>CM033792.1:30048070-30257070 GCA_019656835.1 Rhododendron ovatum | reverse complement strand
TCATACCAGAATTAACAATTGTCATGCTAGAGCAAAATACATTTGCAAAATACCACAAATTATATTAAATAACCAAAATTGTTATGACTACACCAAAAATTATCATTTTCTTACCACAATGTGTCGTATCAAAAGAATACATGTGTAAAATACCGCAAATTATATAACAGAACTATAATTGTTATGACAACACCAAAAATTAACGTTTTCTTACCAAAACGTGTCGTACTAAAAGTAATCCATCAAAATATTCTATAAGAAGAACAAAATATGTCGTACCACAATGAACAATAGTTATACCCAAGCAAAATATAAGTGTAAAATATCACAAATTAAATAACATAGCCACAATTTTTATGACACCACCATAAGTTGACGTTTTTCTTATCACAATGTGTCGTTCAGAAAAAGTCAACCAAAAATATTCTGTAACAAGACTAAAATATGTTCTACCACAATCAATAATTGTTATATCAAACCAAAATACATGTCTACAATATCGCAAATTTAATAACATGACCACGATTTTTATAACAATACCATAAATTGACGTTTGCTTACCACAACATGTCGTGCCAAAAGAAATTAATCCAAATATTCCGTAATAAGAATAAAATATATTGTACCACAATCAAGGATAGTTATACATTGCAAAATAAATGTGTAGAGTACCGTACCAAAATTAAATAATATTACCACAATTGTTATAAGAGAATCATAAAGCGACGTTACCTGTTCACAACATGCCATACAAATTTTCTCAAATTTTTAGCCCAAAAATGGGCTCCTCCACGTACAACAGTGGTAAGGTGTTGGAATTTGGACATTTGCCTACAAGATCAAGGGTTCAAGTCTTGTGAAGGTTACTTTTTTTTTTTTGTTGAAAAAAATGTCTCATCACAAAATTTCACCTATTGAGATTCGGACTCAGTTAAAAAATAAGTTCTGGTGGCATTGGTACCACAGGACCACCACACACAACACAATACATGGTACACAAATTAATACCTATATTTTTCACACAAATATGGACGTATTTTTTATTCCATCCAATTTGCAAATATTTTACTCTTATGTTTCATTTAAGATTTTTTCTTACAATCTTGATTAGCTAAAACGAACAAGAATTATTGATGATTTGGCTTCATATTTAATAATAAAAATTTGATCGCAACCGTCTATCTTTTACGTAATATGAATAGATCGTATGTACCAAGAATGAAGTTGATCACTTATTGTTAGACCCTTAATCAGAAGAAAATAGCCTTTTATTGTTGAATTCAGGTGCCAATAAAAGAGCTTTCTGAACCTGATAGGGCCAAAAAATTTCGTGAATTATTTAATCGACAAACATAACGAAATCAATAATTTTGATCTTCATTATTGTGTCGCTGTCACAAGTCTAATGCACATTCAGCTACAACAGAGAAATTGGTTTCCTATCAAGTATATTTAATGTACAAATTCTAAATGTTTTTTTTTTGAAGGACAAATTCTAAATATTGTTACCGAGTACAATTAGGATGTGAAGTCCTATAATATTTAACATTGTCACCAAAATTAGAAATCATGGAATATCGGCAAATATGAAACCGAACGACATTTAACATATCCGAATGCATTAATGTCTATCGTTGATTGTGGCACGACATGTTTTAGTCTTGTTACAGAATATTTGGATTAATTTCTTTTAGTACGACACGTTATGGTAAGCAAATGTTAATTTTTTGTGTCGTCATAAAAATTATGGTTATGGTATGTAATTTGTGGTTTATTTTTGGAGGGGGAGAGGAAGAGAGAGTCAGGGAAGAGAGAACACAGGTCACCTGCTAAGCCCTTTTTACATTTTATTAATTGATTTAATAAATGGGTGATCCGAATTATTCATTTTTAAATTCAAAAGTTTAAAATCATGATGCGTACGATACAATTCTTAGTGTACCATAGGACTTCCTAAAAAGAAAAATCCTAAAGGCATAGTACCTGTGGAAACGGGAAAATAAAAATGACCATAAAAATGCATAACTAACAAGCCAAGAATTAGCCCTGTGGGCAAGATTGTGATTATCAAAAAATGAAGAAGATATGCATACCATGAACAAAATGAGTGGTGAGTAGCATATACTCTCAAGATACTAACCAAAAGATTAGGAATCGAGTTCGTTCCCAATGTAAATAGAACCGATTGAAGAGTTCCGCCTCGTATCTATCATCATCTGCAAAATTAAAACACGGGTTATAAAAGCGACATTAGAAATTAATAAATTGAGGGACTTTGAGAGAGAGAGAGAGAGAGAGAGAGAGAGAATGGACATGTGGAGTGATGGCTGAGTTTTTTGAATCCCCATAGATAGAGGTGAAGAGAGAAGTGAAGATTGTTCGATCTCGTGAATAAATATTGGGGAAAAGGCGGACAATATATAGTCAGTCTTTCGGAATTTGTGTGAGAAACGGGTCTCTCTCTCTAGATCTCCGGCTTGGGAACTTCCAGGAAAGTAAACAGAGGAAATAAATAATTGAAGTGGGAAGAAAGATAATAAATGATATTGGTGGTGGTGTCTGGGTGGAATAAAGGCACATTTGATTATTGTAATACTACGGAATACTATTTACTTTTACTTTTTGGTGTTTGTTTGATTTCACAAAGGCCAAGAATATTCGTGGAAAGCCTTCAGCATGCCATGCCAGCTTAACAAAAGTCGTTGAATTTATTTAAAATATTTTTGAAGAGTTCTTGAAAAGAAATAAGCTCAGTTAGATATCGATTATGGCTTGATTAATTTTTTAATTTGGTGAAATCAAAGGTTGCAAAGTGAACAAATTGATCAATTTCTACCGACATTCAATTAAGATACTACTACTAGTTTTTTTTCTGGGGAAAAGGCGACAATATAGTCGTTCAGAATTGGTGTGAGAAATGGGTCTCTCTCTCTCCAGCTTGGGAACTTCCAGGCAAGTAACCAAGTAAAAATCTCCAGAGGAGATGATTAAAGGTGGGAAGAATACAAACGAAATTGGTGGTGGTGTCTGGGTAGAATAAAGGCACATTTGATTATTGTACCACTCCTACAATTTACTTACTTTTCCGGGTTTGATTTCACAAAGGCCAAGAATCTTCGTGGAAGGATGCCTGCCAGCGAGGAATGCTAGGAACAAAGAAAATGAATAAAGAATTGACCCTTAAAATATACATGAACTGCTCAGATTTACTGTGCAGTGCATCTGAACCGTTTATGTACACTTTAAGGGTCAATTCTTTACTCATTTTCTTTGCACGTAGCATTTCTCGCCTGACTATGGTCACATGTTGGAGTAGTATTTTATCTCAAACCAAACGGGGCATTGAAGTGTGTTGGTTGGACTCAGGGTCTACGCATATGGGGACCAGCCCTGTTGTTCCCCTCCTTCACCCAATTAATTTACGGCTCCCCTTAGCATAATTTTTGGAGTTCTTTTTCGCGCATTGTTGATTTTTCCTTTTACTTTTATGAGTAACATTTGGATCAAATTTTTATAGCACAAGGGTGTTTTATTGAGATGGATCGAGAAAGAATAATACCATTATATACCAAGGTTAAAGAAATTCATAAAACAAAAAAAAAAAACCCCCGAAAGATAATATTTTTCAACTATATTGTCTTTTTAAATATTTTTCGTATTCTTATATGGAGTTATTTTTTTTCAATTTTAGTTTAAAATTTAAACTTTATGCCTCTTAAAAAAAATTTATATGTTTCTGCTTACTTTTATCGAGACGAATGATGTGATTTAATATTTAACCCAAGTCTAATAAGGATTATGAGAAAATGTAAAGACCGCAGAAAAAGTCTTAGACATCAATGGTAATGGAGGAGGAGCAGAGGGCGGTAGTATATACAGAGGCAAAAATACCGCAACCCAAAGAATAAAATAAAATCACATCAAATTTTTATTAAGTGTTTCGGACCCCTTTTAACATATAATATATATCTTAATTGCATCTTTAATAAATTTTTTTTTTTTTGATTCCAACTATTCTTTATCGTCAACCTCTTTTCGTGAGAAGAGAAAGGGGAATTGAGTTTTATTTATTTTAGGGGCAAACCAAGATAAGAATCTAGGTTGCCTACATATCCATAGTTTAGAATCAAGCCAAACATAGTTCATGTTTACGTGATTTTATTTTTAGCGAGCCTCAACGGCTACTTTGGTAATTTGGTAAACCCTTCAAGGTTCATTTATAGTAATAAACTTACAAATTGGGGCCGGCATCACTGTAAGAAGATTACATTCCATCTTGGTTGGCATCCACTCCTTTATCAGTCATATGTCAATCTCAATCTTTTTAGGCTTTCCACTCCTTTACCAATCATATGCCAATATATCTTTTGGGGCTTCATGGTTGTACCCTTTTGAAGTTTAATGATCCTTTGGAGTTCATAACGTCTGTGACTGAACCTATTCGAATAGGTTGCCTATGTGTCTAATTTGGCAAGTCCGGGATGAAAATGAGACAAGTCCGAATTAGAATCAAGTCAAACCGTTTTTCTAATTTAAGAACATTTTTATTTGTTGGTGAACATGTGATTGTGACCATGTGAATGAATTACTTACGTATCCGAGTTCAATTCGGAATCAAGTAAACGTAGTTCATATTGATCTAGGATCTCAAAGCTCAATGGATCTCAAAACAAATATTTCAATCACCTCCACGGCACTACCGAGGCCACGGGTTTCAAAGCCCAATGGGTAATTTTACCCTTTTTTTTTTCTAGCTCTGTATGTATGACTCAGTTTTGTAGGCATTTGGGAATGGAAATGTACAAAGGCTGTTCGAAGCCATTTCAACACTTGGACTTTTGAAGCTGTTAACAACTTAATTTCTGGAACACACATGAAATGTGCAATTAGGGAGGGCGAAATGACAAGGCCCGTGGGGCTGATTCTTAATTTGCTTAAGCTTCTTGGACTTCAATTTTTCCATTTCAACCGCTTTTGTCGCGGTTGAATCGGTTGGTACTTGGTAGCAAAAAGATTTAATTTCTACACCATTTAACGGCTTTCGTGGTGACCGAATCAGAGTATAGCCATATTTTAAAGTTTGCACCATTCGGTGGCCATTGTCACTGCCAAATTGGTGCATGGCGAAATTTCATCTTACATCGATCCCAACGGTTCTTTTTATGGAATTTCAACTTTGAGCCGTCTCAAGACAGTAGAATTTTAATTTTACGTTGCCTTAGCCTCACGGCTATGGAATTTCATCTTACATAGTTTTGGAATTTCAGCTAAAACGACAAAAATTTGAATAAAGATAAAATAATAATCCTCGAATATTATTTAGCCAAAGCAGTTGGCTTTTTTGTACTTAAACAAAATCCGTTTTTGAAACTTTATTCCAGAACTATGTTAAAACATTTTCACGCATCACGCTTTTAATAAAACGTGTTATATAAACATGCTTTTGTACGTGGTTGGTTAATTAAGTCGTATTAAGAAAGGAAACTAGGTTAATCATAACTCACCAAAACAAAAGCGTGATTCCAAAACAAACGTTTGTATAGGCAAATTCGCTTGCACTAATCATATTTGTGCAAATAAGCGTTATTATGAAACACGCTTTCAATGACCGTAATTAGAAAACACACCTCTATGCTCAAAAAATGTGACATATCATCAACCCACCACTCAAACGTCACATGGTAGATGCTTTCAATAAACGTGACATAGTGTTATAAGTAGACCTGGGATACAGGTCGTGTTCTTGTCGTGTTAGTCGGGTTCGTGTCACAAATCATCCAATCTGAACCCGACCCCGACCCATTTAGAATTCATATTTGTTGAGTCGTGTCATTTTTGTGTTTCGTGTCAGAAATGTTCAATTCTAACTCGTTAATTTCGTGTCCGGTTCGTATCGTGTTATCGTGTCCGTTGCCCAACTCTATATAGAATTACAGATATATCATATATATATATATATATATATATATTCATGTTAATGGATGACATAGATTAGTAACCGTATTGGTCATGTCTCGCGTGTTCAACCCAAACCCGACCCATTTAGAATTCGTGTTCTCGAGTCGTGTCATTTTCGTGTTAAAAATGTTCAACTCTAACACGCTAACTTAGTGTCCGGTTCGTGTCGTGTTATCGTGTTTCATGTCCGTTACCCTGCTCTAGTTATAAGGATTTTTTTCCCAAACCCCCATCACAGATGTTCTATTACCCATTTTAATAACGTACGTACCCACTGAGAAAAAATGGAAAAGCCATTCAACTACTCTCTTGTCGTAAGCGTTCCTAAGGACGGAGATCTATGTTGGGAACACGTCTCTCAGCTACCCCTTAGATACTTCTCTCTCACAAGCAGTGGATTGTGTGTAAAAAAACGGAGTCTTTTTCTATTATTTTCTTTACAAGAATGAATACAATTATATAGCAGCAGTACAAAGAGAAAGTTTAGGAAGCTATTTTAGGATGTACACTTTCTAAGGCTAATATCACGGTTGACCCTTGAAAGAAGGGATTTCATATCCAAAACTGATCCTCCAATTCCTCCAATTGACAACTCACGCCAACACTCCCCCTCAAGTTGGTGCATACACATCTGTAATGCGCAACTTGTCAAGTGAGTTGTAGAAGATTTTGCTGGAAAGAGCCTTTGTAAGTATGTCTGCAAGTTGGTCTTCAGATTTAACAAATGGGAAACGAATTATCTTGGCTTTGAGATTCTGTTTGATGAAATGTTGATCCATCTCAACCTGCTTAGTACGATCATGTTGAACTGGATTATGAGAGATATCAATGGCCGCCTTGATGTCACAAAACAAGTTCATCTCGGAGCTACGAGCAAAGCCAATCTCAGTAAACAACCTTTTAAGCCAAAGAAGTTCACAAAGACCTTTGGACATTCCTCTGAACTCAGCTTCAGCGCTGGAAAATGCCACTACATTTTGTTTCTTGCTCCTCCATGTAACCAAATGTCCTCCCACGAAGGTAAAGTAGCTTGATGTGGACTTTCTATCAGAAATATTCCTCGCCCAATCTGCATCTGTATAACCATCAATATTTAGATGATTATTCTTGGAGAACATAAGCCCTTTTCTAGGAGAGGACTTTAAATAGAGAAGAATCCGAATTACAGCATCCATATGATCTTCACTAGGAGAGTGCATAAATTGACTCACTACGCTCACAGCATACACGATATCTGGGCGAGTATGGGATAAATAGATTAGCTTACCAACTAATCTTTGATACCTCTCTTTATTAGTTGGCACCTGATTTGAATACTCTCCAAGTTTATGATTCTGAACAATTGGAGTATCTGCTGGCTTATAGTCCAATAATCCCACTTCTGATAGCAAATCTAGCACATATTTCCTTTGAGAAAGAAATATACCTTGTCTTGATTTAGCAACCTCAATTCCCAAAAAATATTTGAGTCCTCCAAGATTCTTCATTTCAAATTCAGTTGCCAATTGCTCTTGGAGTCTAGAGATCTCTTCCTTGTCATCCCCTGTAATAATCATGTCATCTACATAGATTATTAGAGCTGTTACTTTTCCCATTCGGTGTTTCAAGAATAGAGTATGATCCGAGTTGCTTTGCTGAAAGGCATATTTTCTCATAGCCAAGCAAAATCGACCAAACCAAGCACGAGGTGATTGTTTTAGCCCGTACAATGCCCGTTGTAACTTACACACAACCTCAGTTTTTAAGGATGTAGTGTACCCTGGTGGAATATCCATATAAACCTCCTCCTCAAGATCGCCATGAAGAAAGGCGTTCTTTACGTCAAACTGATGCAAGAACCAGTCTAAATTTGCTGCAAGAGACAACAAGACTCTGATAGTATTCAGTTTTGACACTGGTGAGAAAGTTTCTTGATAATCTATGCCATACGTCTGTGCATATCCCTTTGCCACAAGCCTCGCCTTGTATCGTTCGATGGATCCATTTGCCTTGTGTTTAATGGAGAAAACCCATTTGCACCCAACTATCTTCTTTCCTTTTGGCAATGAAACAAGCGCCCATGTTTTATTCTGCTGTAAAGCCTCCATTTCTTCTTTTACAGCTTGAACCCACTTTGGATCTGTTAATGCTTCTTGTATTCCGCTGGGAACATGGCATGAGGATAAATTATGCACAAACGCCTTGAGAGGTTTTGATAATTTTTAAGTGGACACATAATTGGCGATCGGGTATCTTGATCTTCTTTCCTCAAAATCTGGAGAGTACCGAATTGGTGGCTTGCCACGATTTTGTCTGTAAGGTAAATTATAACCAGAAGAAGTATCCAAGTCATTAATAGGAGAAGGTGTAGTGGGAGAGCTTACCTCAAGAATATTCTCAGGAGAAGGGTCTTCTAGTACTAAGGAGTGGGGGGGGGGGGGGGGGGGGGGGGGGGGCGGTTCAGTTTCATATTCATATGATTCAGATTCAACTCCTTGAATAACATCAGCATTAACTTTCTTTTCCTCACTAACCACCTCCTTATTTTCTTCACTTATTTGTACTGAATTATCTTCAAATCTTAGGCAATCCCACCAATTCTGCTCTTCATCTTGTATCTCCCCCTAAAGAGAATAATTTGATACCGATGAAGGGAAGAAAGTTTCTGATTCCAAGAAAGTGACATCCATAGTGACATAGGTGCGCTTGGTGGTAGAGTCATAGCAATGATATCCTTTTTTATGTGTGGCATACCCCAAAAAAATACAACGAACTGCACACGGATCAAGTTTAGTGCGTTGATTTCTATGTAGATGAACGAAGGCGACACATCCAAAGATTCGTGGAGAAATCAACAAAATAGAAGGCAAGAAAACATGGTTAGAAAGAACCTGTAATGAGGTCTTAAAATTCAGCACTTTTGAAGGCATACGATTTAATAAATGCACTGCTGTGACAACAGCATCATCCCATTATCTATTAGGCATATGCGCTCCAATCAATAGTGCACGGGCTGTTTCTAAGATATGCCTATTCTTCCGTTCGGCAACCCATTTTGTTGTGGTGTTTTAGTGCACGAAGTTTCATGGAGAAGGCCATGAATATCAAAGTAAGCTTGAAATTGATGATTAACATATTCGCCACCATTATCAGAATGGAGATTTAGTTGAAAACTGAGTATGAATCATTGCATGAAAAGATCGAAAAACACCAAGCACTTCATCTTTATGTTTCAACAAATACAGCCAAGTCATTCGAGTGCAATCATCGACAAATGTCACAAACCAACGAATGCTAGAATAAGTGGTAATTGGAGAGGGTCCCCAAACATCAGAATGGATTAAGGCAAAAGGAACATCACTTTTATTCAAGCTTATTGGATAAGGAACACGATGACTTTTGGCTAAAATGCAAGTATCACATTTAAACTCCGAACTGTGGAAATCGGAAAATATATCTGGAAACAAGCACTTCATATAACCAAATGACGGATGCCCCAAACGATGTTGAGAATATCCTGAAGTGGACACAAGGTAGGATAGATTAGTGCAACACAATTTAGTTCCTCAGTAGCTTGACCTACAGACATCAATTTATTTGAGAGAGATGGAACTAGTAGAGTATTAGATAAAGAGAGTGCGGGTGATAAAGCAACAGTTCTAGCTCCTGTAACCAGATAGGTAACCCCATTAGCATTAGCAATACTAGTTCACCGTGGTTGAGTGATCTGGATAAAGTCATTAGAATTGAATGTCATGTGATCAGTCGCTCTCGAGTCAATTATCCAGCCATTGTAGTCATTTTGGTTAGAGCTAAGTAATGCATAACCACAGTTACCTTGATCATTGAGAGTAGTTGAATCATTTGAAGGTTCTTCTTGTGAAATGAAAGATAACTGAGGTTCTGCATTTACCAGAGCAGCCCGACCCGAGCCTTCATTGGAGGTAGCTTCACGGTGTTTTCGTGCCTTGAGTTCGTTCCACCATTCTGGGTACCCATGTAACTTAAAACAAGTTTCATGGGTATGTTTTGGGTTCTTACAATGAGTGCATCCCCCTCCTTCCGGTTGTACCTTAGCCTTGGAGTTTGTAAAGTGGCTTCCACTACTCATAGAGGAAGACCCGTTCTTGGGCATTTGGAGTGAAAGTGACCGTTGTTGCCCCCATCTTAATTCCTCTAGAAGCCATAACAGCCCCGGTTGTAGTTTCCGTTCATGTTATCATCACTGTTTGCCTAATATCCTCCCTTCGAACGTGAGCATAGGCCTGCTCTACCATAAGGAAAGGCTGTAACGGTAGAACATCACTCCGAATCTTATCTAGCCGATCATCCAATCCATCAAGAAAAATATAAACTTTATCTTCCTGTTGGATTGAATTGTATTTCTGTATGTCTACCGCACAGTCCATCAGATTAGGACGGTGGAAATCGATTTCTCTCCACAGGCCTTGAAGATCATTGTAATATTTTTCAATGGATCCTCCGGCTTGTCTCATCCTAGTTACTCGTCTTTTTAGATCATAACCTTGGGAGGTGTCAGTCCCATCGAAATAAGTCATAGCAATAGAATCCCATACCATTTTTGCAGTTGGAAGGCGAATGAAATTGCTGATCAAGGCCGGGTCCATAGAGTTGATCAGCCATCCCTTGACAACTGCGTTTTCGGGTCACCATTTTCGGAAAGTCGGGTCTGTCGATTGAGGCTGTTGAATGTCTCCGTTGATGTATCCCAATTTATCTTTGCCAGAGATATACATCTCAAGGACTTGGGACCATAAGGCATAGTTGGTGCCATCCAACTTAATGCCGATCGGTGCATCGGAGGATTCAAAGCTTGGTGTGTGGATTTGGGTTTGATTTTTGGTCAAGACTTCCGCCATTCTTGTTGTCAAGCCTTCTAAGATGGAGTCAGTAGAGTTTCCGCCATGTTCCACCACATCAGATGGTTGAACCATAGTTTTCAATCAGTTTTGGGTTTTTTCTGGTCAAGGTTCGGTTGTAGCAAAAATCCTAGGATCTTGCTCTGATACCATGCGTAAAAAAATGGAGTCTTTTTCTATTATTTTCTTTACAAGAATGAATACAATTATATAGCAGTAGTACAAAGAGAAAGTTTAGGAAGCTATTTTAGGATGTACACTTTCTTAGGCTAATATCACGGTTGACCCTTGAAAGAAGGGATTTCATATCCAAAACTGATCCTCCAATTCCTCCAATTGACAACTCACGCCAACAAATTGCACATATCTGTAGGCTCCACTGTTTATGGCTCCACTGTTTATAAGAGAGGAGTGTTAGGGAGTGGTCAAGAGATGTGTATGTTGCTTGATTGTTCCTAGAATATAGTATTTGCATTGGACAATACTATAGCATAATGGCCAGTTAAGATTTTTTATTCCTAGTTCGATTCTGTCATCCGTGGCTAGGTCAACTTTTTCACCCTGAATTTGGTTCTTTGTTTATTGGTTGTACTACTTTGTTGCTATGTCACCCCTCTGTACAAAAATTTGGCTTTCTTAAGTGAAACAAGATTTGGAGACTTTTAATCAAGCTTTGTTAGTTAAACAAGGCTTGAAACTAATTTCTGGTACATCTTCTCTTTTTAGACAGATCTTTAAGGGAAGGTATTTCCCTGTACATCATATATTCTGGCATGCCAACGCTAGTAGCCAATCCTCATGGGCATGGAAGAGCATAGTCTGGGCCCGAAAACTAATTGATAAGGGATGACCGATCCGGGAAAGATATGCGTGTTTGGGAAGACCCTTGGTTGTCCAAGAATACTGATTTCAGAATTAATGGAACCACACCAAGAAGAGAGGACAAAAAGAAAGTTGCTGATCTTATTGATTCTGATACGAAGTCCTAGAAGATTTCTCTAATCCATAAGACCTTCAATCAAGAGGATGCAGATGCGATTCTCTCCATTCCTATCAGTTATACCAGCCAAAGAGATCGTAAAATTTGGCACCCATCCCCTAATGGGACCTTCTCAGTCAAGTCGGCTTACCGTCTAGCGAAGGAAAGTTCAAGTTCTCATCACAACCTTCAGGAAGGCCAAACAAGCTCCTCAAGCATCTTACCAACAGTGTGGAAGAAGCTATGGGGACTTTCAATCCATCCGAAGGTGAAGATATTTATCTGGAAATAATGCGGTGGCAACAAATTCAGCATTGGTCTCACGTAAAGTCAGAGCTGACCCAGTTTGTACTCGCTGTGGTAAAGCGGACGAGTCAATCGCACATGCTCTTTTTTAGTGTGAGGCTGCAATCAAAGTCTGGATCCACTCTCCATTTTGGCTAAGACTTGAAGAATTGCTCGATTGTAGGAACATGGTTGATTGGTGGGTATGCATCTACGATCGTATAACACAGAGTCGTTTGCCCTCTCCCTTCCTAGGTATGGCTTTACTTTATTGTTGGTGGATACGGCGAGCAAGGAATGATTTTATTTTCAATGGAATAGTTTGGGCAACGGATGCTGTTAGTAGGAAAGCGCAAGGTGATTTTTATGAGTTTCAGGACGCTAACACTAAAGTCCCCCATCCCCCATTGAGTTCCTCTTTGATGGTGACCTTGGTGTGGCAGCGACCTAAAATGAATGTGCTAAAGATAAACGTCGATGTGGCGGTTTTTGTAGGAGCTCAAATACTATTGGCACAGGAGTAGTGGCTCAAAGGGATAATGGTCAGGTTATAGGTATTTTTATAGCTATTCATGATGGGATCAACTCGTCCAGAATTGTTGGTCATTCGCAATGGGTTAAAACTAGGGACTGCTCTAAAGCATCCTAAGGTGCATATTGAATCGGATGCGGAGGCGATTGTAAGGAGTTGCAGTGATGATCAAGTCCCACCCTCCGATATAGCAGTAGTTATTCATGATTGTTTAGTCTTGAAAAAATCTTTCACTTCCTGTGTTTTTGGCTTTGTTAAACGTGAATGTAATAGGGCTGCGCACTGTTGTGCTCAAAAAGCCCTTTCTAATGGCATGTCCGGTTTGTGGACGTCCATTTGACCTCCATGGGGTTCTCATCTCTTTGATGTTTAGATTCTGCCTATCAGATGAATAACAATTTTCTCACCTTTTGCCAAGAAAAAAAAAAAGTGAAACAACAACAACAGAAGTTAAGTGATGTTGATCATATGCGTTGATCGGGAAATTGCAACAAACTTAACGTACTTGACATACAGCCAACACATCACTTAACATACTTAACATAGAACAAACACATCGCTTAACCCACTTAACACATATCCAATACATAACTTCAAATATTTAACATAGAACCAAAAGTGGGAGATCTACATGTCCTCATCGGACATGTTAGACAGATACTTCTCATTATTCAAAGTATTCTTACAATCGTTTTCCGTTAGTTCTCGCTCATTTGCTTCAACCATTTCCGTTGGTAGTAGCTGAAGCATATATGAAATATCTACTACCACACATCAGCATTCTATTGTGGTTTTTGCTAATGAATTTTGATGTATCATTCGGTTATCCATTCGGTTCGGGGTGGATTTGGGTAGGGTATCGGGTACAAAAATGCCCATATGCGCCCCGTTACCATTCCTCGGTAGGAATAGGAATTTGATTACCAGTAATTCGATACCCGAGGTAAATGTCTTCCGATGTTCGCATTAAAAAAGTAATCTTATCCCGGAATCTATTATTATGGAAATTTACTAAAGTCAAACATTTTTATTTTATTTTATGGATTGAGCTAAACAACTAGGATTACCAGGGGGGATGGGAGGAAAAAGATTACTATGATTCGTGATTGAGTATGTTGTTTGGAATCACATTCCCATTCCATTCTATAAACTACCCCAAACCAGTATCGGTTGCTTGATGCCGACCGATACACAGATATCATTGCCATATTGACATTCAAAGTCTATGTTCACTGATTCGAGGAGCAGGCAGTGTTCTAAAAGGTGGCCTAGGCGCCGGGTTGCCACCACGATTTTCCCTAGGTGGTTTGTTTAGGCGCTCGGCGGGGCTAGGCGGGCGCCTAGGGTCTGGACTCTCCAAAAAAAAAAAATCTGAATTGCATGACAGGCGCCTAGGCGCTAAGCGTTGGGTCGCCGCCCGACTAGCGCCTAGCATCTTTTAAAATACTGGGAGCAGGATATTTGCTTATCTTATCTCCGTAGCATTTTACATGTATGCTCCTACAGTGATATACTCTTTCTTGCTTTGTAGACTCTGAAATACTTTCCAGAAGTCCAACGAAATATGTAAGGTTCTTGAGCTGAGCTAATTGTTTTTCATAATACCTAACCACAAAATTTTGAGTTTGGAAGTATGTACAAGAAAACAACGTAACATTTTTGTTATGCTTGCGTGAGTTTAAGCTTGATCTCTTCACTTGCTATTGTGGTCGAAATGTGCTGTGGGGTAAACCCCTATATAAATCAACCTAGCTGATTTTATCAAATCCATTACTGGACTACAGTATTGAATAACTTATATATGATTCAAGTAAATCGATAATGATATTTCCAATACTTGATTGAACTTCAGGAGTGCACATAACGTTTAAACCAATCCGCTGATCGCTTAGTCTTATCGATCATCTTGAGTTAGCTCAGCTTAATTATTTCAATAAACTGACAATATCTAAATTGTAGGCCTTCAAGACTTGTGGTTAGTGAGCTGCAGCTTTTGGAGGCAACGGAACACATAATGACCATTTTCTTTGGGAATTCAGTCTCTTTGTACGAATGTGGAAACAACTGCAAATCTGGACTTCCTCCCATCATCAATCCATATTCCTGCATCAACCATGTTTTGGTCATTTCTATTGACATTCTTGTGGTTTTCATCTGCTTATTTACGTTCATCTATAAACCATGCTCAAGCAAGACCCTTGCCTTACTGGACTCCCAATGGTACTTCACATTGCGAATTTATTCAGCCATTCTTAGTGTTGCATTGGGTTTGATTTATTTTGGATCGTTGTGGAGAAATTGATATCACAAGATAGCAAAACACCTCTGCACGGGTGGCTAACAGTGCTATTCCAGGGTTCACATGGTTATTTTTGGCTATAACTGTGAGCCTCCGAAGGCAATGGTATCCACATATCATGACCATAAGGCTTTGTTATGTACTTGTCTTCTTATTTTCAGGATTTCTCTTCATTCCATCAATGTGGACAAAGTAGTGTCAGTTAAGTGTGTGCTAGATATGTTCTCTTTTTCTGTAGCAATTCTATTGCTCTTCTGTGCATTTGGGGACAAAAAGTATGCAGAAACCAATATTGATGCACTCCACGAACCTCAACAAGGTGAATCAGCTGATAGTGGGGATGAAAACACAATGCCTTTCCCAAATGCCAGATTTCTTTTTAGCAGAATGTGGTTTTGGTGGATGAACCCATTACTTAGGCAGGGTAAGGAGAAAAGTTCTTGAGGACAAAGACATTCCAAAGTTGAGGCAAGTGGATCGAGTGGAGACATGTTACTTTGTACTTAAGAAAAGCTAAGCAAAGAGAAAGAAAAAGGGACACTGAATCTTTCAGTTTCGATAACAATATTTCTCTGGCAGTTGAAAGCTATTTTAGTTTCTAGGTTTTTCGCGTTGATCAATGTACTCACACTAGCTACCGGCCCATTGTTTCTGAGAGCTTTCATTTTGGTTGCTGAAGGAAAAAGAAATGTTTAAATATGAGGGATATGGTCTCACTGCAGGCCTCTTCCTTGGGAAATGATTCAAATCACTGTCAGAGAGGCAACGGAGCTTTAGAACTAGACTAATTGGGCTCCAAATAAGGTCCTTGCTAACTGCAGCAATTTATCAGAAGCAACTAAAACTCTCAAATGCTGCTAAGATTAACCATTCTCCTGGTCAAATAACAAATTATGTCATGGTGGATTCATCAGACATGGACAATAGGCCTTCAGATCTGCCTTGCATTTTTTATCATAGACTACGCTATGGGGACTGCAGCTATTGCAGCGGTGGTAGTAATTGTATTGACTGTGTTGGCAAATTGTCCAGTGGCCAAATTATAGCATAGGTATTTGGCAAAGCTTATGGTGGCACAAGACAGGAGGCTTAAGGCTATGGCAGAGGCACTGATGAACATGAAAGTCTTAAACTATATGCTTGGGAGACTCATTTCAAGAATGTGGTAGAAAAGGTAAGGAGTGAAGAATAAAAAAAATTGTTAGCAGTCTTGTCACAATAAGGGTACTATATGGTTCTATTTTGGGTATCCCCAATCATGGTATCAGTTACTACCTGTTGAGCTTGCTACTTACTTGAGATTCCTATTAATGCCAATAATGTGTTCACATTTCTTGCGGCTTTCCGTATTCTTCAGGAGCCCATAAGACTGATCCCTGATGTTGGGGCAGTGTTTATTGAAGCAAAGGTTTCATTCTCTCGAATCATGAAGTTTCTCAATGCAACTGAATTGCAGAATAGATATGCCAAGAAAATGCGCGATGTGGAGGGACTCAACCAGGCTATATCTATTAGCAACACCAGAATTTCATGGGTTTCTAGCTCTTTAAAGCCAACTCTAAATGATATAAACTTGGTGGTTCGTTGTGGTAAGAAGATAGCTGTATGTGGAGAGGTTGGCTCAGGTAAATCGACCATTATAGCGGGAATTCCTGGGGAGGTTCCTGACATCAATGGCATGGTAAGTCTTCAATTACTTCTTTTATGGCTTGAAATTTAGCAAACTATGAATCGGCCGACCTATACATATGTGTGCACGTATATTAGATAGGCTGTAAAAATCAATGTAGGAAGTCGTTCATTTTGCTGCTTTTGCACATAAATGTTTTTAAAACTTACATTTGGTATATAAGTAGGAGCCAATTAAATTTACTGTTAAACCATATATTATAGCACATTATTCTGCATCAACATATCGATAGGCGATTTCTTGATCTCTGATCTCTACATGTCAATAGCCTCCTCATATGTAACCTCTTGCAAGGAAATGACCGAGCAGTTGTAACTGCTTGTATGAAGATTTGCAGTTTTGTCATAGTTTGGTCAGAACTAAGAAACCTATAGATTCCAGACAGATATACATCAACCTCACTATCTGATGTTCAATAAAAGAAGAAGAAGATATTCATCAACCTGTATATTTTCTGCTCCATGTTCCAGGTACAAGTATACGGGGAGAGCGCCTATGTTTCTCAGACAGTGTGGATCCAAACGGGGGCCATACAAGAGAATATCCTCTTTGGGTGCACCATGGATCAAAATAGATACGAAGAAGTACTGGAGAAGTGGTCCCTAAAAAAGGATCTTGAGATGCTTCCGTTTGGGGATTGCACAAAATTGGAGAACGGGGTGTTAATCTCAATGGCGGGCAGAAGCAGCGGGTGCAACTGGCACGTGCATTATATAAAGATGCAGATATATACCTATTAGGTGATCCATTCAGCACTGTTGACACACATACAGTAACAAGTTTAGTCAATGTGAACATTATTCTGTAAAATCTGATTTAGTTTTCTTCTACAATTGTACTTTCCAAGGTAAAAAGCTAATGTGCTTTGTGGGCAGGAATACGTACATCATGGGAGCCCTAGTAAGGAAAACAGTATTACTCGTCACCCACCAAGTTGATTTCCTGCCAGCATTCGATTCTATCTTGGTTAGGATTTTAACTGTTTGCACTTTCTGCATTCAGAAATCGTTTAGCTAATACTGCATAAATGGTATGTTCTGTCCATTGGTTTTATTGACAGTTAGTGTCTGAAGGGAAGATTGTGGAAGCAGCTACCTATGATCAGCTGCTAGCTTCTAGTCAGCAATTTCAGAACCTTGTCAATGATCATAAAGTCACGTCTGATTCTGACTTGCAATCTGAGTTTGGTTTTGAAGAACCAAAAACACCTGAAGAAGAGATGCAGAAAATTTATACTGAGCAACATCAAAGTGAATAATTGGTAGACCAGTTAATTTAGGAAGAAGAAAGAGAAACAGGAGATACGTGTCTCAAGCCTTACATATAGTATCTGAAGCAAAGCAATGGATTATTGTACCTCTTCCATTCAGTCATTGTTCACTGTGTCTTTTTAATTGCGAAGTTTGTACAGAGTCTGTGGTTGTCTGCACATTTACAGGAGTTTACTGTAAGCAGATTGGAGCTAATATCAGGATACTCATTGATAGGGTGTGGCATGTTAATATTCTTGCTCCTAAGATCTTATCTTGTAGTTCTTGTGGGTATTAAGACATCGATAGCTATTTTTTTCTGAGTTGATGACCTCTGTCTTTTGAGCACCAATCTCATTCTATGATTCTACACCATTGGGAAGGATACTCAGTCGGGTAAGAATCTTTACAATAAACAACTGTAATGTAGGTATCTTCTGATATGAGTATTGTGGACATTGAATTGGCGTTCATATTTACTTTGAGTACAGGGAACACTATGAATGCATATTTTAGCTTTGGAGTATTGACTTCCCTCACATGGCCTATCTTGTTTGTCATCTTACCTTTAGTTATTGTTACCATAATCTTGCAGGTAACCCAACAATGCAACTTACGCAAGTGCTTCAACGTCATTTCTCATAAACTACACCAGCATACCATTTGATAACATATTTTGTCTTTGAACAATAGAGACTGTACTTTGCTTCTGCAAAAGAGCTGATGCGAATAGACGGGACAACCAAGTCTTCAGTTGCTACCCATCTTGCTAAATCCGTTGCTGGAGCAGTGACCATCAGGGCTTTTGGTGAGGAAGACCGGTTCTTTTCAGAAAATTTGCAACTTATTGATGCCAACGCCAGTTAATTCTTCAACAAATTTTCAGTAGACGAGTGGTTGTTCCAATGTCTAGAAATCTTGTGTGCAATTGTTCTGTCATGCTCAGCGCTTGGCATAACTTTTCTCTTCAATGATGCTTCGAAATCAGGTCACAAATCAATATGACTAATTATTTTCATAGCCTTTGCCACATGCATAATATAACCAAAAGTTTTTCAAGTTCACCTAAGTCATCTGACAATGTTATTGGAATACACTGGTAAATCACTTAGAAGTCTGATGAGCAAATTGGTTGTTGATATTCTCATGGCAGGATTTATTGCGATGGCGCTATCATATGGTCTTTCACTAAACACATTTCTCGTTTTTTCGGTCCAAAGCCAGTGCACGATGTCAAATTCAATTATTGCCATAGAAAGGCTAGAAGAATACATGCATATACCTAGTGAAGCCCCCGAAATAATAGAAGGCAATCGACCTGCCCTGAACTAGCCAGAATTTGGTAAAGTTGAGATCCGTGATTTGAAGGTAGAATATAGCATTGTAGTATCTTTTGTCTAGCTAAAGGTCATGTATAGTGATGTGCTAAAGAGCGAAATGGTGTCAAGCAGGTTAGATATGGACCTAATTCTCCTCTGGTACTTTGGAGATAAGTTGCATATTTGAAGGAAGGGACAAAATTAGAATTGTGGGAAGGACTGGAAGTGGGAAAACAACTCTTATCAATGCCTTGTTTCGCCTCGTAGAGCCTACTGATGGAAGTATCATAGTAGATGGCAAAAATATAAGTACTCTTGGGCTTCATGACCTAAGATCACACTTGGGGGTCATCCCACAAGATCCAACTCTCTTTAGTGGGTCTGTTAGATCCAATCTAGACCCGTTAATGGAGCATACTGATTAGGAAATATGGGCGGTAAGGTTTTTGTCACATATAAACTCTATCAATTGTATCAAACCCAAATTTTCTGCACTTCTTCTAACGCAAAGATGCAAAACACCTATTTTAGGTTGCTTTACAGGCCCTTGAATTGCCAAACTATTGGATAAATGCATCTAAATAACATAAATCTCATGTTTTCCTGCTGAAAAGATTCTAGTGCCACTTCAAATGCAAAATGTAGCCGCTGTAATATTTGCTCAATAGAAGGGTTTGGGTGAACGCGTCGCTTCTTTATTCTAGTTCATAGTTTTAGCCCTTAAAATCACAGTACCGCGAAACGTAATGGTATTGGTGATACAGTCGAATATTCGATACACATGAAAATAACGGTAAAAAATCCTGTTATGTAACAACCTTTATTTAAAACCCTGAGGCCAAGGCAATTTCCGAAGAAGAAGAAGAAAACCATAATCACGTTGTTCTTGTTTCCACTTTCATACTATTAATAATACCAAGGATATTTCTCACATACTTGCGAAAAGTAGTCACAGTAAGCAGTTTATTAGAATGGCATTTGCTTTGCCTAATCGATACCATTTCCAAAACATGTATGGAAGGTTCTCAAAAAATGTCAGCTTCAGGAGGTGGTTCAAGAGAAAGACGAGGTATTGGACGCCTTGGGTAAGTAGCATTTTTATTTAGAGAACACCAAAGCAGAAAAGCTTTGGATTATAAAGTTTGTACAATCAACTTGGTACAATGCAGTTGTGCAAGACGGATCAAATTGGAGCATGGGACAAAGGCAGTTATTCTGCTTGGGACGAGTACTACTGAAGAGAAGGAAGATACCACTACTTGACGAAGCCGCTGCCTTGATCAATAACGCAACAGATTCTGTACAAAAAATAATGAGAACGGAATTTGCAGATTGCACTGTAATCACAGTGGCTCATAGAATACCCCTGTGATGGACTCCACTATGGTTCTTTCCATTAGTGATGGTAAGTGAGTCTTCATATTCTGATCATGTGAACGATGTTATCAAAAAGAGAGACGTCGCATGAAGAATTGTTGTCTTTTTTTTTTTTTGCTTCTTTGTTTGAATTTACAGGACAAGTAGTAGAGTACGATAGGCCGACGAAGCTCATGAGTAATGAAGACTCACTATTTGGGCAGCTTGTTCAGGAATACAGGTCTCATTCTGGAAATGTCAGTGGGCATTTGGATGACTAGTAGCAAGCTTAATGGTATGAACTCACACAGATATTGTTTCTAATAATGTACTCTTATAAACTCTGTTTCTTGGAAACAATGGTTGAAGTTGAACCAAACAATTCCGCAGTCCATGTGCCTATGTAACTACTACAATACATGCACATACCGTAGTGAGAAGTAGAATATGAATAGATGATGACAGAAATTGATTCATGTAGAGTTTTCACATGTTGACCTTACAGGCCATTTCCAAAACACACATCTGCAATATTTCACTAAGCAGAGTAAGGCTACATGATTCTGACCTTCCTTAGTCCATACTTGTAGAGCCTCTTGCATTACGCTGCCAGCCTGCCAATTTGTAGCAAGTTAAGAAGTACAGCTATGGATGTGGATGCGGACACACCATTTTTCCCCCCTTAAATCAAGGCACGTCAGACACAGGAGGGACACGTCTAAAATCCAGTACATAAATATTTTGGATTGATCTTAATAATTCGATTAAAAGCTGAATACATAATTTCTATCAAGTTTTCTTTTTCTTGATCGGCCATTGTTTCCATCAGGTTAAGAGAACAAAACACAAACTGTATTAACACTGTAAGGATAAAAATCTGAAGTAATTGTTTCACCTCTTGATGTGATCCCAACATGTCCATGAAATATAAAGGGAAAGATTTGACCTTAATCTTTCACCTTATTTTTTTTTTCTCTACTCTTACTATTGGAGAGAGGATCTTGATATAGTATTTCCTTGATTAGCTCAATCAAATCCTACAAAATAAGCATTTATTTGAATCGATACCAAATATATATCTTCTCCCCAACAAAATATACTTTGTTATCATCAAAATCATTGAGGTATTCTAAGGAAATCTTTGGCTGACAGATAGTTGCTTTTAGGATGAGAAACGCATAACTCTCTCTCTCTCTCTCTCAATGGCCCAAATTTCAAAAGTACCTTGTAGTACACCCCCGCCCGAATCCTCCAAATTATCCTTGAATAACCTGTCGTTACAAACCAAAGGGAACATAACCTTCATAATTGATGATACAAGATAGAAAGAAATTGCAAAAAAGGTAGGTTGTTGCAATTCTGAAGGGATCTTCAGCTTGTATTGTAAGGTATTGGGTTAAGTCCCGCAACAAGCACAACCCTCGTGTTTAGTTGCCATCGTTCATGAGTTTGGAACAAATTCTCTTTAAGTGAACCATCTCATCCTTTATATGGCCACTTACATGGTGGTTGGAACAAATACACATTTGATTGTTAATTTTGATGTGGCAGATAGATAAAAGCATCTAGCTATATCCACGGACCAATCAATATTTTAAGTAATACAATTCCGTAATTCATTTTCTCTTCAGAGAATTCCCTTTAAAAAGGTTGACAAATGTGAAAAAAAAGAATAAAAATAGACATGCGAGTTCCTAAAATATTAGATGTAATCGTACCTGACATATTATGACTATTAGGCTCCCTTCAGTTGTTAGGAAAGTGTAGGAAAGGATGGAAAAATCAACTTTCTTATAACTTTTGTAGTGTTTAGTTGCCAGGAAAGTAGTGGGAAAAATGTTCTTAAGTTTTCCTGCAAGATTTACTTTCTTGCAAAAGTGATCTGGCCAAAAGCATAGGATTTTGCGGGAAAGTTTTCTGCATTGTGGGGCCAAAATAATTGGAGGGCAAGAAAAAAAACGAATGACTCCAATACCAAAAAAAATACGAATTAGGTTCTTAGAAAGGCACTTTGAAATTTATGTGAGCAATTACAATTTCGACTACGGTGATGCTTTTGAAGATAATTGTTGTAGAAAAAATTAGTAATTGATTTTTTTTTGAAAGTATTTATTTATCTTGTCATTAGTCTTCAGTTTTGTTTTGTACTTACTAATCATTAGTTTATCAATGAGTTTTTGTATCGGCAACTAATCAAGCATAGTTATTTAACATTTGTTTATTTAGTTATCATCTACTTATTTTTTAAGCTTCATGTTAAGGCTTTACATTAGATAAAATACATTTTCCGATATGTGTTAATTCTCAAAGTTACTTTTAGCGATGGGAAATAAAGAAGTTTCTTATAAGTGTTTTTTTCCGACAAATGAACTACTAAACTTTAGTTTTTCTGCAAAAAAAATTTTGTCAAATGAACACTCACAGAAAAATAGATTTCTTTTTCTTTTACTTCACTTTACTTGACTTTTCCTGAGAATAACTTTCTTGTACAACATTCCTGGCAATTGAACGGAGCCTTAAAGTGTGACAAAAACGAAATAAATGGCAAATGATCAATATTTGTCATCGGATAAAGACATAAACAATTGTTAAGGGTCGGGCTAAAGAATACCTCCCAGTATTACATTCCTTATATCGGGTTCTAAATAGACCAATAATCTTATCTTAACACAGTCTCATCTTTATATTTAACTCGCGACAACACGAAACTAGTTTATTCAGAGAGACATGTTTGTCCACATATTCCCAAAGTCCTTATTCTTTACCTCCCTTCCCTAATGGCCCTGTTTTGCTAAGGAAAACCAGTACTTATTTTTCAAATAAATGTGATGTATTGCGAGAGTATGACCTATCTCGTAAAATGAAAAATAAGTAGTTACAAAATAAGAATCTTAGTTGAACAGGCCTGAAAATCGAACAGGTCCCATAAAGAAAAATGAGAAGGTCACAGGACTTCCAGACAATAAAATCAACGAATTTAATTGAGCACACGACTTTTAACCTTAGTTTCCACATCATTGAAAGAGATTCTTATAAGAACCGTTAATTTTTTCTGCTCTTCACCTTGACCTCAAAGAATTTTAAATTCGAGTTTGACCTTAAGTTTGTTTTCGCTCTAATAGCACATGCTAGATTTGTTCTCATGCACGCAATAACAATCATAGGTCTCTAGAAGAGTGTTTGAGGTTTTAGGTCATGTGAGACTTAGGGGTGCCTAAGGATAATTAGTTTGTTACTTTTATTTGTGAGCAGGCCGGCCCTAAGTATTTGGGAGGTGAATTTTTGGGGTGGGACCCTACATATTTTTTGAATTAAACAACAGTAATACAAATGTTATTGTATAAATATTAATTTTGGTCTCTATTGAGCATGTTAAATGCTTTGGTTCCAGCGGGTTAAGTGGTTGTCTTGTATCTGACATCGCAGATCCACTTGCTACTTACGAGGCGGTGAAGATCAACTTGTATTTCCCTTTTAGTTCCATGAGGACGAGCAGCTTTCAAGTTACTACAAGAAAGAGGTTGTTTGCTCCTAGCCATACTCCTCATACGTCTTCGATGTCACTGACTTTCTCACTTGAATCGACGAAGAACCGAAGCCTTGTCTTTGTGAACCCCTTCTCTCACCTTTCAGAAAAGGTGTCCGGGGCAATCAATCCTAACAAAACCAAAAGATCGACCGATCGGGATCCACGAGAACGAACAACAAAGGCACATCACTACATACTATAAGATAAGAAATCGGGCACTCAAAACGGGAAAGAGAAAGAAACCTTATTGAGCGGGAAGCACTGGCAAGCCCTCCTTGACTGTTCAAATCACAGCAACTACAATTGTGTAGGTTGAGATTTTTATTTTTATTTTTGTGAAAAAACACTTACAAAGAAGGTATTTTGCAAGGAATCAAACTCGGGACATTCATTAAGATATGGAATCATCTTACCACGCTGAACCAACAAAGGCACTTGTTTAATACCATGAACAAATAATATCTATACTTATTTAAATAAGGAGGGGCCCAATTTTGGGCCCAAAATTAAGAAGCCCCTTGGGCTTTGCCAAAGGCCAGGCTTGTTTGAATTTTTTTTCTTTTGAATATGAGTAGATTAGAGATGTTCGATCTAATGAGGCTTTTTATTTTATTGTCCTACACCCCCTAGCTTATAAACTTATGCACCAATTAAGGACCTCCGCGGATCAAATTAAAATAAAATACAAATCAAGGACATCTATCCAGCTTGATACTACTAATTAATCACAGTCCATAAGTAGTATAATTAATTGAGAATTTGATAAAATAATAAAAACTGTTGGCCGTTAAGTTACAATGCATATGTAACGTGAAAGCACCTTAAAGGACCCATTTATTCTTAACCCCCCTATCAAGAGTCAAGATCTAATCAAACTTCTCCAAAAGTAACGTGACAATGCTTGGAATGGCCAAGCATCTTCTAAAAGCATCTTCCAGTAGAGCGATGCAGAGCGGCCAATTTGGCTGCTCATCTCGGCAATCAACGGTTCGAATCTTAACCGAGCAATGAATGATTTAAATATGTTGACACTAAGATTCGATTTGAGCCGTCCGTGCCAAGATGAATGGCCGAATCGACCGCTCTGCATATGCTCGGCAACATTCCTGGGTCAATGCCTTTAGGGCTAATTGGTTGATTTGCAGAAAAAAGATATCCATTTCCATTTTCTCTCAAGCATTTACCACTTCAAACTAGTAGAAAAAAACTAAACACCGACACTGCAAAACTGAAATATTCATTTTAACGAAATGCCCCGTCTAAGCAATTATTTTCTCTATGACCGTGTGTTAAGCGTATAATAAAATTCTATTACGTGTTTAAAAGATGAAAGGACCCATTTTTGGGCCTAACTGGGAATGGTCTTCAATAAATGAACAAAGAAACATAATTACCAAAAATATTAAGAAAAGTGATTTTGGCACTGATATTAATTGTGCCAAAAAATGCCATTTGCTATCTCATTTAAGCCGTTGAGATAAATGTTCTAAAAAAAATATCTTTTACGTATATGTTCTATTTAATGAGATGTCTGAAATTATTAAGCCGTAAGGTGAGCGTTATAGTTTGGAATATATTGCACATACAATGACACTAAAAATTCATTTAATTATTTTGCAAGAAAAATATTTCTATGCATATAGCATTACTTCAGTAATTGTTACGACCACTCTGGCCTAAATTAACATTTTGGTATTTTTGTTTGACTTTTTAAAAATTTTGTTAGATTCATGTCAAATTTTTTGAATTCGTCATTCGTCTTGAGTCTAGACAAGATGAGTCTAAAAAATAAAATTTATGATTGAAAGCAAATCAAATAAAAAAAAAATTAAGTTTAGGTTACTCTCTATATAGAGTTGATAAACCACTAGATTCCTTTTCACGGTAATTTTAACTTCTTCTTTTTTGTAACAAAAAAAAAAAAATCTAACGTTTCATTAGTTTCACGGTGATAGCTTCTAGCTGCTTTACTAATTGAATGCCTTCTCTCTTACTTTTATTTATTTTTTTTTGACCGTTGGAGGTTTTTGGCTAACTTACGCACACCTCGACTCCTTTCTCGGTCTGGTCAAAGATGTGTCATCCACGTCGAGACTAAGGAATGTTCAAAAAATTTCTTTATTGGGGCCTAGCCCCAAGAATCTATCGAACTATGGTCAATTGTTTGGAAAGCAAACCTACAAACCAATCAGATGAACCCAGGTCAATTTCAATGCCTCCCATTAGCACTAATTACTTATATTAGTACTCTGTTTTTTTCTCCTCTTGTATCACCACACGTGATCGATTTGAAATGGGAAATTGAATAAACAAGGTTTGGTGATCGATTGAACGTTAAAAGAAATCAAAAGCACTTTAATTTAAAGTAAACATCCAAACATGGCATAAGAGATTAGAGACGGGTAATTGGCCTAAATTGATTACTCTAAACGCAGAGAGTATTCTTGATGTTCAAAGGCACTTTTAAAGTTGCTGACCAAAAACTTTGGTTTCATGAATTGCTTCAAAAAAATTTGGAAAAAAAAAAAAAAACACTTTTGCAAGGATAAGGAGAGGGGTTCGGATTCTCTCAGGTCCAAGTTTTGTACTCGAAGAGATAGTTCGAATCTGGACGATACACTAATATAAATTATAATAAAAGGGACCATGTTTGTTTTGGGTCTCTAGACCCAATCTTTTCTCTCTATGCATGATTTCGGATAAATTTTCTCTCAAATTGTTACTCTCATTTCTCTATCTATCTCTACTCATTTCTCCCCGAAAAAAATTCTCAAGTCTCAAAATGGACATGGCCTGGACGATCCAGATTGATTGCTGTAATGGACGATCCAGATTGATTGCTGTAATGGACGATTCAGATTTAGACTGTCCATTCGAACCCAAATTAAAGATGGGAGATGATCCAATTCCTTATGGGAAATAAACACTCACTAAATAAGGCAAGAGATTTTTTTTTTTTTTGTCACTCGATAGATATCTAGCCTATTCTAAAGGGGAAGGGGTACCGTGAAGCGGTATACGGGTGGAGCAAGTTCAGAGGACATCAATCACCACACCAAGCATTAGCGCTCCTGACGAGAATCAAACCCTCACCTTCTCTGTAGAAGAGATAAGAAAGTGCCGTTGAGTTACAAGTCCGTTGGCAGACTTCTGTTGTTCAAAATACAGTTCTTGTCGAACTTCTATAATTAAGGCAGATGCTATATAGTGAAGTATTTTATATTGCTTGGTCAAGAATTAGGTGTTGCCTATCTATTTTTAAACCACCTCTTGCTTTCATATGGAAGTATTTATTAGCTGTTGCTCTAAGTAAAAGCCAAACCAGCTGGAAAACCTGTTGCTATCCAAATTGAAATTTTTTAAACAGAAAAATATTTCGAACTAATAAGATATTTTGGGGGTACTCCAAAATAACACTATTATAATTAGCTTTGAATGGATAAATGATAGAAACACAGTTGGTTAAATGTCATATAAATTTATCTGAATTGGATTAATATATACAAAATCGCACGGAATCGATCTTATTGGTCATGATGGTGTTCCAGTATCCAACCAAGGCCAAAGCTTGAGCACAAGTAGTTTTTAATTTGTATTTACTTAACGGCCTGTGATTTGATGATTACTTATGAGGGCTGATAAAGGAATCAAGTTATTCGAGTTGGAGGCCGTATTTAACTTGTTAAAATCTCATTTAAAATCTTCTTATTTGATATATATGTAAGTCAAAATAAAATATATTTTTGAAATTGATATTTGAAAGACTGCCTTCAATTGTTGTACATTATCCACATCATCCAGAACAAGAAGAACCTTTTTTCGGCCGAAAGCTGTCTTCTTTATAACTTCGATGCCTTCATGAGAATTACTTACTTCATGACTTCTTTTTAATATAGCCAAAAGGAGTTTCTTTTGTAACTCAACCAGACCATTCGGTCGCTGCGAAGTTTCTTTGACATCCGCAAGAAAACCGCTACATTCAAACTTGTGTTGGATGATATTATACAGCCTTTTTGCAATTGTAGTCTTGCCAATTCCACCCATGCCCCATATGGCAACAATGCCAACACAATTGAATTCCATGTTCAGCAACACATTGAGCTCTGCAACACGACTATCTAGTCCAACTTTGCGGTCTGGAATATTTAGATGTGTTGAATTTGCTTTTTCTCTAACATCTTTAATGATCATCTTAATTAACTCAGCTTCATCTCTGCCAATTTGTGCATCAATTAACATAAAAAATAAGAATAAGCACTCATTAAATCTAGACTTAGGCATGACTATGGGAGGAATCATGCTAATTTTGGCCAAAAAGGTAGTCTCAATTAAGGATATTTGGCCTAGAAACTCAAAAAAATAGACTAGTTGTAAGCTTGCGGCAAGCAGAACACTGATTTTGAAATCAATCAAAAAATCTTACTCTTATTTCAAAGTTCTTCTCTAGGCATATCTAAAGCCATGCATAATAAGGCCTTCTCTTGTTACCATCTGAGGCAATGTCAAATAATTGCAAAGTTCAAAGTGCGTCCTGCGGTGTTTGAAATTTGATGTATATAAAATTGTGGTCAACTAAGTACTTTTTAAGATTAATAAACCTTCTAACAGTATGAAAATTCCACCCGCACCTCCAAATATGTGGATTTAGTGTGTACTGGTGCTGTTTTAGGTCATTTTCTTGTAAATATCAGAAGGGTTGAGGAAAATACCCGTTGGCCTCATTAAGCAAGTGTCGACCTGACAAATTGGCAGCTACAGTAAGAGCTGCCCTCCACTTTTTCACCTTGCCATCTGATCCCTCTCTAAAATGCTTTTCATGCTCAGCAAATGCATCTTGAAGATCCCCGGTTTGCTTCCGCACGTCGGATGGAACAACATCATAAAAGATAGGCACAACAATCTGTTTGAAAGTCTCCCTGCAATCCATGATCTTCACAAGTTCATCAAGGCACCACCTCGACCCAACATAGTCTTTTGAGAACACTATTAAAGAAATTCTAGAACCCTCAATTGCTTTCAATAGTTCATCGCTAATAAATTCTCCTCTTTCGAGCTCTTTGTCGTCCCTGAATGTGCGAAAACCATTGTCCCCTAAAGCAGCAAACAGATGGCTGGTAAAGTTTTTACGAGTATCGACACCTCTGAAACTCACGAAGACGTCGTATACCCATTGCGGTGTGATGGGTAAGGAAGAGGATGAAAATCCTTCTGCCCACGAGGCATCCATATTTTTGCACACAACGCTAAGATATATTTTTTTTTATAGATCCACACTGCAGAAAGATGAATCAAGATTTTGTGAACTTCAGCTTGACAAAATTCTAACTAGAGTAACAATTGATGAAATGGTTTACTTTTCCATTGATTATGTTCGATGATTACAAGAGAATCTAAATATATACCAAATACAACTAACATTTGATTGGCTAACAAGAAACACAAATCAGGCCATGTTCCGTTAAGGTTCTTATTTTTTAAGTACTTATTTTTCGTTTTACGAGACAGGTCATTCTCTCACAATACGTCACCTTTAATTTAAAAAATAAGTGCTTATTAGGGGAGGGCGAGTTGGCCACTATTTAACTATGACCAACCATTAGACTATGCTTAACGCCCCATTCAAACTAATGGGAGGAGCACCAACCATTAGTTGGTTGACAGACAACCCTCAGCTATTTGAGCATTGGTTCCAATATAGTAAGGAACAATTTTGTTTGCAAGCAATAGTTCTCTAATAGAATGATAGTAGTCAATTTCGAGATGTTTGTTTCTCGCATGAAAGACTAGATTAGAAGCCCAACAGTGGCCGAATAGTTATCACACCAAAGAACATGAGGAGTCACAGGAACATGAAGTTCAGAAAGTAATCGCTAAATTCAAACCAAGCATGCAGCTATGTGAGTCATAACTTTATATTCAGCTTCAGTGGATGATTGAGCCATTGTTGGTTATTTCTTAGCACACAAAGAGACAAGATTATGACCAAAATAAACACCCCATTAGTAACTTCGTAAAAAGAATGCATAACTCTGATACTATAAAAATGCATAAATAAAAAGCAAAGAAAATATACATACCATAAACAAAGAAAATATGCATACCATGAACAAAAAAATTTGGGTATCATCCTCCAAAAAATATGAGTGATGAGTACCTTATACTCTCGAGATACTTACCAAAAGATTAATTAGGAAGTTCTCCCACAAAAAATTAGGGAGTTCGTTCCCAATGTTTATAGAACCGATTCAAGAGTCCTCCTATCTATCATTATCTACAAAATAAAAACACGGTTTATAGAAAAAACGATATCATAAATCAATAAATCGAGGGACTTTTACAAAGATAGACCAGAGAGAGAGAGAGAGAGAGAGAGAGAGAGAGAGTGCACATGGATTGATGGCTGAATTTTTTTGAATCCCAATAGACAGAGATGAAGAAGGAAGTGAAGATTGTTCCATCTCGTGCATAAACAATGGAGAAAAATGAAAATGGTCGTTCAGAATTGGAGTGAGAAACGGGTCTCTCCCTCCAGCTTGGGAAGTTCCAGGCAAGTAAGTAACCAAGTACAGAAAGTCTGTCCACACAGATATTACATGCACAGATTGTGTACAAATTTTTTTGTGAGGCTTTATCACAGATCCCATACAAACTATCCGTGCCGTTCATTGAATGTAAAACACTTTTCAAATGTCTCTAAAAAAAATCCGCTTAATACAATACTTAAAGGTGCTCAATCTAATTATTTAACTTTTCATTTTCTTGAAATCTCAGTGAAAAGTTAGATAATTGGGTCGAGGACTTATATATATCGGATTGCGCTGATTTTTCATAGGGACCCTTGAAAAAATATTTTGCATTTAATGAACGGCTCAATTCATTTGTGTAAAACCCGTAATGAGCCCGATAAAAAAATCTGTGCACAATTTGTACACTTTTGTCTGTGTGTTAGACTGGTTCAACCAAGTAAAAAGAGGAAAGTGGGAAGAAAATGATGAAGTCTGTGTGGACAGACTTACGCGTAGAATAAATGCACATTTGAATTATTGTACCCTACTACTCATTTACTACTTCCTCCTACTTTTCGTGGAAGGCCTTTATGCATGCCGGCCAGACTTTTAGTTACACCAAATGTAGACTTGTTTTTTTTTTTTTTTAAATCAACCTCGGTGTCTCGTACAAATTATAAAAGTCATTTATTGTTTAAAATAATTTTTAAAAGTTCTTGAAAAATATAAGTTAAGTCGGATATCGATTGTGGCTTGATTAATTTCTTCAATTTGCAAGGATCGCAAAGAGAACGAATTGATTATACCGACATTCGACTCAGAGAGTTTTTTTTACAGTGATTATTAAGAAATATTTTAATCAAATTGAACGGTCCAATTATTTGTGTGAGACCTGAAAACAGATCCCACACAAGTCGGTGTACATTTAATGTACACTATAAGATGTTTTCATAGCTTTTTTTTTTTTGTATGCCTAAACGTACACTTGAGTAAAAACATTTATGTAGAGTACTATATGATAAGATTGTATGTGGGCGATGCAATCATGGGACTGCATCAAGAAAGCATTCTTATTTGTGCTATTGATACAAATTGGGGATTGCATTATGGGACTGCGCTAAGCTTGATTAACATATTTTCAACGTCGATTCATGGAATAGTCAAAGATGGATCAGGTTTTGAACAAAAATCACAAGCCTTTTTGTCTATTAAATTAAGGATTTGGGAAATTAGGAATGATTTGTCACAAAGTCATTGCACAATCTATGAACACCTTTTGCCCGAATGAGCTGAGCCCAAGAGGCCTTTGCCCGTGGCAACCGGTGGAAGATCAATGGGCTGGGTTGGGCCAGATTGGATTGGGTTCAACCCGGCAAAACAATCCTGACCAGTTGACGCCAAGAGACATGGCCAGGCCACATGTCACTGAACTACGTGTCATCCAACAATTGTCATGCCTGACAGGTATTTAGAAAATGGTCACGCGCAAGTCACGCGATGTCATGAGGTATATGCTGACTACTGCTGAGAATTATGTGATGACGAAATAGGAGTACAGTTTCTTTGTAAAATGTACTCTAGAAAGGTATACCATTACTAGCTATATGAGGATTAAGTACTTTTTCTTTCTCTACTGAGAACCGACTTAATCATCGGAATGTGCTCTGAAAACCGGCTAGTAGGCACTAACTGATTCCCCTGTTTTGTCCTTGGACTTTGGAGTAAGAGAGCAAGCTACAACACTATCTCGATGTATTGATTTTTCGAACGAAATCACCATGTCCTGACTTGAACCGCAACATTTCATTCAAAAAATGTGGTGTAGATCTTCCGTCCACATTCTCTGTCCAACCTTCCAATGTCGAGAGGTCACAATGATCTACAAATAAATTAGATTTAAATCAAACCCACAAAGAATTACTTGAAACCGAACAAGCCTTACGCCCCAATTATGTAGGATCCGCGATAAAAAGTGACACACAAATAAATAAATCCAGAAGCAGCTTGGAGTAATTTTTCATCTATCTTTATCCGGTTCCAATCCAACGTACTGTCAATTTGAACTCAAGAAAGTTCAACCACACTTCTCAACAAATCTGAACAACCAAAACGAAGCTCACATTGAAATGTCTATAAACACAAGGAGAAACCACTAGGGCATGCCACTCTGCAATTAAATTCACAAACAAGCAACTTCTAACTTTCATCGAAATGTCGACTGTCTTGCTTCATCTCTCCATTTCTCTAGAGGTCTGTTGCATAGTTTTAAATATCGGCCGATACGGTACACATCAGCCGATACGGTACTTATCGGCCGGTTCGTACCGGAATTTTCGACTCCCGATTCGGATATAGGCCGATATATCGGTGAGATTGAAATTCACAGGCGTATCGGCCGGTTCCCGATACGTATCGGTCTGTAACCGATTTTTGGACCGGTACGGCCGATATGACCGGTACGGCCGGTACGTATTGGTTCTGGAAAAAAAAAAAAAAACAGAAAAAACCAAAAAACAAAGCTAAAAAAAAAAACAGAAAAAATCAAAAAAAAGAGCTCCTTCCACACATATGTATATATTTGCTTCCACGTCATTCATGTACGTATCGGCACCTCCACGTCATTCATTTTGGCATTGAAGTTGTATTAGCAAAATTATGTTTGACTTAAAAGCTATGAGCTTGAAACTAGTTGTGGCTAGCGATTATGTAATATAAAACCTCTATGGTGTGTTTATTTTAATATCTTCATCTTATTTTTGCTATTTATGTCAATTATATCGAAACTTATAATGTTGCATTTTTCTCATATTTGTAAAATCTTATTGACTTGCGAGTTTTGATAAATTATCGGATATTTCACATGAAGAGAATGGGCTATTACATGTCTTAAATTAATTAAAATGTGATAATTTAAGCCAATGTTTGGGGCAAAAGTATATTTTTCAAGTTTTATACATGTTGCTGATGATTTTTAAAAATTCACGACCGCGACACCCGATTCCCGCGACGTATCACCGATATGTCCCGATACCGATATACCGCGACCGATACCGCGACGGCGACCAATACCGCGATTTAAAATTATGGTCTGTTGGCCTTCCCTACTCGACCCAGATGTGTGCAGACCGTGATCACTAGTGGAGTTGCAGTACTCACTGCGGGCCCCATACTCTTGGCTTCCCAATGCCGTCTTCCTGAATTTCTTCATCTCCTCATTGTATTGGCTCGTGTCGTGTTCTGAGCTTGTATGAGAACCGCAGACCGTGCTGTGTCCTGGTCTTATGCCTTAGTTGAGATCCGATAGAGGTAAGTCTCCTTTGAAGGCCCGTACTACCGGTGTAATTTCAATAATGCTTGTTACCTAGAAATTAAATTAAAGCAGTACTACATGAATTAGAATGCAAGAATCTTCACTATTTTGCGGGTGAACGTGGACGAATAAAATTGACCACCATTCCCTTAATTTTTCACCATTTTTCGATCTCCTCTTTTATTCATTCAAGGAGTGATGGGCTTCTGAATAGTGTAAAGGTTGAACGATTTTGCGGGTGATAGCTTACTATAGTATTTTATTCAAGAATTTGTTGTCTCTTTCTTCTTCTTCTTATTGATTCATTTATAAGTAGGTACACTACAAGAAAAATTGTATTGGGTGACAAATGAAAATTGTCACAAATTGCATGTTTTTCGTCACAAATAATATAGGTGATGAAAAAAAAATTTTCAACTAAAGGTTGTCGAGGATTCCTACATAGTGACGAAATCTATTTTTCGTCACCTATAGGGCCTTTTGGCAACGAAAAATTGTCACAGAAAAATGACTAGGTGACGAAATTTTCTTCATCACCTATAGTGCTTTTTAACGACAAAAAATTTCATCAAAAATTATTCCCTTTGGCTCGTCAAAGGTGACCTATCGGTGACGAACACTTTTTTGCTCCTGCTCGGTTTCAAACCTGAGTCTCCTAGGTTTTGCGTGCAAGCTTTAACTAACTGCACCACACAAACTTTTCAACATGTGTTTAAAATATCTAATATATAACACATACATTTAACATTAAAATATATTTTGAACGGCATTTTGAACCATCAAAATTAGCAATTTTGATAAACATGAAACTTGTAGGTCTTCATGTTATTGTTCAAATCCAATTTAAATTATCTCAATCTGAGTTCTGAGCAAAGAGTAATGCCCGAAATATATTTGGTGACAAAGCGTAATTCATAAATTTCGTCACCAAAGGTATCCATTTGGTGACGAAATAAAATTTTCGTCACTAAAAACGTAAAAAAGAAGACGAAAATATTTTTCGTCGCCAAATGGTCCATTTGGCAACGAAATATTGTTTTCATCACCGAATGGTTATCTTTGGCGACGAAAAATAATTTCGTCTCCTTTTTAACTCTTTTGGCAACGAAAATTTTATTTCGTCGCCAATAGGTACATTTGGTGACGAAAATATATTTTAAGCACATTGACGCACTCATGAGCAAGATGTCGATAACCATGACAGTCGGAACATTTAGGCCCTGATGGTGGTCCTTTACCTCCAATTTTCCCTTTACCACTTGAAAAAACTTCTTTACCAGTACCATTATTCTTTCTAATCTTAGAATTATTTCTTATGGCTTGCTTTTTAAAAAAACTTCTTACAACTTTGAAAAAGTAAGTCCATGGCTTCAGTATCATACTCGTCATCATTATTGCAATATGAGTCTGTCTCATCAATTTGAGAACTTTTAAAAGCAATCGACTTAGTCAAAGGTTTTATTTTCGATTTATGAGATTCAGGCTGCAACACATCTGCCTCGTATGTTTGAAGGAGACCAACAACATCTTCAACAGATTTTTCTGAAAGTTTTTATTTTCCTTGAAGCATAGTAACTTTTGTTTTAAAATTGGGTAGTCCTATGGTACACACCCTTTATTATGGGGTGTACAGTATGGACCATAATTTTTAAACCCTAGGATTTAAAAGTGAATAATCCGAACCACCCATTTATTAAATCAATTAATAAAATAAAAAAATGGCTTAGCAGGTAACATGTTGTTCTCTCCTCCTTGACTCTCTCTCTCTCTCTCTCTCTCTCTCTCTCTCTCTCGTGTGTAAAATACTACAAATTATAAACATAACCACAATTGTTATGACAACACAAAAATTGACATTTTCTTAACCATAATGTGTTGTACCAAAAGAAATAGATCAAAAGATACCAGATAGAAGACCAAAATATGTCGTACCACAACCAATAATTATTATACCTAAGCAAGATACATGTCTAAAATATCACAAATTAAATAACATAACCACGATTGTTATGACAACACAAAAATTTGACATTTGCTTACCACAACTTGTTGAACTATAAGAAATTTATTCAATTATTCCGTTTAAAGGCGAAAATATGTTGGACCACAATTAACAAGTGAGAACTTCATTTTTAGTTCTAAAATATGTTGTACCACAATTAAAATATGTCGTACCAAAATAGACATTTGTCCTGCCACAACTTGTAGTTGTATTGAAAATTTGGGTATATTACTTACTTTTTGGTGAATTTCTTGGATGAAAATTTTGAGCGAGAACTTCATTTTTAGTTTAAATTATTGAGGTATTGTGTAGGAAAAAATTAAAATTTAAAAAAATTAGTGTGGAGGGAATTGAAAATGAAGATAATATGGTGAAAATTTTAAAATTTGAAAAAACTATGTGGCGAGAATTGAAAATAATTACGTTAAATTTTGTACAACACATTGTGCTAAGGTAATGACAATCTATGGCATTGTTATACTCCCTCCGTTCCATATTGAGAGTCCATCATAAAAAGTCGTGTCATTTTTCAAATAAAAAAATCAACTGTTTTCGTGTATAATTTTTTGAATTTTTTTGCATCAAATTAAAGTACTAATCGAGATCTTTAATACAGTGTGAAAAAATTTGAAAAATTATTCACGGAAGTAGTTAATTTTTTGATTTGAAAAGAGGTAAGAGAGAGAAAGTGGGTTTGTCATTGTGGAACGGAGGTAGTAATATTTTGATTATTTTATTCAATATGTGGTATTTGATTTATGTATATATTTTGCTTCGGCATAACTATTGTGAATTTTTTTAAGACATATTTTCATTTTGTTATGGAATATATCATCACAAATATGTATGTATATATATATATATATATATATATATATAGACACACACACACACAACAGATTGTGGTAAGGTAACTCCACTTTATGATTTTATTATAACAATTGTGGTTATATTATTTAATTATGGTATGATATTTTGCCGATTATAACTATTGTTAACTGGACATTGAATTTTTTTATACGACACGTTATGGGTATGAAAACGTAAATTTATTGTGTTATCATAACAAATTTGGTTATATTACTGAATTTGTGGTATTTTAGACATGCATTTTGCTTGGGTATAACTATTGTTGATCGTTGTACGACATATTTTGGTCTTATTACGGAATATTTTTATCAATTTCCTTTGCTATGACACATTGTGGTAAGAAAACATCAATTTATGGTAGGGAAATGATTTTGTCACTCTCTTTTTTGTTACCGTCACTCCACTGCAAGTGTATTTTTGCACCAAAAATACACTTGCAGGAGGGTAGTGTTAACAAAAAAGGGAGTGATAAAATCAGCAGTCTTTATGGTATTATCATAACAATTGTGGGTTTTTATATAATTTATGGTATTTACGTATGTTTTCTTTAATTTGATACGACACGTTGTAAAAAAAATAACACTTTCAGATGCTGTCATGACAATAGTGGTTATTTTATATATTTTGAGATATTTTACAAATATCTTTGGCTTGGGTATAACAATTGTTAATTCTGGTATAACATATTTTGATTTTGTTACGAAATATCATATGAGTCCAAGAATTTTTGGTACGACTCATTGTGGTAAGATAATGCTAATTTATGATGTTGTTATAACATTTGTGGGTTGTAGGGGTGTGCATTGGTCGGGCGGGTAGGGTTTAACCCCGAAACCGAACCGACCATGTTGGGTAACAACATTTTAGGCCTGCAAACCGAACTGAACAGAGATAAGAACCGTCCACAAGCCCGATTCTGTACGTCGGGTCAAGTCGGGTTGTTCATGTTTACCCTTTGGGTTGATCGGATCGGGTTGGGTCCGACCTAAGGAATGCACCAACCCGAACCCTGAACCGAAAATTGATTTTTAACAGAAAGTGAACCCGCACTTGTCCGAACCACATGTTCAAACCCGCCCCCCCCCCCCCCCCCCCCCCCCGAGACCCTTTGAGTCGGGTCGGGTTGCATGTTTTTTGCACACCCCTAGTGGGTAGCATTATTTAATGTTTGATATTGTAAGCATATATTTGGTTGAGGTACAAGTATTATGGATTCTAGTACAAATAACTATGGTTATATAATAACAACATTTTTTAATTATGGGTAACCTGATAATGACTTGTTCAATAGATAAATTTTAAAGTACAAGTTGTAACCAACATCATAAATATGCATTAGAAAATAAAAAATCAGCATATGAAAATCACAAATTGTCGACGTCATAATTTAGACATACGGTATATCTTGTATACCATAGTTTTCTCCTAGATCAGGCAAAGATCTCAAAAAAAAATTTAATGACTCTAAAAGGAGGGATAGGCTCACACAGGGTTTTGCAGCTGTTGACGATGGAGATCAGCCTTGAGTAAAGTTGATTGAATGTCTCATCCTCATCCATTCTGATCATCTCAAACTCTGTAGCAAGCCTTTGTAGTTTAGACTGTTTGATCACGTAAGTTCCTTCATGACATGTGACTAAAATATCTCATGTTACCTTAGCAATTTCACAATTAGCGATTTTACTGTGTTCAACCAAGTTCACAATCTCAAACTCTGAGACTTTTCCACATCTTTTTTTGGAATGCCGGTTTGTGCATATTATGTGGAAGTCGTCTCCGTTTGGTTATGTTCCTAGCATGAATGGTCAAGCATCGATCTTGGCATGGTTTGATAGTTTGATTGATAGATGGAAGGGACCAGATGATGGAGGTTATATGTTGACGTTGGCAGCGATGATTATGTGGAGGATTTGGAAATGTAGAAATGAGGTTCTATTCAATGGAGCAAATTCGGACCCCAGTCAGATGGTGGGAGTAGCTGTTAAGGAAGCCGAGGAATTTATCCTTGCAAAGAGGAAACAAATTCCGGAGTCGAGACAGCCAAGAATGGGAAGTGGGGAGTTGGCTCCATGTTGGCAGAAACCGACGGGTGGAAAGCTGAAATTTAATGTGGATGGGGCTTGGACAAGCAGATCAGATGGATTGGCAGAGGCGGGTGCAGGGATAGTGGCACGGGATTCGAATGGATCTTTTGTGGCAGCACGTTCACTAAATCTGGGTGTGGTGGGTACTCCTTTATGTGCGGAAGCTATGGCATGGCGGGCAGCTTTTGATTTTGCCATTTTGCTGGGTTTGGATTCGCTCTTTATGGAGGGGGATTCACAACAGTTGGTGAGGTGTATCCGAGGTGAGATAGCGTGTTCCACTGAAGTGGAGGTGGTGGTGGAAGATGTGAGAAGATTAAAAAATTTGGTTCGGGAGTGTGAGGTTGTGTTTGTTCGAAGATCGGCTAATGGTGTAGCAGATGCTTTGGCGAAACATGGTTTGCGAGGTCCTGGTGTTAGAACTTGGGAAGCTAGGCCTCCTGATTGGTTGTTTTCTCCCTTGGGAAAAGATAACCGACTTATTTCTTGTACTGGAGTTCTTTGAGTTATAATAAAAGTTTCCTATCGTTTTGGTTAAAAAAAAAATCATAGCCAAAAGAACATCCATAGCAATCAAGAAGAGGTAGGGGGAGAGTGGATCACCTTGTCTAACGCCACGATGAGGGAGAAAAGAAAAACGGTTCTTGCCATTAGCTGTAACAGTGTAGGAGACTGTGGAGACAACTTGTAGAGTCCATTGAATCTGTAAGCTTCAAAAAGCAGTGTTATTTTTTTGGTTGGCAATTCCATTGACAAAACATATTTTTCTTTGTATTTCATTCTTTATCGAGTTGTAATTTGTTTTAATATTTTCTAAGCATATTGAGTCTTTATAAGATTAGACTCATTAGAGTGGAAGAAATCATTGGATGAGATTTCTCTCTTGGATGATTGGAGTTCTCATGCAGTTTCCGAAGTTATAGTCAAACTCTAATAGGTGTTCTCAACTTTCTTTCAACAAATATAGAGTTGCTATTCGGTGGATTTCCGAAGTATTGTGGAAGGCTTGAGGAGTCAAGCCAGTGGCAATCAACTACTGGGAGTGATGAACGAGGATTCAACAATCGATCTTGAGTCAATTGGTGAGGATTCACAATTGTGTAGTAAGGTCTTTCGTAACCGCACAACGGTTTTTATAGTGTTTGATTTCTGGTTTTCGCCCATTTAGGGCTTCTCCACGTATATCCAGCGTTGATTGTTTATTTTTTCAATTTCTATTGCTTGCTTGGTGATTGGTTGGATATTGAAACAGGAATTTCAGAATCCAGATGTCGTTGAAGCCCAATTTACGCAAAATGGCCTCCAAAAAATCCCATTGGACACGATCATAAGCCTTACTAGCGGAAGACTGTTTGCCTCTCCTCGTCCCTTTGAGAAAGTGGAACGCTTCATGAGCAACCAGGGTATTATCTTGGATTTTCTTCAAACGGTTGGCAACCAGGGTAACCATCAGACCCTAAAGTCTAAGTTTGTGGACTGAACCGTTTATTTTTTTAAGGAAAGTTCAGTGTATTACGTGTATCAAAAATTGTATTGATCGGATATTGATAGACATATGATTGAAACACATTTGTACAAAAAACGGTATGCAATCATACGGCTACCATTAGGGGATATGGTGCGATACCTCATTAGGGTCTATTGTAAAAAATCCACAGTGAAAACTTGTTAACGGTAGTATTAAATTCTTCCATAGTTTTTAGTCCAGTTCATTTCAAACATATTAATCAAGGTGCGAAAATTTGTTCAGATTGTCCTTAGCAATTATCCCGGACATATATTTGTCGTCACCCCGCAAGTACTTTGGAAGCTCATTTTCACTAGGGTGCAAGCCCTCAGTTGCTTGGACTTGGGATAGGGCCATCAGCTCTTGATTTTTCATCTTTATGTTGGAAACAATGAACTAAACAAGTTCACACTTTTGTTTAAAAAAATAAATAAAATGAGTACAGAGATGCTTGCTGGGCAATCGATAGAATATGCCCAAGAGGAACGTTCAGTCATGGCATGATTTAATGATATACAGGTATGCAAGTAGTGGGGGGAGACCGGGAAGGGATAACCAATTGCTTGTGTGGAAAAATGAGAACAGCAGGGTTGCTGCCGAGTGGAAGAAGATTTTCTACACTTCAAATCGATGGAAAATGACTTCGATATTGAGCCGGGATTATACATTATTAGGGCAGTTGTTTTGACATAAAATTAATTTTTTTGTCAACAAGATAGACATATTGTTTCGATGATAGAAGAATGAGAGAAATTCATAATGTCAAAACAAACAATTATCCTTTCGCCAAAGACAAAACAAAAATTTAAAACAACTGAGCACTAAAACATCAACAATTTATTTTGCCAAAGGGGAAAAAAATCAACCGACGAGTTGATTACTGATAAAGTTCCAGCCAAAGATAAATATCCTCCAAAAATAGCTTCACAGAGTCAAGCTTCTTTCCAAAAAAACGAAAACCGGGTGTAAAGGTTACTGAGGTTTCAAAACTAGCAGCAACCTGTACTAAAAGATATTTTAAAATGCAGACCACTGCAGAAACAACTTAGGACTGAGCTCCGCCATCAATGCACCCACAGACCATAACGTAAAGTCCATAGCTGTTATGGGCAAGAGACGCACCGAGGCATAAAAATCTGTTCTGGCCAAGGTGAGGTGCATGCCTTTTTGAAGTGAGGCACACCTTAGCGAAAAAAATATAGGAAAATTAGCATACTCCAATTCTTTATAGCCTAATACACATAAATAAATAAATAAATAAATAAGGACCTCCTTATTTGAAAATAACTATATATATATATATATATATATAAAGTGTACTAGGTTGAAAACGTTAAAAAAACATTCATTTTCATATGCAATATAATTAGTTTATTTGGTTTGGGTTTTGAAAGAGATTTCTAGGGTAATGAGTGGAGAGAGATGGATAGAGAAATGAGAGCAATAATGGAGAAGAGAACTTATGAAGGACAGTGCACAGAAAGAAAGGATTGGGTCTCTAGACCCAAACCGAACATAGTTATATGTACACACAAAAAGACACATATTTCTGAAAACATTAAAAAAAATCAAAAGCTTTTATGTTTTCATATATATATGGAATAATATATCTCGACTATAAACGCAAAGCAAAAATCGACTGATGATCGAGAGAGAAAAGATGAGAGGAGAAGAGAGAGAAGATTGATTGATAATTGAGATGATACCTGTTCTATTTTCGTTTCAGGTGATCAAGAGAAGAGAGATTTAAAATCGCTGAAGGAGTAAAATTAATACGTTTAACCTAACTTTGATCGTATGGCTGTGATTAAAATTGAAAGAGTTGCTCCTTTTCTCGCCTTTGCACCTTTCTTGCCATAGTGCAGCTTAGCTGCGCTTCATTGAAGGTGCCTCACCTAGGCTCAGTCAAAGCACTAACCCTGCGCCTTGCGCCTATGACAACTTTTGTAAAGGCACATGGTCCCAAAAATCTCATCATCCTCACCATGCACACACGCACACCATCATCTAACAATGATGGCCAATACAAATAATCCCAGTGTCAGAAGATTAAAAGAAACCCCGGCCTATGAAACGAGATTTAAACAACTCAAATGTCAGCAGCTAAATTTTTGTAAAATCTAGGCCAAAACAAACAGAAGCCCTGCTGAAAGCAACATTACCAAAAATATTCTGGTTTAGCAGAGGAAAAATTGGCAAGGAGATGTTCCGCTGCACAAAGAACATGGAACTGGTATCAACCATGTAATATTATTCTACAACTGAACATACTTGTGGCCTTTTCCGCTTCAATGATCTGAATTTATCACATCCGAATCTATCACAAAAATTCGGGGTTCGGGAATATTTTCACGAAACTTTAGTTTGGTTACTTGCTTTGCCAATGAGGGGAGAAGTTGCAGATATTCCCTTACATTCTCGTCACGAGGGGCCATTAATATCCAGTCCCCATCCTCATCCTCATACTCAATGTTGAAACTACCAAGCTCGCACTCCAGTATCTTTGACACTTCTTCCTTTAGTTCATTTATTCCAGATGCGAGAGGGAACTGAAACTTTATTGTGGTATCCCCAATTCCCCATATGTCGCCTTTAGGTTCATTGACCTCGTATCTTGCCTTTCTGTGAGAAGAGGCATCATGCGGGATTTGTAGGCATTGTGTGGAGAATAGTAGGCACGGATTGGCTTGGAGTTGGATCAGAACATGAAGGGACTGTCAAGTTAATAGATTCAGAGACATGTCCAGCCCGAAAAGGCTCGTCCACTGAAGCTAACAAATTTCTCAAATCATTTGAACTTCCTGTTGAGTGGGGAACAGTAGACATGGGTTGGCTCGGAGCTGGATATGAACATGGACTGTCCAGTTAATAAATCCAGAGATATGTCCCGCCGAAAAAGACTCTTCCACTGAAGTAACAAATTTCTCAAATCATCTGAAATTCCTGTTGTCCGGGGAACAGTAGGCATGAGTTGGCTTGGAGCTGGTTCAGAACTTGAAGGGATTGTCCAGCTAATAGAGATCCAGAGACATCTTCCTCCAGCAAAACATCTTCTAGGAAAGCTAGCGAATTTATTCGGTCTTCTGAACTTCCCATTGTGGGGGGAATGGTAGGTATGTGTTGGCTCGAAGCTGGATCTGAACATGGAGAGACTGTCCAGTGTCCACATAGATCCAGAGATATGTCCTTGCAGAAGATGCTCTTCCAGTGAACAAAACAAATTTCTCCTATCTCCTAAACTTCCCATTTTCTCACCTAGGATCTGTGTTGATGCTATATGAGGGTGTGGAACCTCAGGACCATTGGAATTTGGATAAGAGGTGGACACCGTCCATTGATTTTTTAGCTGAAATGCCCCTTCAGGGGAAACCCCTCCTCCATTTTCATTGTACATATATGACACAGAAAAAACCCATATCATGATAATACTCCTTCATTGTTGCCCAGATCTGAGTCAAGTAAAGGAAATTATTAAATTTGGGTTTTTCTGGATTGTACTTCTTTCTTAACACAGTTTACGAAAGATATGTTCACTCCCAGTTTACGAAAACTATGTCTTCTCCTTTTTCGAATACACAAACAACAAAGACGACGTTGTCCTAGTAAGTAATTAGCCTCATAAATGTGCTAAACTCACTTACCAAAGAAAATACTTCTATAGGGCTACCTCGGACTTCCATACGCAAACAACAAAGTAAATAGTTAATCAAAAAAAAAAAAGGCAGGTAAATTCCAATGGCTTAGAATATGGGGCTTGTTGGAAATTTATTATTTTAATATTAAATTTATGTACATTTTCTGTACTAGAGTTTTACAAATCATGTGTATATCTGTGTGAGAGGATCTTATCTTAGCGGGTGTTTAAATATGTAAGAGCAATCTAGAAGGATTAATCTAGAAGGATCAAGCATATCTTTCATCTTTATCCATATAAATCTAGACAAAATCAAGATCATATCTAATTTGATTTGGCCATTAATGAAAAGATATGGTTTAGATTCATATCTATACTATAAGATTTAGTCATTAATGAAAAGATTTAGTTTGGATTCTTTCTTGACTATATAAAGCTTGCTTGGGAGGTTTTACATACATAAGAGGCAACCCTAGCCATAGAGCCATAAGCCAACTTCTCCTAAGTATTTTTCTCCATCTTTCTCCATCTTTATTCTCTAAACAAATAGCTTGTAAATTTAATATGAGAGTGAGAGTCTTGGGCTAAGTGTAAAGGTGTTTTTATTGTGGAGCTTTGGGTTCTCCTACTTGTGCAGAGTAGGTCCGAACCATACGATAAATTATCGGGCTGTTATATCCTGGAGGGGACAAGTCAGAGATTCTCTACTGCACTGGTTTGTTACCGTAGAGGGCTTGAATCTCCTTAAAGAGAGCGAGATTTTCGTGACTCAGCTTGTTAATTTGTCCATTGTAAAGCTTATTTTCGGTGTAAACTTTTGTAATATCATCAACAATTTTAAGGAGATTCAAAAATGGACCAAACAGCTGAGAAGCCCAATGAAAATATCGGAGATCTCAACAAGCCTTTCAAGTTCAAGGGAGCTCACTTCAAGCGATGGAAAGGCAAGGTGCTTTTCTATCTCAGTCTCCTCAAGGTGGCCTACATCCTAACAGAGAAGGATCCGAACAAAGTCTCCACTGATGGGATGACCGATGATGAAAAATATGCCCATCTTGAACTAGTTGAGCAGTACAATGCAGATGAGTAAAACTATCGGTATTATCTTTTAAATTGCCTTGCAGATCAATTTTATGATTATTATGATACTACTTACTCCACTGCAAAGAAAATTTGGAAAGCCTTGCAGTGCAAATATGACACTGAGGAGGTAGGTGCAAAGAAATATGCAGCTAGCCGTTTTTTCCGCTATCAAATGATAGATGGTAAATCTGTTGTGGAGCAAGTGCAAGACTTCCAAATGATTGTGGTGGAAGTCCGGTCTGAAGGCATCAAAATTGGGGACAATCTTGTGGTGGCAGGCATCATTGACAAATTACCACCTTTGTGGAGGGAGTTTCAGAAATCAATGCGCCACAAGCAAAAGGAGACGTCCCTGGAGACTTTGATTACCCGCATCCGAGTGGAGGAGGAGGCTAGAGGCCAAGATGCACTTATGACTCACGAGGGTAATGGACATTCCACCACTAAGGTAAATTTAGTTTCCGCAAAAAATAACTTACCCAGAGGTCAGTTTCTAAAGAATGCTTATTTAAAGCCAAATAAGAAAAACTTCAAAAATAAGGGTAAATCTCGCGGTGAAATGCAAATGAGAAAAAATAATTGGAACCAAGGACCCCCTTCACAAGCACAACAAACTGGTGGGTGTTTTGTCTATGGCAAGAGTGGGCATATTGCTCGATTTGCAAGTTTCGAAAAACGCAGAAGGCTCCACAGGCTAATGTTGTCGAGGAGCCTTTTATGGCTATGATTACAGACATATACATGGTTCAATGTGTGGAAGGGTGGTGGGCAGACTTTGGTGCCAACAGGCATGTCTGCTATGATAAAAATTGGTTCAAAACTTATACTCCCTTTGTAGAAGAAAAAATTGTGATGCTTGGTGACTCTAGTACTACCAAGGTGCATGGGAGTGGCGAGGTTGATTTGAAATTTACCTCTGGACGTGTGCTGACTCTGAAAGATGTGCTTTACACACCGTCCATGAGGAAGAATTTGATGTCATGTTATCTACTGAACAAATCTGACTTTAAGCAGACTATGGAATCTGATCAGTTTGTAATTACTAAAAAAGGAGTGTTTGTGGGTAAGGGATATGCATGTGAGGGAATGTTCAAACTAAATATTGAGAATAATAAACCAGCTACTGTTTCTGTTTACATGCTGTCTTCTTTAAATTTCTGGCATGCTAGACTATGTCATATAAACAGTAAATATGTAGGAATCATGGGTAACTTAGGATTAATTCCCAGACTGAAAAAAGATTTTGAAAAATGTCAAACATGGAGTAAAGCAAAAATCACAAGAAGGCCTCATAAAAGTGTTCAAAGAAATACCGAATTGTTAGAACTAATCCATACAGATTTATGTGAGTTTGAAGGAATTTTAACTCGTGGAGGAAATAGATATTTTATCACTTTTATTGATGACTATTCAAAATAGACTTATGTATATTGTGTGAAACATAAAAGTGATGCTTTTGACAAATTTAAAGAATTCCTCCAAGAAGTTGAAAATCAATTCGGTAGAAAGATTAAAAGAATTAGAAGTGATAGAGGTCGTGAGTATGAATCCTTTGGATTTAATTCTTTTGCTCAGTCTTTGGGAATTATCCATGAAGTTACTCCACAGTATTCGCCTGAGTCTAATGGTGTGGCTGAAAGAAAAAATAGAATATTAATTGACTTGACCAATGCCATGCTTATTGAAGCAAGCGCTCCCTCAAATCTCTGGAGAGAAGCAATTTTAACGGCTTGTCATGTGCTAAATAGAGTGCCATACAAAAAGACTAAAATTACACATTTTGAGTTATGGAAAGGCCATAAGCCAAATTTGGGATACTTGAGAGTTTGGGGTTGTTTGGCTTTTGTGAGTCTAACAGATCCTAAAAGACCCAAACTGGGTGTTAGAGCTACCACTTGTGCTTTTCTTGGATATGCAAAAAACAGTACAGCCTATAAATTTTTTGATATGGAAAATAAAATTATTTTTGAAGTAGGTGATGCAATTTTTCATGAAGAAAAATTTCTTTTTAAACTAAAAAATGGTGGGGGTCAAGAATCTAGAGAATTAGTTTCACCTAAGCCTAGTTCTTCAACTCATAGGTTACAAAATCAAGAGAATTTTGAATTTGAACCTAGGAGTAAAAGAGCTAGAGTTGAAAAAGATTTTGGCCCTGACTATCTTGTTTTTAATGTGGAGGATACTCCACTTAATTTACAAGAGGCATTGATATCACCTGATGCTGTTTTTTGGAAAGAGGTTGTTAATTATGAGATGGAATCACTAATGTCCAATAAAACTTGGAGATTAGTCGATTTACCACCGGGTTGTAAAACTATTGAGTGTAAATGGGTCCTACGTAAAAAGCTTAAACCGGATGGTTCTATTGATAAATATAAAGCAAGACTTGTTGCAAAAGGTTTTAAACAACAAGCTGATCTTGACTTTTTTGATATATTTTCTCCGGTTACTAGAGTAGCATCCATTAAATTGTTAATTGCAGCCGCTGCAATTCATGATTTAAAAATTCATCAAATATATGGATGTGAAAACAACTTTTTTAAATGGAGACCTAGATGAGAAAATTTACATGGATCAACCCGAGGGCTTTGTGGAGCCCGATCAAGAAAGCAAAGTGTGTAAGTTGACTAAATCCGGGATCCCTATATGGCTTAAAGCAGGCGCCTAAACAGTAGCATGAGAAAATTGATTCCTTCATGATTGAAAATGGTTATAAGATAAATGAGTGTGATAAGTGCATCTATTATAAATCTTGTGAAAATTCACATGTTATTGTTAGCCTATATGTGGATGATTTACTGATCTTTGGCTCTAATGTGCATATCATTAATGAGACTAAAAATATGCTTAGTAGCCATTTTGATATGAAAGATCTTGGTGAGGCTAACGTAATTTTGGGGATGAAAATTACAAAAATATGTGATGGTATTTTTCTCGATCAGTCGCATTATATTGAGAAAGTTTTGAAAAAATACCATTTTGATAATTGCAAACATGTTCTTACTCCTTTTGATCCTCATGTGCATTTATGTCCTGTTAAAAATGACAAGGATATTGTTGATCAAAAAGGATATGCTAGCATAATAGGGAGTTTTTGTTATGCTATTGATTGTACTCGACCTGACATTGCTTATGCAGCAGGAGTACTGAGCAGGTTTACTAGCAAGCCGAGTAGAGAACACTGGCTAGCCATTGAGCGAATAATGAGATATTTATCTGGTACCAAAAATTAAGGCTTGTTTTACAAAAAGTATCCTGCAGTACTTGAAGCTTACAGTGATGTCGATTGGAATAATTTGTCAAGTGATTCACTCTCTACCACAGGATATATTTTTAATTTGGGTGGTGGTGCTATATGCTGAAAATCGAAAAAGCAATCTATTATTGCTAATTCTACTATGGAGGCTGAGCTAATAGCATTAGCATCAACAAATGAGGAGGCTAATTGGTTGAGAGATTTATTAAATGAAATCCCGTTTTGGGAAAAACCAATTCCTCCCGTGTTAATTCATTGTGATAGCACTGCTGCGATTGGTAGAGTACAAAACCGTTATTACAACGGTAAATCCAAACCTATCAGAAGAAAACATAGTACTGTGAGATCTTATTTGAGTAATGGCATCATAAATGTGACTTATGTAAGATCATGTGATAATCTTGCAGATCCATTAACTAAGGCCTTGGCAAGAGAAAGAGTCTGGAATACATCGAGGGGGATGGGACTAAAGCTATTAAATTCATGAGCCACGTATGAGGATACCCAACCCAGGGACCAGAGATCCTGTAACTGGGTTCAATGGGAAGAACGAATCATATGGTGGTCGCTTGAAAATACACTGAAGTTTTTGATTAAGTCCATCCCTATGGTGTGAGTGCATTTATCCTGTAATGTTGTGGAGGTTGAGTTTTTAAGAAACTCTTAATGAAATTCTGTAGCTCTTATGAGTGGGGCGTTAGAATTACAGGAGCACCCTTGCCAGATTTCACCTATGTGAGCGTGGAAGTGGGGCTACTTCCTATGAGAATTAGGCTTTGTTCTCAAAGACGCTTATGAAAACTGGGATTAGCACAAGGCCGTAATGTGCTGGCTATATTAAAGCTCATGTCAATACCTGGACCATTATGTGTGGGCAGTATTTTTATTTCCCCTAAGCAGTCATAGTTCAAGTCGGAGACCACTATTGACTCTGGAGTAGAGATTACTGTTTTCACTAAGTGAAGGTTCAATGCAGAGCACACCTTCATGATGCATAATATCCCTCTTTGCCCAGGAGTCTCATTTAATATTAAAATAGGTGGGAGAATGTTGGAAATTTATTATTTTAATATTAAATTTATGTACATTTTCTGTACTAGAGTTTTACAAATCACGTGTATATCTATGTGAGAGGATCTTATCTTAGCGGGTGCTTAAATATGTAAGAGCAATCTAGAAGGATCACACATATCTTTCATCTTTATCTATATAAATCTAGATAAAATCAAGATCATATCTAATTTGATTTGGCCATTAATGAAAAGATATGGTTTAGATTCATATCTATCCTATAAGATTTAGTCATTAATGAAAAGATTTAGTTTGGATTCTTTCTTGCCTATATAAAGCTTACTTGGGAGGTTTTACATACATAAGAGGCAACCCTAGCCATAGAGCCATAAGCCAACTTCTCCTAAGTATTTTTCTCCATCTTTCTCCATCTTTATTCTCTAAACAAATAGCTTGTAAATTTAATATGCGGAAAAGATAGAGGTACCGACCAAAACCATACCGACGGCATACCGACGGCCGCGCGCGGCCGTCTCCGGCCACCGGACGGCCGATCCGAGCCGTCCAAAAATTTTAAAAAAAAAAACCGAGGGGCCCTACGCGGGAATCAACGCCATCCGATGTGTGTAGGGTGCTTGATCTAAACACCCTATTTTTTGTGTATATATGTATCCGCGCGCGGCCGTCGGTACACCGTCGGTATATTCCGATCGGTGTAAATAGCAGGACTCTTTAATATGAGAGTGAGAGTCTTGGGCTAAGTGTAAAGGTGTTTTTATTGTGGAGCTTTGGGTTCTCCTACTTGTGCAGAGTAGGTCCGAACCATACGATAAATTATCGGGCTGTTATATCCTGGAGGGAACAAGTCAGAGATTCTCTACTACACTGGTTTGTTACCCTAGAGGGCTTGAATCTCCTTAAAGAGAGCGAGATTTCCGCGACTCAGCTTGTTAATTTGTCCATTGTAAAGCTTATTTTCGGTGTAAACTTTTGTAATATCACCAACAGGGCTAAAAGTCCCGAACTGCCGCAATGTTCAAAGGACAAACCCATAATCACGAATAACATCCCATAACTTCAGTCAAGTACGAATATAGTTAGTATAGGCATTGGTTGAAGACTGAGCTACAAGCCTACAACAAAATATATGTCAAAAAGCTCAGAAACATAGACAAGCTGAGTAGATGGTCCCCTTCATTTTGAAGACAATGACTTCAGATACAGATGCTTCTATATCCACTTTGAGGGAAAGCTGGACACATATGCAAGCTAGCTATCGTTCATAAGGTGCCCATTAAAGGAGCAGCAGTTATGCTTCTGGTTTTGAATTCACTTAAGTTGAGTATTTTAAAATCTAGATGTGAATGATAGGAATGTTTAATAACCTGAAGTGACAACAGGAATTGAAAAAATAAGTGATGTATGGACCCCAAATGCCCGGTAATTTCATAAAAATGTCGGGAGAAATTACTACTATTTCCATAATTATTACGACCTATATATAAAATGAATTGACAGGATAGAAATGAAAATACAAATGAGTTACTTGTTGAAATGGCCACCGATGGATCATGTTGCCTATGGATGCGCTTCATTATGGATACCCGATGGATCACAAGCTGCCTATGGATGCGCATAAGAGCCAATACACAAGGGAAGAAACTAAAATTTTGTTCCGCTTCATCTTCCATAAATAAAAGAATGCAGACTATGCAGTATGTCCTCTGCAAGATGCATTAATTAGATGGTTTATAAACAAGAGCAACACTTAGCTAACTGTAGAAGCTTACCGCCAAGGCTAATCACAGCATCTTCCCATCTACTATCACCATGCTGGTGATAATCTAAATTAATTATAAGAACACTCGTCATTCTACACTTCCTCTTTAATGTCTTCACAATTTTCTTCTTCGAAAGATCTAGGATGTGTCCTCCATCTGGTAAGCTGATAGCAGAGTACTATAGTATTTCGATAGTTGAAGCCATTGATCAATAAACTCATCCAAAAATAATCAAGGTACTCATCCATACACAGAATGACAACCTCAACTTATCTTTCCTCTCCGAAAGAACACTTTAATGATTACAACCTATAAAACAATTTGACTAGATAGAAATGAAAATATAAGTGAGTTACTTGTTTAAATGACCACCGAAGGGTCCCAAGTTGCCTATGGATGCGCTTCACTGAGGATTTACGATGGATCGCAAGCTGCCTACAGATGCATTTCCCTGCATGAACACCACCAAAACATAAGGTAAAAAAACTACAATTTTGTACTGCTTCCATTAAGACAACAATCCAGTCTGTACTCACAAGACGTACTGGATGGTTCATAAACATGAGCAATACTTAGTTAACTGTAGAATCTTACCGCCAAGGAACTTCACAGCATCTTCCCTTCTGCCAACATGCTGTTGGTGATCCTCTAAACTAAGTACTCTCATAGTTCTGCACTTTCTCTTTAATGTCTTTCTCACAATTATCTTCTCTGAAAGAGATAGGATGTGCCCTTCATCTGGTAAGCCGATATCAGACTCCAGCATTTGGATAGTCCAAGCCATTGATCATTATACCCATCCGTAAATACTCAATGTACTTACCCATGCACAAAATGAAAACTTCAACTTATCTTTCCTCTATGAAACTTGTTCTTTTCCGCTAATCTACATTTCAAACTGTATCTCTAGTGGTTTATCCAACCGATGACTATATATTCTTTCAAACTTATTCAAACAAGAAAAATATTGAGGGTCTAAACACTGTTGACCTTGCCTATGACACAAACTTGGATATATAGTTTGAATTCATTTTATCATACCCTTGAAGACAATATTCAGTAAAAATACTACAAACGAATAGGAATCTGGGTTCAAACACTTTACTTGAACCTAGGGTAAATAATAAATTCACCAATATGGATCATATTATATTTTATCACCTAGCTGGAATTAATATAAGTAAGGGCGAGGACTAACCTGAGCAGCCAATCCTCCTGAGCAGTCCCTTTGCATACTTCGTGGCAGATCCTGAGGTCTCTTTAGTCTTACACAATGCTTGTGCGTTAGTGTTCTCCGCTGGGCTAAACGTCTAATGCTGTTAGACTGTTCCCCAAGAGGAAGACTGTCTAGTACCTCGAATGACTTCCATGCAAGGGAATTTGGCGTGCAAAACCGCAGCTCATTAAATTTTTAGGAACTTAGACAGGAAGTAAACTGGTATAGATGATACAAACTATAATTTAGTAGCGCAAGCAAAATTTTTGAAGAAAAGCATAGCTGACTTAGAACCATCGTTACCAATCAATATGGACTACTAATTCGTACACAATTTTTTGGTTTCTAAAAAGAAGGTAAACATGCAGCTCAACTACACATAACCAAGTAATTTTCCGTAAAAATGAACTATTTTAATTCACCTTTTACCATTTGAACACAAGAATCCAAATACATGAATACTGAAGGTTCTACTTTTGTAGAAGAAACTAGTATGGTTGAAAATTGAAAAGAGATCAAGATTGCAATTTGCAAGCAATGCATTATTTCAACAATAGAAACTTACCCCAAAGATCCTTCGCTGCATCTTTACGTCTAGCACCAAAATGTTGTCGTAGATCCTCTAAACTAAGCGCATTAGTTAAGCAATCTCTGTTTAATGCCTCTCTCGTACTTCCTTTCCCTGAATTAGACGCTGTGGGGCCTCTCTCATCTGCCTTGACAAGATGTGCTCTGTTGCTTGTAGCATCAAATGCTTGTTCTGATGAGGATAAAAATGAGAAATATACTCGCCTCTGGTTAGGGAAAGGAAGAAATAGAAAGGAAAAGAAAGAAGGTTCTATAATGCGAATCACAAAACTATCCTTTCTCTTCAAATCGCTAACTTTTCAGAAGACTTGATATTTTGAACTCTCAAGGGACTACTGTTTCTCTTATTTTATCTCCCTTAACTATCCAAACAGGAGACAAGGAGAGGGAAATTACCATTGTTTTCGAACCAACCCTGCCAAAAATATACCCAGTGCTGCGTACAGGTGCTCTTAAACATGGATGCACTAACTGCATGAGTAAAGAAACATATGAAATCTGTATCCTTATACTACTTCCACGAGACAATAATCCAGCATCTCAAGGAAGAGTTAGTATGGTTCTGTGGTTAAGAACTGTTAAAATTAATGCATTGTCTTTGTATTTTTATTTGGACCAAGTTTATGTTTGTAATTGGGCCAAGTATTATTGTGTATTGGGCTAGTAACTTTTGTCTTGTTATGGGGCGCATTGTTAGGTTAAGCCCAAGTCTATTAAATATGTAATGCCCTAGTATTTAAAGTGTGTGCGCAATGAAAAAACGTGAGAAGCAGCCAAGTGTGAGCTGCCCCCCTTTTGCAATCCAGTGCTTTACCTCTCTCTTGCCCTGTTTCTGCCGAGAAACCGAGCAGTCCATTTCCTTCTTTTTGATTTATTCTCCACTAAAATGCAACAATGTCTTGGGGTAATGCCAACATAAGTGGTATCCGAGTCAGGTTGTATCAAGAACAAGTTGGGAGTGAAGATTTGTGAAGGGGAAACAAAACCCTAGAAAGTCTACAACAATGGCAAGTTCAAGCAATCAAAACATGGGAGCTCTACCACTTTCTTTTCCACTTCTCAATGGAGAAAACTATGATTTTTGGTGTGTGAAGATGAAGGCCCAACTCATGTCAAATGATGTTTGGGAATATGTTCAAGATGGGTTTGAAGATTATCAAGGTGTGGAGGTACGTGGCTTTGTCAAATGAACAAAAGAAACAATTGAAGGTGGATAATAGGATGAATGCAAAAGCCCTCTCCATGATTCAATAAGGTATTTCCGACAACCTAGCTATTTCCTAGAATCATCAATGAAACCCGATTCAATGAAACCCTAGCCAAGAAAGCATGAGATATTCTTTACAATGAGTATAGAGGCAATTTGAAGGTGAAAACCATCAAACTTCAATTCTTGAGAAGAGATTATGAGAATTTGAAAATGAAGGATAGTGAATTGTTGAATGATTATTTTTCTAGACTTATGGATGTTGTGAATCAAATGAAAACATATGGGGAGGACGTTGCTACTCAAAAAATTGTTGAGAAAATCTTGAATAATTTGCCAAAGAAGTATGACCCCATTGTTGCCATTATTGAAAATACTCAAGATTTAGCCAATTTAAGTGTTGAAGAATTGATGGGTTCCCTTAAGACATTTGAGCAAAGATTGAATAGGTAATCCGAAAAGTCAATTGAGAGTGCCTTTCAATCTAAGCTTAATGTTAGTACGCCAAAGCCCCATGGGAAAGGATCTTCTTTAAGTCATAATCAATCTGGAGGGCAATTTTCAAGTGGTGGAAATTTTGAACGAGGAAGAGGTGGAAATGATAGAGGAAGAGGAAGAGGAAGAGGAAGGAGCAATTTTCAAAGTGGAAACAATTTTCAAAGGGGAAACAACTTTCAAGCAAGAGGAAATGATGAGGCCACTCAACCAAAGTGTGGAATTTGTAAAAGGGGTAGTCATCTTGATAAAGATTGTTGGTTTCGAGGGAAGCCACAATGTTACAATTGCAACAAATTTGGGCATGTCAAAAAGGATTGCCGAGTCGCAAACAATCAACAAGCTAATTATTCCGAAGAGCAAGAAGGTGAAGGGTGCATGTTTTATGATTGTCAAGCAGCTTCTGAGCAAAAGAATGATGTGTGGTTCCTTGATAGTGGTTGTAGTAACCACATGACTGGAGATAAGAGTATCTTTGTGAAGATCGATACTTCCTCCAATTCTCAAGTAAAGATGGGGAATGGTGCCTTAGCCCAAGCAAAGGGAAAGGGTACTATTGCCGTGGAGACAAAGAAGGGTACAAGGAATATCTCGGATGTGCTACTTGTTCTAGACTTGGAGCAAAACTTGTTGAGTGTTGGGCTGTCACACCCCAAATCCGGGAGCATGACCAGCCGTGTACCATGAAGCAACCATGGGACACGAAGCCTAATTAAAAATATTTTAAGCAACTGTGCAAACTCAAAATCAATATTTTTCCATAGCAAGATGGCCACAATATTTGATATTTTCCAACTCCAAATTCCACAATGAACTGCCAATAAATAAAAGTGCGGAAGCTTTTTGACAATAGAAAAGAAATAAAAATGCAGACGCCCTAGAGGTCCAAACAGAAGGTCTTGACAAAGCCACAGAGTCCACTACAATGCTCCATGCGCTAACCTGAAAAGAATGTGGAATAAATCCGTCAGCTGACAAGCTCAGTGAGTAGTTAAGCATGCTAAGCGTGATAATGCAAAGTGGCATACTTTTGAACGAATGATAATGAGGGTTCCAAGAAGTGGTTTCAAATTAATAAGGGAGATAGATGGTTCAATGAATACTAACAGCAAACCAAATACTGAACAAAATGATCAACAGCTCAACAAAGAGTATCCACCAGTTGAATAACAGATTAATGAATAATATGAACAATCATCGAAACACCAAAATAATTATACCAAACAATAAGTCCAATAATATCCGAACGACGAACAATGATAACGGAAGTATAAACCGGAGTGGGAACCATAATTACCAATTACCAATGCCAAATATTTTCTCAGGGCTTCGCCCATTGGATCCAACACCGTACTTAGAGTCACCACAAGATGGTGCCTGGGACCTTTTTCCTAAGCCGATCCGGAATAGGGCCACAGGTATTTCACAAGTCTTTTCCCTATCCGTTGAGCACTAGAGTCACATGGTATTTCACAAGTCTTTTCCCTAGCGGCCAAAGTCACCACGATATCTCACGGGTCTTTTCCTTGGACTTTAATAAATATAAACATAATCCATGGTCCAAAAAACAAATAGAACAACGGCGAGCCAGAGGCACCTGCACCAGGATTATTCCTCGTGCCATTGCAGAGTCACAATAATATTAAGGAGTCAACAAACGAACAACAAGAAAAATAAGGGCAATCCAACAATCCTATTAATTTTTATCAATGAACCTTGTATGCCAAAGGGTACGTCAATTGTTAATAATTATGAGAGCAACGAATAAGAATAATTATCATCGGATCACAACCAATAACGAACTGTCAAGAATCGATGGGCTCAAGAGGATTCCAAAAGAAGGGATCACATGCTTAACCACTCACCTCGATCAAACGGTAGATCGCCAAAATACAATGCCCAAGTGCTCTACTAGGCTGAATAAAAAGAATTGCATGTACCGAAATCAATTTAAGGCATGAAAGCTACTAATATAAACTCTCCTAATCCAGATTCCATGAACGGCCTTATGCGTTAATCCCACCCCAATAATTTGATTACCTGATTTTATTAAAATAGCCCCAAACTCCATTCACATGCACACCACGACACAACTCACCAATACCCACGGCTATACACAGCCACCACACACGCACGCACCTCTCTCTGAACTCCACCAACAAAACCCCAATCAAACCTACAACGATACCAAGAAAAGAAAAGGAATTTATAAAATACAGTATAAAGGATTACCAGTTCTTCAGAAGCCAACTGCCGCTTCTCTCTTCCTCCCTCTCGTTCTCAACTTTTTGGAATAAAACAATCCTACTTCTCAAATGTTTCCTCATTCTAATAAACTGCCCATGTTCCAACTTAAAATTTATACCTCATGGGAAAAGCTCAAGAACAGCCTCGAAGGCCTCCTGTAGGTCTTGTCCTCAAAACTTACTTCTTCTTTCGATTTGAGTCTGTAATAACTTTAACTTTGTTCCTTTTGTGCCTGGCCTGGAACTTTCTTTTAACTGGCCTATGGTACTGGTTTGATTTGATGATATGTGGCTTGAACTTGAGGCCTTTATGAATTTTGCATGACAGGTATTATGGCCTCCGTTCAGGCCTTGTTGGTAGATCCCTCTATGGTTTATTAACAATATTTTTTCCAAAATTTTTCATTTCCCACATAGTAGGATAATGATGTTTTAAGTACTTTCCATTTGTTAAATGCTTAAACAGACCACCACTTAAGTCCATGAGAAGATAGACATTACCTCTAAGGACTTGAGCCGCAATCTAATAAGGTCCCTCCCAGGTCGGGGACCACTTGCCATATCTTGAATTCTTTTCCCCTAAAGGAAATACGGCTTTCCAAACCAAGTCACCTTCAGAAAAGCTCTTCTTCCTCACACGCTAGTCTTAAGATCTAGCAACTATCCTTTTCTGAACCAACATATGGTCAAGGGCCGTGAGCCTAACTTCATCCAAGCCTTCAAGTTCCACCAACATAACCTGAGTATAATCTACAGGAATGAGGCCATGTTGGCATGCTATCCTTGCTGATTTCACCGCCACTTCCATTAGTAGGACTGGATCATGTCCATATACCAACATATAAGGGGTTATATTAGTAGCTTCCTTTTTTGAAGTTCTGTAGGCCCATAAGGCCTCAGAGAGTAACTCGTGCCAAGCCCTTGGATTATTTTCCACCATTTTCTCTATAATATTGACCAAAGTTCTATTGGTGAACTCAGCTTGGCCATTCCCTTGTGCATAATAAGGAGTAGAATTGGACATGATGATGTTTTGCGTGGCAGCAAAGTTGACTACTTGTTCTCCCATAAATATTGTACCCCTATCCGCAAACAAGTGTTCAGGCAGTCCAAACCTATGGATGATTCTTTCCTTGATCACCTTGATTACCTCTTGTTGATCCACAGACTTTAATGGCACTGCTTCTGCCCACTTAGTAAAATAGTCCGTGGCTACCAAGACGTAAGTATGATTTCCTGAAGAGGGCAGATAAATTTTTCCAATTACGTCAAGGGCCCAACCTCTAAAAGGCCAAGGTTTGACCACAGCATGATAATCAACTGTAAGAACACGCGGAATTGGGCCATGGGCTTGGCACGATTGACATCCTTTTGAAAAACGAATACAATCTTCTAAGATGGTTGGCCAATAGTATCCATACCTTCTGATTAGCCATCTCATCTTTATCCCTAATTGATGAGCTCCACAGATTCCTTCATGGACTTCACTCATGACCCTCATGGCCTCAGGGTGCCCTAAACACCTTAAAAGTAAATCGTCCTCAAAGCTTTTCTTGTATAATTCATCACCCACGAAGATATAGCTCATAGCCCTTCTCCTTACCTTCCTAGAGGTTCTATGATGGGGCCTCTTGAGGAAAGAAATAATAGGTGTACGGCAATCGTCCTCGGGCTCATCGTTTGACTCTTCTCCCGTGAAATCAGAAGTAAATACTTCCAGTCGTAGACCTCTTCTCTTTACAGAAGGTAACAATCTTTTTTGGACCGTGATAATCTTTTGAATGATTTCTGGAGCTTACTTCAGGCCTGTAGAGGCCTGAGCCAGGCTGTTGGCTTCAGTATTCACACTCGTTGTGACGTGTTTGACCGTGATATTATCAAAATTTTGGATTAATTACATGGCTGCCATATAATAAGGGGTTAAGTCCTCACTATAGCATTTGAATGTTCTTGCCAAGTGATTGATAACAAGGTTTGAATCCCTAATAACTTGCACTTCTTTGGCCTCTAAATCACTAAGAATTTCAAGGCCTATAACAACCGCTTCATATTCGATTTGATTATTTGTACATGGAAAATTAAATTGAAAAGACAATTCGGTCCTCAGGCCTTGAGGAGAGATGATGATTACTCCACAGCCTAAGACCTCTTAAGTCCTTGATCCATCAAGAAGCAGCGTGCAAGGAGTGAGTGATATTTCAAGAGCGTTCAGTCCTTGTTGAGGTTCATCATTGATATCCACGCATGGATGATCAGCAAGAAAATCCGCTAAGGCCTGGCCCTTCATTGCTTTTTGAGGAATATATTGAAAACTGAATTCCATTAAAGCTAAAGACCACTTGCCAATTCGGCCCCTCATAATTGGCCGAGAAAACAACTACTTGACTAGGTCTGTTGTACTCATAATGTAAACCAAAACAGGAAGCATATAGTGCCTCAACTTTATTGCTGAAAAGTACAAGGCAAGACAGATCTTTTTCAATAGGGGTGTATCTCCTCTCACAAGGAGTCAACAACCTACTTAAATAATAAACTGCCTATTCCTTTCCTTGAGCATTGTCTTGAGCTAAAAGGCTTCCAATAGAGCCCTCAGCTACTGAGATGTAGAGCTTTAACGGCTTGTTCTTGATGGGAGGCATGAGGACTGGAGCTTGGGCTAGATAGCCTTTGATTTCATCAAAGGCCTTCTGATGGTTTGCCTCCCATACAAAGATGTCTTGGTCCTTCAGCTTCAAGAGTGGGGAGAAGACCTGAACCCTTCATGCTAGGTTTGAGATAAACCTTCTCAAGAAGTTGAAAGAACCCAAAAGCTTCTGTAACTCTTTCTTGGTGGTATGAGGCTTCTCTTCCATGATTGCTTTAGCCTTGTTCTTGTCAACCTCAATCCTTTTGTTGTGAACTAAAAATCCAAAGAATTTGCTTGCGGACACTCCGAAGGCACACTTTAAGGGGTTTACTTTCAAATCAAACTGTTGCATCCTCAAAAATGACTTCCTCAAGTGTTTCAAGTGTTCATCATAGGACTGAGACTTGACCACAATGTCATCGATGTAGATTTCCATAAAACGGCCAATGAAATCATGAAATATGGCATTCATTGCACGTTGAAATGAAGCACCTGTATTCTTCAGGCCGAAGGGCATTACGACCCACTCAAAGGTTCCTAGGGCTCCAGGACACCTAAAAGCAGTCTTAGCGGTATCGGCCTCGTTGATGAAGATTTGATTATAACCAGAATGTCCATCCATGAAGGACAAGACCTTATGACCAGAAGCCCCATTCACTAACTGATCTACAACTGGCATTGGGTACTCGTCCTTTGGAGATGCCAAATTCAAATTTTTGAAGTCCACACATACTCTCACATTATCGTTCTTCTTAAGGACTGGCACGATATTAGAGAGCCAAGTAACATACCTGGCTGTGCGTATGAACCCAGCATTAAAAAGTCGTTCGATCTCATCTTTGACCTACAAATAGACCTCATTGGACATCCTCCTTGGCGGTTGCTTGAAAGGTCTGAATTCTGGTTGAATAGGCAGCTTGTGTTCCACTAGATCTCTGGACAGACCTGGAAGTTCTTCGTAAGTCCAGGCGAAACAAGACTTGAACTCCCTTAAGAGCTAGATGAACCTTTTCTTGACATCTTCTGGGAGAAGTTGGCTAATATATACAAGTTTGGGATTCTCTGCATCTCCCAAGTTAACTTCTTCCAAAGGATCTTGCACGTCAGCTTTTAGATCATCCAACTTGGCTGGGGCTGCTTCAAGGTCTTCTAGTCTGATCTCATCTAGCTCTTCAACTAGGTTTTCATCCTCATTGATTACTTCGGCCGCATAGGCCAAATGATCTTCTGATTCTTGAACACCCATCAGCCTCCTTTCAAGTAAGTAGGCTTCAAACTTTGATAGTGTGGCGTGAAAGGCCACACTCTTTTCTTTTTCTGAAGGGTTTACTGACATTGAGAAGGGCGTTTGAATGAAGTCATAATCGGCCTACTTGACTCCGTGATCATTGGACCGATTAACTCTTGAAAAAGTGCTTTTACTTTTTCCGCTGACTTATTGCCGTGTACAGGAGTTATCTTGTGGCGGCCATACTTGTGAAAGCCTGTCACTTTCATTGGACCCACTCCTTCATCATATAAATGGGTCTTAACATGATTTGTAGTGGCCTGGAAGGGTCTGCGGTCAGCCCATATCACCTCCACATCGTATTGATTCTAGAAAATAAGGCATTGGTGAAGGGTTGAGGGAACTGCCAGGCAAGAGTGATTCCAATCTCTCCCCAACAGAACGTTGAAAGAAGAGTGTGAATTAACAACAAAGAAAGGTGTTGTTAAGGTCTTAGACCCTACTATTAGGTTCATGATCAGAATACCTTGACAAGCTGTCTCCTTCCCAGTGAAATCAGTCAAGGTTGAAGTGCAGGAGACAAGGTCTTGATCAGTCTTCCCAAGCTTTTGCATCATAAACCTAGGGATGAGATTGGCTGTTAACCCATTATCCACTAGGAGACGATTGACTGGCATCCTATCAAGACAACCCGTGATGTACAAGGGCTTAATATGTTTGTTCATCTTAAGATTTGGTCTTTCAAAGATCACACTAGCTGCCCGATCATCAGTCTTCCCCTCAGTCTCATCCTTTAGCACAATCACTGAAGGCCCGTTCAGTCCTACAGAGAAGGACTCATTTAGAATTTTAGCAATCTACCCTATCTCTACAACATCTCCTTCCATGGCTTTTAGGGTGTTGTCCTTGGCTTCCAGATATGCTGGTAGGATCACAACCATGTTGTATTGCATATTAGAACCCTGTCCAGGCTTGAACTCCTTGGCCTGTGGATTTACATTTGACTTGCCCCCCAAGTCGGACCTTGTAGGTTCAAGGGCTATCTTCTGGAGCAAAGTGACTTGTCTTGGTGGAGGCTGAATCCTAGCCTCCTTAAGAGTTCTTTCCAAGAGAGGTTGTTTATTGGATACAGTTGCCTACTTTGGAGGTGGTTTGGTAATGGCCTCTTTGTACGTCCTCTTGAACGAGACTTGCTTCTGGGGTAAAGTTCTTGAAGGAGGCTCAACGATAACCTCTTCCATAGTCCTTTTCAAAGGCTTGTATACTCTTTTAGCCTTAAGTTTTTCGACCATAGGCTCTTCCACCGGGATCTCCATCTTTGTCTTCCCCCTGGGATCATCTTCATTCATGAGCTCGTCCTCATTCATGGGGTCGTCAAGTAGGTCTGTCTCTTCCTCAGCCCTTCTTGCTGCCTGCCTGAATCGTTGGCGGCGCCTCTTCTGAGATCTGGACAAAGGTGGAGGTTCAGAGGGAAACTTTAGATGTTCAATCCTATGCCACTCATCTGGAGGAGTGACTGGAGGTCTCACAACTCTTGGCTTGCCCTTGGAAGGAGCAGAAATCCTTAAATTGCCCAGCTCTTCTTCAACTTCAACCAACCCTAGTTGAATTTTGTTGAACACAGATTCACGGACAACCCTTCTTCCTTTAGACCTGTGTGAGTCCTCAATCCTTGGTTCAGTCCTTCCCACGATAATGCTCTTGAGGGCTGGTTTGCTAGGCCTGCTAGGACTGGCATGATGACCGCATTCCGTGCATATCGTGAAACAGGTTGGCCTTTCTGGTTTCTTCACCCCTATAGGTCTGGACCACCATGAATTCTGCCTTTCAAACCTCCTGACCCGTTCTGTCCTGAAATCCTTCTCATCATAATAAGGATCCCAGTACCTACCCGGGTTGAACTTGTAAACTGCTCTGGAAGGTGCTCCCAAACTTATCTTCTGCCTAGGAACAGTCCTAGGCACTCCTCTTATGTCTATGGAGACCATATTTGCACTCAGCCCTGAGGGAAAAGGATTGCCGTCGACCCCCATGAGCTACTTGTCTTTTTCAGGAAACTTGAACTCTTCCCGGTCAATTTTGTCCTGGATATCATTTCTAAATACTATGCAGTTATTAGTTGTATGACTCCAAGAATTGTGGTACTTACAATACTCTTTGCCCTTCAGTTCTTCCGGAGCTAGAATCTTGTGACCAAAGGGTAGTTTGAGCAGCTTGTCGGCCAAGAGTTGATCAAAGATAGCTTCAACCCTACCCACGTCAAAAGTGTAGGCCCTGGTCGGCCTATTAAAGGTGTTTTGGATTGGCTGTTTTGTGGGCTCTATCTTGACAAAGGCCTTGTAAACGTATGGCTTTCTGTTGATGATTTTAGCCACTGCCACGTTTGGGTCTACCTCTGCTTCTACTGCAGCAACCTCGTAATTAGGGTCAGGAAAATACCTTCCCTTGGATGCTGTCTTTCTGTCCTGCTCCTCTGCCAAGAACTTTTCATAATGAGAGGTCTTAGAGGAAAACTCAAACAAATCTCTGAATTCTGTCCCATAGAACTTCTTCTTTATTTCAAAGCCCAGGCCGTTTAATGCTATACGCAAGTATTCAGCCTCTGGAAGGACTATCTTACACTTGAATCGAACAGTCTTGAAACGTAAGAGGTAAGACTCCACGGATTCCAGATGGGTTTGATGATAGCATGACAAGCATGACAAGTCTGCCAGCGTCACTTCTGGTTCTACCCTATAGAACTGTTGGTGGAACATCTCTTCCAACTGTGCCCAAGTGTGCACGGAGTTAGGCGGCAAGTTGATGTACCAAGTAAAGGCTGTCCCCGTAAGAAAATTGGGAAAGAGCCTCAACTTTAGAGCATCAATGGTGCCAACCTCTCCACATTGAACTTGAAACCTAGCAATGTGCTCCACTGTTGACTGCGCGCTCTCACCATTGAAGGTCTGAAATTCTGAAACTCTATAGACCTTTGGGAAAGGTGTGTTGTCCACCTCCTCAGTATGAGGTTTCCTATACATACGTCTCCCCAAAGGTCTAAAACCAGGTCCTAACTGCTCCTGGAGCAAGTTCAGTACTTGATCCCTTCCCATGGCTAGGTCTGGCGCAGGAGGCGGATGCGGGTGTGCCTCTTGTGCTTGTTGGTTTTGGGCTGGACTTGCCCTCGAGTATCAGAACTTTGAGGAGTATGGGCAACTCCTTTGTCCTTTCTAGAACCCTGGCCTCCTTGCGAAGGCCTTTTGTCCGTCTTGTCAGGCTTGTTCAGATCTTCAACCAAAACAAACCTTTAATCGTTGTTTGCTGGAGGCGTCTGAGCTCCTCCAATCACAACTCCATTCTCTTTCTGCCCCCCGAGTGTAGGGCTGCTGGATGATGTAGCATGATAGAATGTTTGAGGAGGGGGAGGTACCCCCAATAAGCCAGTTTGGTTTTGACTGTTGCCATAAACACCAAACTGTGGAAAGCCCTTCTGCTGAGGAGCGAGCGGTAGCCTCTCTGTAAGCGTAGCAACCATTTTTATTAACTGCTATGGTCAGAGGTTCCAAGGACTGAGCAAACGATTGTGAAATTGAGTGTGTCACGTCGCGGGAGATCTTACGTCTTGCCAAAAACACATAATTTTTGACGCTGTCAGTAGCGTCGCTAAGATCTTGAGCGCTGATTTGAGGACCAGCTTCCTTGAGTAATGGCACGTCGACTACCACTCCCTCAGGACTCTGTGGTGGATCCGAGATGGGTGGATCCGATTGTTGCTACTGTTGCTTCCTTGCCATAACAAAACCCTTAGACGATTAGGGTCCCACTGGGCGTGCCAAAAACTGTTTCGGCTCCGAAGTGACTCAAGGACTTAGCGAGCGTGCCAGGACTTGTCGCGTCTAACGTAAAGGACTGAGTGCCCCTTTTCTAACTTTGAATCTGTGAGGGTGATAGTGCTGCAACCTAAGGACTGGATTGCAGTGAAGGTCCGTGGTTTTGCCTCTACGAGCGAGGACTTAATAATTTCCTGACCGTGTAGGAAAAGAAGTAACAACGTAAGAATAACTTTGTTATATTGTAATTACAAAGTTGGGGATACAAGGGAGATATGAATAATTTTGTTATGTCGTAATAACAAAATTGGGGGTATAAGAGAGATAGAAATGAGGGAGAAATGAGATAATTGCTTCGCTGGGAAGGCTTTTGGTTTTAAGCGTTGAGCTTGATTGGTGTGTAAACCCTTTTCTCTTCTTTGCTTCTAGTTTTTATAAGCCACGGCATTGCATGCAAAAGGGTTTGCTGGCCCTTTTCTCGTGATGACACGTGTCCCATGTAAGTACTCCTTCACTTCATGGGATCATGGGTAGCCGAGAGGAGTTGTAAGTATATTGCCCATGTGTTTTTTCCATCGTGGGAGATTACTGGGAGTGAAAAGTAGTTACCCACGACTTCCTCCTAATCATGGGCGGTTGAACACTTAGTGGGTCATCTCCATCTCTTGTTTTCGTGGAACTGAAAGAACCTGGGCTATTTGACTGGGTCAAATAGCCATGTGGCAAAATTCCCCCCTAACGGCTTCCTATTTTCACTCATGCAATCCCATCATGGGCCTCCATTTTTTAAGGCAACTCTTTAATACTTGCTGGGCTCCAATTCAAATAACGCAACCCAAAGCCCAAAACCTTAGAAATTCAAGTGGAACGAAATAAAATTAATTGGGCCTAATCAAAGCTGTCTTGACCCATTAATTTTAGTCCAATACATCTCTACTTTTTGGCCCAATTTAATTAAAAGATAATCAAATGGCCCTCCGATGCTTGGCCAGGATTGGGTGCCAAAAGCGGGTGCAAACAACAATACTATAGCATAATGGCCAGTTAAGATTTTCTCTTCCTAGTTCTGTTATGTGTGGCTTGTTAATATTTTGCTCGAGATCGGTTTGTTACACAAAAAGAACAAGCAGTTATAAAAATTTCAAACTCCTCGCAATTGATTCGTGTCAGGCATTAATTAAAGCTCATTTGAGATCGACTTGTGTTTTACATCGATTAAGGCACGTTTGAGATTGACTCGTCAAATAAACAAATCGAAGCTTGGATATAACTTTAAACTCTTAAGTTTCAAGCCAACCTTGAACAAATTCACTTATCGACTCGTTCCGTTTGTTTATCAGCCCTTTACTTAATGCAAAATTTTCATTGTTCCTTCAAGAAATGCTGAGTTGGAACTCCCAGACGTCCCTGTAATCTAAAGTTGCCTCTTTTGCATGATTACTACAAGGGAGGCTGGTCCACAACACGGTGGATCCTCTGTACCAAATTCTCTGTACCTCTATATTGAAATATATTTGGGGTCACTCGATTGGATGAAATTTTTTTTTTTTTTAAATTTTATGTGATCCAACGGCTGGCAATGCATTTCGGTACAGAGATGCAGAGAATTTCGGTATAGAGGATCACCCTTAGGTCCACAAGCACTGGCTAACAAATGTAATGATTTCTTTACTTAGAGTGACATTCAGGTGCATTTGATTTCATGTTAGTAGTAGTCAGCACATCCTTTGCTCTTATATGTTTTGAATTTGTTCCAAATCATTCAAAAGTGTTTGTTTCTTTCTTCAGCTGTCCCGGAAAGTTGCTGGAGTTGCCCACACCCATATATCTTACTTATAAGATAGTTTTGCAATATGATAAAATTGGACTTTCCTGGACCATTACCGGAGAGGATGCTGACCGATACACAAATATCATTGCCATATTGACATTCAAAGTCTATGTTCACTGATTCTTCGAGGAGCAGGATATTTGCTTATCTATCTCAGTAGCATTTTACATACATACTCTTATTATCGTATACTCTTTCTTGTTTTGTAGACTTTAAAATAGTTTCCAGAAGTCCAACGAAATATGTAAGGCTGCTGAGCTGAGCTAATTGTTTTTCATAATACCTAACCACAAAATTTTGAGTTTGGAAGTATGTAAAATTTTGAGTTTGGAAGTATGTACGTACAAGAAAACAACGTAACATTTTTGTTATGCTTTTTTCTAGGCTGAAAGAGGAGGAAAGTACTACACCAGATATTTCCAATAATTGATTGAACTTCAGGAATGCAGATAACATTTAAACCAATCCACTGATCACAAAATATTATCGACCATCTTGAGTTAGCTCAGCTTATATCAATAAACTGACAATATCTAAATTGTAGGCCTTCAAGATTTGTGGTTAGTGAGCTGCAGCTTTTGGAGGCAACAGAAATGACCATTTTATGTGGGAACTTAGTCTCTTTGTATGAATGTGGAAACAACTGCAAATCTGGACTTCACCCATCATCCTTCCATATTCCTGCATCAACCATGTTTTGGCCATTTCTATTGACATTCTTGTGGTTTTCATCTGCTTATTTACGTTCGTCTATAGACCATCCTCAAGCATGACCCTTGCCTTACTGGACTCCCAACAGTATTTCACATTGCGAAGTTCTTCAGCCATTCTTAGTGTAGCATTGGGTTTTGATTTATTTTGGATTAGGTATTTGGATCGTTGTAGAGATATTGATATCTCAAGATAGCATAATACCTCTGCATGGATGGCTAATAGTGCTATTACAGGGGTTCACATGGTTATTTCTAGCGATGACAATAAGGCTATGTTCTGTACATGTATTCTTATTTTCAGGATTTCTCTTTATTCCTTCAATGTGGGTATCTATTGTGGACAAAGTTGTGTCAGTTAAGTGTGTGCGTATGTGCTAGATATGTTATCCTTTTGTGCAGCAATTCTATTGCTCTTTTGTGCATTTGGGGATGAAAAGTATGCAGAAACCAATATTGATGCACTCCACGAACCTCGACAAGGTGAATCAGCTATTCAGCTGAGAGTGGGAATGTAAACATAACACCTTTCTCAAATGCCGGATTTTTTAGCAGGATGTGGTTTTGGTGGTTGAACCCATTACTTAAACAGGGCAAGGAGAAAGTTCTTGTGGACAAAGACATTCCAAAGTTGAGGCAAGTGGATTGAGTGGAGACATGTTACTTTGTACTTAAGGAGAAGCTAAGTAAAGAGAAAGAAAAAGGAACACTGAATCATTTAGTTTTGAAAACAGTATTTCTCTAGCAGTTGAAAGCTATTTTAGTTTCTGGGTTTTTCACGTTGATCAAGGCACTCATACTGGCTACCAGCCTGTTGTTTCTGAGAGCTTTCATTTTGGTTGCCGAAGGAAAAGAAACGTTTAAATATGGGGGATATGCTCTCACTGCAGGCCTCTAGCTTCCTTGGGAAATGCTTCGAATCACTGTCAGAGAGGCAATGGAGCTCTAGAACTAGACTAAATGGGCTCCAAATAAGGTCCTTGCTAACTGCAGCAATTTATCAGAAGCAACTAAAACTCTCAAATGATGCTAAGACAAACCATATTCCTGGTCAAATAACAAATTATGTCATGGTGGATGCTTATAGATTATTAGGCGAATTCCCATATTGGATTCATCAGACATGGACAATAGGCCTTCAAATCTGCCTTGCATTTTTTATTGTATACTACGCTTTGGCCGGGGACTGCAACTGTTGCAGCGGTGGTAGTGATTGTATCGACCGTGTTGGCAAATTATCCAGCGGCCAAATTACAGCATAAGTATTCAGCAAAGCCATGGCACAAGATAGGAGGCTTAAGGCTATGGTAGAGGCACTGACAAACATGAAAGTCTTAAAAATATATGCTTGGGAGACTCATTTCAAGAATGAGGTAGAAAAGTTAAGGAGAGAAGAATCAAACAATTTGTTAGCAGTCTTGTAACAAAAAGGGTACTATATGGTTCTATTTTGGGTATCCCCAATCATGGTATCAGTTGCTACCTTTTCGGCTTGCTACTTACTTGGGATTCCTATCAATGCCAGTAATGTGTTCACATTTCTTGTAGCCTTCTCGCATTCTTCAGGAGCCCATAAGAATGATCCCTGATGTTGGTGCAGTGTTTATTGAAGCAAAGGTTTCATTCTATCGAATCATGAAGTTTCTCAATGCATTGCAGAATAGATATGCCAAGAAAACGCGCGATGCGGAGGGACTCAACCAAGCTATATCTATTAGTACCACCAGGATTTCATGGGATTCTAGCTCTTTAAAGCCAACTCTAAGTGATAAGATAGCTCTCATGGGGCGGGTGATGATCTAATTCCTTATGGGAAATAGACAGTCACTAGATAAGGCAAGAGTTTTTTGTTATTTTTTTTATATCACTCAATAGATGTCTAGTGTATCTCTAAGGGGATAGGGAAGGGGTATCACTAAGCGCGCAGCATAAGGGTGAGGCAAGCCCAAAGGACATCAATCACCACACTAGGCACTCGCGATCCTGGCGAGAGTCAAACCCTCACCATCCATGTGGAAGAGGTGAGGAACTGTTGTCGGACTATAACTCTGTTGGCAGATTTTTGTTGTTCAAAACATAGTTTTTGTCGAACTTATGTAAGGCAGATGCTATAGTGAAGTATATTTACATTGCTTGCTCAAGAATTCGGTACTGATCATAGCACTCTCTCTCTCTCTCTCTCTCTCTCTCTCTCTCTCAACTTTTGAGAGCCTCTCTGTCGAAACTTTTCTCCTTCTAGGATTTTCTTAGGAGTCCACCTCCCCCATCTTCTGGCCTCCCTCTTCTTCACCTCCTAGCCTTATCATGCTACACTTGCACCCCCCCTCCCTCTCCACCATCCGCCTCCATCCTCCCCTCTCCCCCACCACCCTCCCCAGCCCCCTCACATAAAAATTTTTTTTTGACAGTAAAACTGCAACATTATTGATGCGTGCAATTTTAAGTGATACTATAGATAGAACTAATTAATTAACTAAAAATAAGAATTAAACTATGAAATTATGAATATGTCAACAGATTAAAATTCATTTAATATCGCTAAAAGAAATTTAACGATATTTACTTTTTCAAACTTGCAAATTCAACTCTTAATGTCACGAAATGATTTTGCCACTCTCTTTTTTGTTAACGGCACTCCCCTGCAAATGTACTTTTGCACCAAAAATACACTTGCAGGGGAGTGCCGTTAACAAAAAGGAAGTGGCAAAATCAGCAGCCTAATTAAATAAACTATTGTGTTGACTTTCATATTGAAGCTAGCCCAAATACTCGGTTACAATAAACTAGCGTTATACCCATTCCATGATTCTTTTTACTGTTTTATGCATTGAACGGGCTCAAAGCTAGTTAATAAAGAAAAACCCACACAAGAGGTGTGCAAAGTCTGCGGAATAATTTTCTGTGAGAATTCGCCGATAAAAGTTACTCCCTCCGTCCCTTTTTAAATGTCCCGCTTCATAACTCTAGCTTATTAAGAAAACATTATCATTACACCTTTTACATCAATTTTTACCTCCACTTTCCCTATTTACCCTCTATGGAGACATCATCATTACTCTTTTACTCACTAACTTTTCAAAATGGAATATACTTTTAGGGGCAAAATAGAAAATGTACCAACTTTACCTACTAACTTTACAAAATGAACACTTATTAAGGGACAACTCAAAATGAAATACTGGACTTTAAAAATGAGACGGATGGAGTAGTAATAACAAGGAAATAGCTACGTTTGTGGCTCTTTTATTTCAAATTGGAACTTTGTTTGGGATGATACATTCTAAATGTATAACACAAGTATAGAGAAAGACGTGTGAGAGAGAGGAATCTATTAAAAAGAATCGAACGGGCACATAATAGCGTTGTGCCCGCTCAATGCACGTGAACATATCTATAGTGATTACTATCGATAATTTTTACTTTGTTCTTGTTTCTTTTTTGAATTTGCCTGATTAATTAAAGTTGCCACATTTTTTTCCATTTTCAGTGACCCTTGATTATTTAGTTTTTTGAGTTTTGATAATTCAAAGGAAAATCCGTGGTGCCTTTTTTACAATCCGTAGTCATGACATTCGACGGTAGGCATTCACGGGCTATGCCATTACTTCACAAAAGAGAGAATTAGTGAGGTCAGTTTTTTTTTTGCCAATATTGTATACATGAGTGGCAGTTAGCGGGGTGTTAGTATGTTAGTCAACATGGGGTTTAGAGGCTTATCGATAGCCCTAGGGGCGGATCGAGAAATATAGCTTAGCGGGGGCACCTGTCAATCATAATGGCAAAAATTTATTTATTTTAGTCAACCATAGGAAGATGGTACAAAAATAAGACATGCATTAATAACTATAAAAGTTTGTAACGCATACCTTAAGCTAAATTAGGTAAAAATGAGCACAAAATCTCAAACAAAAATTTTAAAATATGTTTTAAATGAACATCGACAAGTTTTAAAATGATCGAGCTAGTTTTGTTAATGACTTTATTTTTAAAATATTTCTCTCAGACAGTTAAAAATAAAGGGAATAAAAAAAAGAATAGCTCCAAATAAACAAACAGCTCGTAAATCAACAAATTCTATATTTGTATTTTCGAGATATATGCAAATGTGTATGTCTATGTATTAGCACACTTTCATAAATATGCTAATTAATTTAGAAAAATTCTAAAATCAGCCCAATGGGTTGACAATAGTGACTGTATAAATGTGTATTAAAGAATATAAAAAATACACAGAAATACGTGTTTTCTTTATCTTCTAATATGATTGGGCTAACACTAGCAAGACTGTTGTAATTTATCCAAAATATAATTAAAAATATTTTAATTTCGAGTAGGGGCACCCGCCCCCGCGTGCCCCCCTTTAGATCCGTCCCTGGATAGCCGTGAACCCCAAACTTGCTTTCCATAGGACTTGAACCCTGGTCACTATTGGAGAGAGAGGAGAACATTCCACTAGTGCTAGCTGGAAGTTCTTAATTAGTGAGGTCAGTTTACATGATCTTTTCTTCTGTTGATCATTTCCTTTTTTCGGAAAAGTACGTATGGTGGGCAGCCGTTTTGAGTCACGTTTTTTCTTCTAAATTTTAACTGCTGTTCAATTTTTTCCGGGGAGGAAAGAACCAATAGTTATGTAACGTGTATGAATTGTTAAGTAGAAAACACAGTACTAGTTTTATTCTGTGCACTTCGTCTTTTACTTTTCCGTTCACCTGGTATTCATTTCCAATGATATACGGTCTTCTTACGTATAAATAAAAATCTTTGATGTCACTTACGTCTGATGTAAGATGAGTTTTTGAGCTGCTCGCAAGTCGCTCAGCTCATCATTTACAGCCCTACAGATGAGAGCCACCATGATCTTATTTAGCAGTAGAGTATTTGTCAAAGGTGAATTTTTTACTACAATAAGTACTCTTAAATTGGCCCCACTACTTGGTACAAGGTGTCGTTGCCCTTTTGAGTCTCATCATCAGCCTCGTAAATGACATCTATCGCCCAGTTCTTTACCACTTCGTCATCATGTGCATATATTGGGATCTCCACGTCATCACCGCCTTCTAATTGCAATCCTTTGTAGCCCTGTGGAATATACAGAAGCCACACATGATCTCCATATATAGGTGGTAGTGCCGACTTTAAAATCATAATCGAATAATCCTTTCTTTTCGATTTTATTGAAGATCACGTCTTGAATATATAATCCGTAGAATCTGCCATATATGCGTAGAATCCAACCCACCATTTTCTGATTCACAAAAGGAGAAGGAGAACGCGGCACCACAAAAGATACATTTGGGCCTCTACCATCATGGTACGGGAACCAAATACGAACTTCCTCATCCCCTGCTACTGGAACAAGAATATTAATAGCATGCTGAAGTTCAAAGAGCCCTTGTTCCAATAAACCATAAATTTGTCACAGTACAAACATCTTTATTGACCCAAAAATATTCAGACATGCAAAAGGACTTGGGCTTAATAATCTTAGACAAAGCTCAATAGAAAAACAGAATTCATGTACCCAACCCCAATTAATTAAGACACAAGGCTTGGTTTGGTGTGGTTACCACCGCTGAGGGATTTTTGGGTTTTTTTTTTTTGATTTTGTCCTTATTCAAATTTTGTTCGCGTTTGTATGTTTTGCAACAAAATTTTGTGAATTATTGATTCATCTCAATGAGAGGAATCGGAAAAGAAAAAATTATAATTTTTACCAAAATATTTTTTGAAATATCCATTTTTTTGGGCTTTATCTTGAATATTACAAATAAAATTAGAGTAAAAGTTAAAAAGAAATTATTTTTTCGTTTCCTCTCGTCAAAACGAATCAATAATCTACAAAAATCTGTCACAAAACGAACAAACACGAATTTTTTTTGAATAAGATCAAAATGAAAAAAGTCCAAAAATTCCATTGCAAAACTTAACCTGATATTACAACGGCACTTGGAAGATGAATAGAAATCAAGGATTATAGATGAATAGAAATTAAGGATTATAGCAATCGTATGGCTTTACAAAAACCATATGATTTTACCTTCTTATGGAGTTTCATTCGGCTAAGGTTTTTCTTTTTTTAAATACTTATTTCACTCTTTAAGAGACTAATCATTCTCCCACAATACACTACGTTTAATTCAAAAAATAGGTAGTCATTTAAAAAAATTAAGTACTTAGTGTTCAACTTAACTTTTAGAGAAATAAGTTGTCCTTATTTGAATTTTTTGGCATTTGTTAGTTTGGCTGTAATTTTTTTTCTTCCAAAAAGTGTTTATTTTCCAAAATATTTGGATAAAAGGAAAAAAAATTTACTTTTCCAAAACGAACCAATAATTAACAAAAAAATTGGTGTAAAACTAACAAACGTGAATTTTTTTGATTAAGGATAAAAAAATACTTAAAGTTAAACGGAACGAGGTCTTATTTTGATTAGTGGAACACACCCTTATAAAGTAATCAAACACGTGAGAGAGAGAGAGAGTACCTTACTCCTGGGGAGTTGTTTCAAGAGCTAATTTTTTGGAATTCGAATATTTCACGCGCCACCCCAGCTGATCCAATTCAAGTGGTAGGCTTTCTAATGATGGGCACCGCTCTGCACGCACATAAGTACGTGTTGGAAGCTTGGAAGAGATCCGAGCTTTGCACAATTATTCAACTGTAAGGAACCCAAGTGATGAAGGCTACTGATACTATCTGGTATGATGCAGATATTACTTCCCGAAATATACAAATACTCTAGCGAGGTCAACCCACCAATTCCACTGGGAAGATGGGATAGGCTGCAGAAGCCTAAATTCAAATCATTCAATGAGATCAACCCATCAATTTCACTGGGCAGATGAGACAAGTTGTTGCAGGCATGCAAATTCAATGACTGCAAGCGAACAAGTTTACATATACTTTCCGGCAAGGCATTTAAACCTTTATTACCCCAAAGATCCAAAGTCTCCAAAGAGTCCAAATCCCCAATTTCACTAGGAAGATGTGAGAGCTTGTTATTGTCCACCGACAAATCCTTCAAGCAAGACAGCTTACCAATGGTATCCGGCAACGTACTCAAATTGTTTCCGGCAAGATTCAGAGTCCGTAATGAGATTAGATTCCCTATTTCCTTGGAGAGATATGACAAATGGATGTTTTCTGATTTAATTTCGTTAAGCACCCATTGCCCTGGACAGGGGTGCGTGGCAACCCAATAGAATCCACACCCTCTGGTGTAAAAATCCAAGACGAGGAGAATGAGCACCATAATTTATATATTGGTCCCTTAAACACTCCTAAGTTTCCTAGCTTGGAGCAGCCAGAGAGATCAAGACTTTCGAGAGATTTCAACATCCAAATGCTAGAGGGGGGCTTTCGAAGTTTTGTACAGTTTTTCATGTCCAGGACAAGAAGTTTTTTTAGACATCTAATAGACTCATCAACCTCCTCCAAACTTTTGCAATCATTAAGCAATAGCTCCTCAAGAGAGAAGACTCCAGAGAAGTCTGGGGTTCTGGTTAGGTAATGGCAGTGACTGAGGTAAAGGAACTTCAGTTTGTCTAGGATCTGTCCGAAAGAATTCGAAGAAAGTTAATTTCCACAAAATATATAGTGCGATAGATGTCGGATAGAGAAAGAAATAAGGATGTACCATGTTTCCATTCCAAACTTTTTTCAAGCTGCTATAACGCAAATCGAGAGCAACTAACTTCTCCATAGAAAAATTCCACGGTATACAATCCAAAGGGAAGCCTTTCCAGCTTAGCCATAATAGCCTTCTAGAAATATGTTCATAACCAGTAGTTAGGTGAACATAATCGATATGAAGCAACCACAAGTTGTTCATCTTTTCAAATGCTTTAGGACTCACTTGGACATCTTTTGGATCATTAAAGTTTAGAAGGCGGCTTTCAACTACTTCAGTTCCCTAATAAGAAAATACATTGGATAACAAGGTGAAATAAAGTACCTTGGGTTAGAAAGCATAAAGTAAAGCCAGGAATATTCATGTAAGTTGAGACTTGGAATTAAGAATGTGCATAAGCATATGTGGCATTAAGGCAGACAACGGTAATTAAACATGAACAGTTGATAAAAAGATCATGCTGTGTGGTCCTCACCATGCCATCTCTCCTAACCTCAAGGACAAGCTCACGATGCCACAGTTTGTCCATCATTTCGAATAGCTTTGCATTCACTTGGACATACAAAGCATTTAGGATAAGGCCTTCAACTGCTTCAGTTCCCTGACATGAAAACCCAGTTCATAATGAGAGTAGAAAAAAGTAACTCGGTGAGAAAAAAAAATAAAACTGTGAATATTCATGTCAAATTCATCAGAATTAGAATGGGCACAAGTGCATATAGCATTGTTGCAGTAATGAAGCATCGACAATGGAGTAAAATCTCAATGCATAAGGCTCTCACCGTGCCATCTCTCAGAACTTCAAGCACATCGTCAAGATCCCACAATCGGCTACACTTCCCAGGATCAAGAGATTCTTGCCTGACGCGCGATTTCTCTGCCCATGTCTCTTATCATATCGTGCATCACAATTTGGTCATGACAGTCGTATTTTATGAGACACCGGTCGGCTAGTTTATGAATCTCATCGTCTACAAAAAATTTGTAGTGGCCCTCCAATATTTTTACAGTAAAATCTCGACCTATTCCAACAAAAAAACATGCCGCATCTAGGAACAACATCTTTAGTTCCTTGCTAAGCGAATCATAACTTATCTTAAGTTTTCCAAGAACATTATCAGCAGGAATTTTTCTTAATTTTGCCATTGCCCTTTCCCATTGAGGTATGCTCTTACCACGGAAATAGGTACCCAAAACTTCAAGAGCTAATGAAAGCCCTCCTGCATGATGCACAATTTGGCGTGAATGGTCCAAACGGTCTTCTGGAGGATGATCTTCCTCAAAGGCATGCCAACTGAAGAGCTCAAGCGATTCGTTCTTGTCCAATTTCTCTGGCCCATATATCTCATTCTCACCCAATTTAAGGATTTTTAGTGAAGACTTATCTCTTGTTGTTATGATGATTCTGCTTCCAGGAGCAAAGGAAGCTCGATCTATGGCTAGTGCCTTCAATTGTTGGACATTATCCACATCATCGAGAACAAGAAAAACCTTTTTTTCATTGAAAACTATCTTCTTTATAACATTGATGCCTTCGTCAGAATCACATACTTCATGGTTTCTTTTTAATATAGCCAAAAGAAGTTTCTTTTGTAACTCAACCAGACCATTCGGTTGCTGCGAAGTTTCTCTGATATCCGCGAGAAAACTGCTACGTTCGAACTTGTGTTGGATGATATTATACAGCCTTTTTGCAATTGTAGTCTTGCCAATTCCACCCATGCCCCATATGCCAACAATGATAACCAAGTTGAATTCCATGTTCAGCAACACATTGAGCTCTGCAACATGACGGTCTAGTCCAACTTGGCGGTCTGGAACATTTAGATGTGTTGGATTTACTTTTTCTCTAACATCTTTAATGATCATCTTAATTAACTCAGCTTCATCTCTGCCAATTTGTGCATCAATTAGCATAAAAACCAAGAATAAGCACTCATTAAATCTAGAATTAGCCATGACTATGGGATGAATCATGCTAATTTTGACAAAAAATTAGTCTCAATTGAGGATATCCAGCCTAGAAACTCAAAAAAATAAACTAGTTGTAAGCTTGCAGCAAGCAGAAGGGTGATTTCAAAATCAGTCAAAAAATCTTACTCCTATTTCAAAGTTCTTTCTCTAGGCATATCTAAGTCATGCATAATAAGGCCTTCTCTTGTTATGATCTGAGACAAGTACAAATGTCAAATAATTACGAAGTTTGAAGTTTGTCCGGTGGCATTTGAAATTTGACGTATATAAAATTGTGGTCAAGTACTTTTTAAGATTAATAAACCTTCCAACAGGATGAAAATTCCTCCCTCACCTCCAAATATGTGGATTAGTGTGTACTTGTGCCGTTTTTAGGTCATTTTCTTGTAAATATCAGAAGGGTTGAGGAAAATACCCGTTGACCTCATTGACCAAGTGCCGACCTGACAATTCGACGGCTTTAGTAAGAGTTGCCCCCCACTTTTCCACCTTGCCATCCGATCCCTCTCTAAAATGCTTTTCATGCATGACAAATGCCTCTTGAAGATCCCCCGTCTGCTTTCGCACGTCAGATGGAACAACATCAGAAAAGATGGGCACAACAATCTGTTTCAAAGTCTCCCTGCAAATCATGATCTTCACAAGTTCATCAAGGCACCACCTCGACCGAGCATAGTCTTTTGAGAACACTATTAAAGAAATTCTGGAACCCTCAATTGCTTTCAGTAGTCCATCGCTAATAAATTCTCCTCTTTCGAGCTCTTTGTCGTCCCTGAATGTGCGAAAACCATTGTTCACTAAAGCAGCAAATAGATGGCTGGTAAAGTTTTTACGAGTATCGGCGCCTCTGAAACTCACGAAGACGTCGTATACCCATTTTGGTGAGATGGGAATGGAAGAGGAGGAACATGCTTATGCTCGCGAAGCATCCATATTTTTGTACACAACACAATATTTTTTTTATAGATCCACACTGCACAAAGATGAATCAAGATTTTGTGAACTTCAGCTTGACAAAATTCTAACTGACATTTGATTGGCTAACAAGAAACACAAATTAATCTAATTGGTGAATCCATATTCACATGGATTGATGAGTTGGTCACTAACTAACTATGAGCACCAACCATTCGAGTATGCAGCTGTGTGAGTCATAACTCTATATTTAGCTTCAGTGAAGGATCAAGCCACCGTGGGCTATTTCTTTTTCTTTTCTTTTTTTTGAACGGTGAAAAAGAATTTTATTAAGGAAAAATTTCACGTAGGCACCTGACTTTTCACACAAATTACACATAAACACTTGACCTTTCTTAAATTTCATTTAAACACCTGAGCTTTCTAAAAACTCATCAATGCAACACCTGCCGTCACCCCTCCGTCTAAAACCAAACAGAAAAAAAGTAAAGTGCTCCAATTTTTTATTTGTTTGAACCAGAGCGAAGAACTATTTTTCTGATCATTTTATCCTAAAGAATCATAATTAATTTTTGACTCTAAAGCTCTCATTAGTAAACCCTAAGAAAGTCGTAGAATCAAATATTTCTTAGGGCTAACTAACAAGAGCCCTTAGAGTCAAAAATTAATTATGATTTTTTAGGATAAAATGATCAGAGAAATAAGATCTTTGCACCGGTTTAAACGGGTTGAATTAGAGCACTTAATTTTTTAACCATATTTTTTAATATATAAACGGTCTATACATGATTGAAAAATTAATGGCTCCAATTTTCAATTCGTTTGAACCACACGATATGAAGATTTTATTTCTTTGATCATTTTATTCTAAAGGATCATAATTAATTTTTTACTCTAAGGCTCTCGTTAGTTAGCCCTAAGAAATATTTGATTCTACCACTTTCTTAGGGATGACTAATGAGAGCTTTAGAGTCAAAAATTAATTATGATTCTTTAGGATAAAATGATCAGAGAAATAAGATCTTCACACCGGTTTAAACGGATTGAAAATTGGAGCATTTAATTTTTTAACCATATTTTTTAATATATAAATGGTCTATACATGGTTAAAAAATTAATTGCTCCAATTTTTAATCCGTTTAAAATAATGCAAAGATCTTCTTTTTCTGATCATTCTATCCTAAAAGATCATAATTAATTTTTGACTCTAAAGCTCTCGTTAGTTAGCCCTAAGAGATATTTGATTATACGACTTTGTTAGGGCTGACTAACGAGACCTTTAGAGTCAAAAATTAATTATATTTTTTTAGAATAAAATGATCAGAAAAATAAGTTTTTCGCACTGGTTCAAACAAATAAAAAATTGAAGCACTTAACTTTTTTTCCATTTGGTTTTAGACGGAGGGGTGACGACAGGTGTTAAATTGATGAGTTTTTAGAAAGTTCAAGTGTTTATATAAAATTTAAGAAAGCTCAAGTGTTTATGTGAAAGGTCAGGTGCCCACATGAAAGTTTCCCTTTTATTAATCTTTGAAAGATTACAATGATCAAAGGGAGCAAGGAGAAAAGCAACATGTGCCCATCCAAGACCCAAACCCTTAATTGGCAAGATGCCAATCAAGAACCCCAAGAGGCCAAAATGCCGAGATAAAATAATATAATGCAGAGCCCAATACCTAAAAGATCTAAAAGCCCAGATAAAGTGGGTTGTTTCTACTTTCTTAGCACAACAGGAGACAAGATTATGACCAAAATAAACACCAAAGTCTGTAGTGGAATTTGCTACCATAAACAAGAAGATATGAATACCATGAACAAAAAAATGTGCATATCATCCTCCAAAAAATATGAGTGGTGAGTACAATATACTGATCTCAAGATACTAACAAAAAGATTAGGGAGTTCGTTCGCAATGTTTGTAGAACCAATTCAAGAGTTCTGCCTCCTATATATCTATCATCATCTGGAAAATAAAAACACAGTTTATATAAGCCACATTAGAAATCAATAAATCGAGGGACTTTGACAAAGATGGATCAGAGAGAGAGAGAGCACATGGAGGGATGACTGAATTTTTTTCATAAACAATGGGGAAAAAGGCAACGGGTCTCTCTCTGGGTCTCTCTCTCTCTCTCCAGCTTGGGAAGTTTCCAGGAAAGTAACCAAGTAAAAAGAGGAAAGTGGGAAGAAAATGAAAGTCTGTGTGGACAGACTTACGCGTAGAATTATTGTACCCTATATTTACTTACTTTTGATGTTTTTTTTTTTAAACAGTCAATTCACTTAATAATACCCGAAGGCAAAGATTACATCGCAATATAAAGGAATGTACCAAACTACCTATACCCGAGACATGAGTTACTGCATAAAGCACACAGGCTACATACTCAAAGACACCCTACAAAAGCAGCCGACACAAGTGTCGACATAAGAATCCCGTCCAGGGCAAGGCAGAGAAATACCAAATGAAATCACAGCACAAACCATTAAATACTAAGTACAGATGTAATCACTCAACAACAGAATGTAAGTGAAAAAAAAAAATCTGCTCCCAAGGACAAGCCTCAAGGGTCCCCGGCCGGAACTGGACCGAGAGACCCAATCCAGAGCTGTGGAGTCCTTGAGGGGGCTCCGAGGCAAACCTCCTCTGCCACGCGAGGCTCCGGGCGCGAAGGCCGAGGCAATACTGAGGACGAACTCCGGCAGGCCCAATGCACCTATGGCAGCCGAAGAACAAACACTCCCTCCTGCTGCATCTGCTGTTGACCACCAACCAAAACATAGAGAAGCAGCCGACCAACAGAACCGGCATAGATCTTGGAAAACCCCAACATAGCCGCCACCTACCTCCGCTGCCGCTACTAGGATAAACCTCAGAATTCGCCCACGACTGCCGCCGTGCCACCAAAACCCTCTACTCCGGCCAGACCACCGAAACCCTAACTAAAATTATTCACCCAACACCCACCGGATTTAGAGCGCTAGACTGGTACAGACAGGACTGGGGAGACCAGCCAGTAGAGCCCTTGCCAAATGGCCGAAAAAAAAGAAACAAAGAAAGGAAACGCTCTCGCTAACAAAAGCACACCTTAATCTACGATGTCGGCCCCGAGCACCACAGATCTAAAATCAAATTCTTGGCATTTGATTTCACAAATGCCAAGACTTTTCGGGGAAGGCCTGTATGCATGCCAGGGCGATACTATAGTTGCACCAAATGTAGGCTTGTTTTTTTTCAGAATCCACTTCGCGGGATCGTACAAATAATAAAAGTCATTTTTTGTTTAAAATATTTTTAAGGAGTTCTTGAAAAAAATAAGTTCAGTCAATATCAATATTGGCTTGACTAATTTCTTCAATTTTCAAGGATTGCAAAGTGAATGAATTGATCAAACCCCTACCGACATTCGACTAAGAGAGTTTTTTCTATAGAGATTCTTAAGAAATATTTTAATTAAATTGAACAATACGATCATTTGTATGAGACCCAGAAACGGATCCCACACAAGTCGTTGTACATTTAGCGTACACTATATGATGTTTTCATAGCTTTTTTTTTATGCCTAAACACTTGAGTAAAAACATTTATGTACACTATATGATAAGATTGCATGTGGGCGATGCCTCGATCAAGAGAGCATTCTTAATTATTCGTGCTATTGATACAAATTGGGGATTGCATCATGGGACTGTGCTAAGCTTGATTAACATATTTTCAACGGCGCGTGATGGTTCGATTCTGAACAGCAATCACAAGCCTTTTATCTATTAAAGGAGATACAATCTTTTGAGTTGCATTTAATCTTCATTTGATGAGCTCTATCTGGGAAATTCCGAATGATTTGTCACAAAGTCATTGCAAAGTTGCATCTTTTTCCCTAATATTGACTCGGTCACTCTAAGTAGAAATTTCATATATATATATACCTCAAAAGCACAATCTATGAATACTACCAAAACCCTTGTTATATCTGTATATGGAGTTTTGTTGAGCTCTATGTGGGAAATAAAATTTACGGCTCCTTTTGTTTTGAAGTAAAATGTTTTACAATGTAAAAAAAATTTCATGTAAAATATTTTTTAAGAAAACAAACTTCAAACTTTTATTTTCCTGTGTTTGGTTGGCACTTGAAAATATTTTCAGAAATCAACAAAATAGTGTAGAGAGAGAGAGAGAGAGGAGGGGCTTAATCGGGGGAGCTAGAGATATGAGAATATTAGAATTGAACTTGAGTCATGACTGGCGATCGAAAAAACTGAGCAGTGAGAATTGTAGTAGAAAGCATCGGGTTCATTTCGGAAAATAACTTACGGATAATTTAAAGGTAAGTTATTTTCATCCAACCGATGGAAAATGTTTTACTCATAAAATATTTTCTAATTTTTTACATAACAAAACACCAGAAATAGGTAAAATATTTTATCGAAAAATATTTTACGCCCAAACAAACGAAGCATCTGAATAGTTGTTGCCTCTCGGGCTCCTAACTCTGTTCTCTTTCATGACCTTTGAGCTCGTATCTTGCTGAACGAAATTTGGACGTCATCGATAAGCTATCTCATATTTTTGTTTACATTGCTTGCCTTCATCTTGTTTAAACCAATTCACAAATCTTTAATCCAGACACATTATACAAGAAATCGCTATGTGCACCAGTTTGTAGTGGAATAAAATTAAAAAAGGAAGAAGAAGGATGAACTGAAGAAGCCGAAATTCATTTTCAACCCGGCCAAATTCCTCTTTAGAATGTATGCACCAAGCGCCATTACGAAGAAGGTGACCAGGAAACCACCTCAATTGGACCGCCTCCTCCTTCATTTAGTAGTTTTGGGGCTCTGCTGCATGGTGCCCTAAAATTGAGCTTGTGTTCTACTTATTAAAATTATTTTTTAAATTAAAGATAATGTATTATGAGAGAATGACCTGTCTCATTAAATGAAAAATAAGTACTTCAAAAATAAAATTTTTAGCGGAACAAACCTGAATCTCAAAAAATAAAGTCGGTCAACTAAAAGTGTGAAGAGGTTAAAAGTGTGAGTCGACAAATATGACCCGCCATTTCGGTTGCTATTATGCCCACGAGCAGTACACGTTAGTCGCGATAAACACATTATAGGAGTATGATTTTCACACTCTTCTTTCGACTACATGTACACTTTTTGTCATTATTCGCGTGGATTTATAGCATCGCCTTTTCAATAACTCATCTTTTCACACTTGAGCGTGATCATGTACTCCCTCCGTCAATTTTTTAAGTGTCCAACTTCGTAAGTACAATTTATTAAGCAAAATAAACACTAGTGAAAAAGGCGACAATAAAGTCGTTCGGATTGGAGTGAGGAACGGGTCTCTCTCTCTCCAGCTTGGGAAGTTTCCAGGCAAGTAAGGTGGTGTTCTACTTTTCAAAAAAAGTACTTTTTGAAAAAAAAAAAAGGTAATTTCCAACTTAAATATAATGAAAATGAAAAATATTTTTTCAATTTTTTTTGTACCATTTAAAAGATCTTAATGAGATTTATCAAACAAGATCCATATTAGTAAGAAAATTATTTGCGTAAACACATGATTTTTGAGCTTGAATTTACCTTCTTTTTTCAAAAAGTTCTTTTTCCAAAAAGTAACCAAGTAAAAAGAGGAAAGTGGGAAGAAAATGATGAAGTCTGTGTGGACAGACTTATGCATAGAATTATGAGTGATGCTACAGACCAGGACATTAGCCCATGCTCCAACCCATGACTGCTATGATTGGTTCAAGTTATTATCCTATGTGGTGCAGTCTATTTATATGTAGTGTACCTATATATACTAATTACACTTTACCCTTACCTTATTACAGTTTTAATCCTAATTCTGGAATGGCTTTGCTTTGTGGCACTGAAGTTATGCCTCAGCTAACTGTTGCTCTAATTTTCTGAGTTTATCTTGTTCTTTTCCTATAAATCTAGTAAGAGTGGTACTAGATCTGGGTCTGTTTGTATATAAAGCTGTATTGAAAAGTCTATTTATTAAAAGGTTTTGAGTAAATACTTCTTCTTCTAATCTGCGAATGTAAATCAAGATATGTTCTTCTTTATTCATGCTGCAAAGATACGAGCTTATAACCAAATATTTGTGAATCCTACTCGGTACTTACCACCACATAACCCAGATAAACTGTTTAAAATAAACTGGATATTGTAAATGGAATGATATATCTGATTACCCATTAATTAATCTTTCTTTTCATTATCACTTTATTTTGTGTGTCAAAATCTTTTCAAAGGAATTCCTTACCTTCCTTCTTAACCTACCTCCAAATACTATGTTCCCTCAACGCCACTCTTTGGCAAAACGGGTTTAAGACTCAAGAAGGCTTTATGGTTTAAAGGCCTGAAGTCATTGCTTCTTTAAAATTTTGAATTTTAAATACTGGTGATAATCAAAACTGGATTAAAATCTTTGGGTAATACAGACATATAATTCATACAATATTCAACTTATTTATGATCATGGGGGTGTTCCCTTTCGGGAGTCCCTAAAGAACGACAAAGAGTTAACAGAAACTTACTATATTATTTCTGAAAGCTGCTGATTACAAAGACTCAATTGCTGAAGATTGACTCGACCAAATGCAATTGCAACAAATGCTTACAGATATCAAGTGTTCAAATGCTCGGAGAGTCGTAATTACAATCAAAAGACTCAATTCTATTTATAGACTTAAAAATGACTGGCAACCTACTAATAGAAGAGATCCGATTTTTCAAAAGAAAAGTAGATGCCGCGTGATCACTGGCCCGCATCGTCACATCTTTCAACTTTCCTTGAAAAGTGGGGTCTTCATTACTGATGCTTGAAAATATGTTCAGGAGTGGTTGTGGTCATTATTTCTTCTGGCTAGTGAAGAGTGGTTGAAACTGGCTGGTAGAGAGTGGTTGGAACAGTTGTATTATGCTTTCGGCAGATATTTCCAAACTACTTTTACTGATAAAGTATCACCCCATGTGATGACAGTAATGCTGTCGACTATGGTAAGATACTTTTATCTTTACCCTTCCATTGCATTATTGAGATTCTGGATAGCTTCGTCATCAAAATCATAATCTTCATCTCCACCACAATCGGATGGATTTGATAGATCTTCTCCAGTTAGCATTACTCTTTGCTGGTCTTTCTGTTCTAAATAATATCTGACTAAATTATCATATCCTGTTTCAAAATGAAATTTTAATTCTGGAATGTGATCATTGGACCTAATTTTTTGAAATAGGTCCTCACATACTAAAGGTGCTTTCCCCTAGTCATATAGACTATCGTAATGAAATCCTTCAGCTATGGTGAAGGCAATGGCATGCCTAATCTATTTTCTTATCGAATTTGCTTCACAAATCCATGGATCATCATTGTCACAGTGATAATTCTTCTAAGGATTGTATTTGCAGGATTGGTGTTGATGTGAACATTGTGGTAGGCAGGGATTAGTTGTCCTGTAGATGTCCATTCTGGAAGTTTTGATTCCACAACTGCTTCAACTGCTGTACCCTGATTTGCCATGGAATTAAGAACGCATGCTGCAATTTTTCTTCCAAATCTCTTAGTGTCTTCTGGGTCATGGAATATAATTTGTTGAATATATCCAAAATCCAAAAGAGTTACTTCTGTAATTTCCACCTTTTTATCTTTGAAATTAAGATATAAGGGTTTGAAGTGCTTCATGTCTATGTTAGCCATAGGGATGCTGTAGACAAGTTGGCATGTACAAGCCATCCGCTCCAATGGTATCTGAATACAAGCTGGTTTAATCTTTGGACATGGAACAACATCTTTTTCTTGTAAATAAAGGGTTTTCCAGGAAATAGTGAGTCCTGGAATACATCCTTCATTCTAGTTGATCTTGATTAGTTCTGAGAATAAGAATTCTTGGAAATGAACTCTATCTTGCCTGGCTAAGTACTGAATGTGATGGATAACTTCAGGGGGAAATTTGGAAAGAAATGTAGTTGCTTTTGATTGCAAAAGTTCTGTCGGACCATATTCCTTACTCCACTCACTCTTTTCTTCATCTTCCAGTGGGAAAGACTGCTTTTTCACTTTAACCAGTGGGGTAAAAGGGCTTCTAATTTTCTTGAGTTCTTTCTCTGATTCTAACAACTTCTTTTTGAGAGTTGTTATCTCTTCTTCAAGCTTTTGTTGATTATTGATCAACTGCTTGTTAGTCTATTAAAAATCTTGGTTTCTTCTATTTAAGAGTCTAAAATTTCTAGTCATTATTTCGCAATAACCACAAAATCTTATTTGCTGAGAAAATGGCTGGTTAGAAGATGGTTGGTTGAAAACCTGGTTATTTTCAAAACCTGCAATCTCAAGGGCTGCCTGAGTATTTAATCTTCTAGAAGACTCTGAAATGTAAAAATTGTTTCCAATGGTGCGATTTGCCCATTGATTTGCTTCTGCAAAAGTATGAAAACCTTTCCATGTTGAGGAAGGGATTCCATCTACCTATTTTAAAACTTCTGGTCAATAGGAATAAATCCCTGGGACACGGCCTATGGCTACACAATAAAATGAAAATCTTTTTATTGGGTTTGACCCATTTTGTTGACTAAAGAAAATATTTAAAGCATTTAAGCAGGCTAAGAATCTAGAAACATCTTTGTGAGAGTCCCAAAGATTATCTAAAAGACATTTCTGTTCCTCACTGATATTGTGGATGAAGTGCCTAAATTTGGATTTGGATTGTTCGGGAAAAACTCTAAGAGTTACACTCCCAAAGGTTAAAAACTTCTGATCTGTTCTAGTTGAACTGGTTGTATTGCTAGAAGATGCCATCTGAAAAATTTTAAACGTTAGCATTTATTTCTCTTGACAAATAATCTGCTAAGGTATTTTCTTTTCCTTTAATATGTTCGAATTCTACTGTATAACCATTTCTTGTTATTGTATCTATAAAATTAAGCCATATACGATTACTAATCTTTTTCTCATTGAGAAGCTTATGAAACTTAACAATTGCTTCACAATCTGTTCTAACTGTAAAGGGTTTAAACAACCATAACTTGAAGCTATTAATGGCGTTAATAACTCCGAGTATTTCATAATCTATGCTGGCTAAATTCCCCTTTTCTCTATATTTTTCACTGGAATATCTACAAATCTTTTCTGTGGATTTTGCTGAGTATTTGGTAGGTTTGCTAAGGAGTATAGCTCCCCATCCTTTTTCACTAGCGTCTACTTCTATTACTATGTAATCAGATTCTAATGGTAACTCTAGTTTTGGTAAGTCTCTACAAATTTCCTTGATTCTTCTGACAAGATCTATATCTTGCTGGTTGAAATATTTTTGACCTGTTAGGGTCGTTTTACTATATAAAGGACCTATGATTTTGCTAAGATCTTTTATATATGGTCTAGCATAATTCAAAGTTCCTAAAAATGACTGGAGTTTCTTTCTATCTTCTATCTTATCGGAAAATTCTAGTATCTTTTGCGCAATGTGTGGCTGTAACTGGATTTTTCCTTTCCCTATTCTTGCTCCTAAATATTCTATGTATTCTTTGCATAATTCCATCTTCTTTTTGCTAATGATTAAACCATTATTTATAAATAACTAAAATGCTATCCTAAGATGTTTGTAATGTTCTTCCTGTGTTTTACTAAAAACAAGAATATCATCACTATAAACAAGAATAAATGAATGGTACTCTTTGAATATGTTGTCTATTTTTCTCTGGAAAATACTAGGTGCTGTTTTTAAAGCAAAAGGCATGACAATCCATTCGTAACATCCTTGAGGACATGCGAATGCTGTCCCTGGTCTACTGGATTGGTCTAACATGATCTGCCAAAATCTTGATTTGCAATCAAATTTACTAAAAATTATTGCATCCTGAATACTGTTAATAAGCTGTTCTTTACTGGGTATATCATAACTATCTAACTGGATATTATCATTAAGACGCATATAGTTTATAACCATTCGTGCTTTTCCTCTTTTGATTTCTGCATGATTTTTTACCATAAAGGCTGCACTTCTGTGTGGGCTGGTACTTTCTTTTATAACTTTAAGATATAATAATTCCTGAATTTGTTTCTTAAATTCTTCTACATCTAATGGGCTGTATACAATTTTCTGGGCACTAATCTTAAAATCTGGATTAATAATTTCTAAATGTGTTAAGGTCTTGTTTTTATTCCAATGTTTGATTGGATTTTCTCCTAAAATTTGAGTTTCTTCTGCTAACCTTATTAATTTTTCTAGCTTTTCTTTATCTGTTCTTTCCTTTCTGCAATCAAGAACTGACAAAGAATGTTCTATTTGGACAAAGTCTACTGGATCATAATCTACCTGGATTAACTGTTCTTCTTCTTCCATTAACTCGGCTTCAATAATATCATCTACTGTTTCTTTGTATGAATCTAAATGCTTAGTTGGAAAATCTTTTAATATTTCATGTATCCTATCTTTTACTATTCTATTTTCTTCTACTATTTTTCTGTTTTTATCAGTAGGTCCACCACGCTTAGCTGACAACTCTGATTCTAAATGCTGGGCGTGCAAGGTTTCAACCTGTAAACTACGCTTGTGAAAGGTGACAAAATGTCTACTACATGTAATACTTCCATTCATACTATCGATAAAGTATAATCCTAAATAAACTTATAGCTGTGGTTTATATCTCCTATCCATACCATAGGTAACGGGTAGGTATGCTGCTGTTGGATTCTGTTGGTAAACCTGATGCTACTATTCATAAGACATGTATCGTAAATAATACTGGTATTATTCATGAGATCTGCTCTGGCTATGTAACCTGGTTTCGTAAAATATTCAACTGGTATAAGATCACAGCTAATGTGACTTTTACTGGCTCCCGTGTCTACCATGGCTTTAGTTTCTATAACTTTTCCTGAATTTTTTCCTCTAGCTGGTAATAAAATCTCACAATTTATTTCTATAAGACTGTTCTCCCCTACTCTATTGACCAATTCAACAATATTGCAGTGATCTTCTATAGTTTCAAATACTTCAAGTGATTTTAAAGGCTAGTTTTTCTCATGTAACTAGTTTCTTAATCTACTATTTTCTATTCTATATGTTTCTATTTCTATAAACAAGATTTCTATCTTCTTTTCTAGTTCACTCACTTGTTTTTCAAACTAGAATCTGGTTCGATCTAATTCTAACCTTACTGTGGCTGCTTCTAATTTAGCTTCTTGAAGAGCCAATTTTGAATTTTGGTTTAATACTGGTTGTTGAATACTTAAATCTATCAGATCTCTATCTATCTGATGGTTCTTTTTAAGACAAAATTTACAAACATTTTCTTACAATTTTCACATATACTTCTAAATAATCTAAAAGGGTAACCATTACATTCTGAGCAAGGTTCATTATCTTGACCTATATTATGTTGCCACTGGTGTATACATTCCACACTGGAACTTTTAATCATAAAGGTCTATTCTGGTATATAACTGGGAAGTTCATCTTCTGAACTACTACTGCTATCACTGTCTAATTCTTCTAAGAAATTTATTTCTTCTGGTTCTGTACTAATTAAACTGTATATTGATTTTGTGTCACTATCTTCTAATTTATTTCTATAAATTCAATATTATCAAAATCTTTTAATTCTGCTATAAGATTTGCCTTTTCTATGGTTTTCTAATTTTTCCCTTTGTTAGGGCATCTGTTGGCCAAATGGTCTTCTGAATCGCATATAAAACACTTACACTTACGGTTTTGAGTAGATTGAATTCTTTCCTTGAAATGTTTTTTAGGTTTTGGCCTAAACTGTTGTCTACTGGGTGTCTGTTTATAGGATTGACTCTTCCTATATTTCTTTCTAGGGTAATAACCATGTTTTTGGTAACTATAGTTATATTTCCCTGTTTGAGCTATCTTTTTATGGTATTTACTGGCTTTCTTTTGATACTTATAAAATTTATTTTTCTTTTTTCTTCTCCTTTCTTTGCTATATCCATACTGTTGTGGAGTATATATGACTTGGCTACAAACGTTTAATTTATTTTTCTTTATACCTTTCTGAATCTCAAGTGTGGTGCACTTGTCTCTAAGTACTGCAAAAACAAACTGAATTCTTGGACCAATTCCTAGGTGCTTGTTTTCATCTCCATTAGTGACTTTCCATTTTTCCCATATTTCTTCTCCTAGAGGTCCTGGAAGTTTCCTAAAGAATTTATTACTAATTTCTGGATCGAGTGCTCTTCCTGTCTGTGATGCAAGGGTTATAAAATCATTGCAAAAATTGACTATATATTTCCATTTATGTAACTTAAGCTGTTCTAGCTGTCTTATAGCTACATTTTGATATGTTGTATTACCTCTATTAGGATCTGCTCCCATGATCAAAGTTTTGACTAAACTGGTGAAATTATAGACATTTGGTCCTTGGGCTATTAAAGCCGCATACTGGGTTTCAAAATCTCTTTTGTAGGCTTCTATAATTCCTTTTGCTGTGCCTCCTAAAAATGATTCGCAATATGACCACATCTCTGCTGAATAGTGCCAATTGGTCATTTCTAAAAGTTTTCTAATTAAAGCTTGTTCCCATCTATCTATTACTGCTTTGTGAAATTAAGGATCAAATGCTGCAATGTCAGCATTAATCCTATTCCTGCTTGTGCCATAAGAGTTATATCTCTATCTACTGGTAACCTTTTCCCATAGGTTCTGTATTCTAGTTCTTGGGCCGATGGCTCAATTCTAGACCTACTGATTGGAATATTTCCCATTTCATATACTTGATTTGGGAGTACTGGTAGAGTATTATCATATGTTTCTATTTTGACTTCTACCATATGGCTTTCTGTATTCTTAACTGGTGGTTGATAATATTTGTATCTAGGGTCTGAGTGACAAAACATATCTTCTACTGAAAGATTATTCTTTCTACTGGAATCATTTTCTAGAAAATTTTCTTCTAAGACAAATATATTATTTTGTAATAGATATTGTCTTTGGACCTTTGAACTATCATCTAATTTTGGATGTTCATACTCAAGCTTTTGGGTATAGTATCCCTCTAAAATCTGATAATCATAATAATCTAAATCTGGCCTATAAATTGGTTCTAAAAGTTCTTTTAATCTGATTATGTTAGATTCACTGAATTTAACTAATTGATCTAGGGTGAACTTGGGCTGTTCATATGCCATATAAATATGTTCTGTTTCTACATCTAAATTTCTGGCAAATTCTGTATGAATAGAATTACTTACATCTGAATGCCTACCTGCTAAAATATAATTACTGAATCTAAGATTAACTTTTCCTAGACTGTTGGTATAAAAACTATTATTACTGGGTCTAAGTTGTTTTTTAGGCACTAAATTTGTGACTTTCTATTCAAGTCCTGATAACATTTCTGACTCACATTTTTTGGCTTTTATAACCTGAATACCTCTGGTTCCTAAAGCTTTTAAGGCTTGATTTGTTCTAAGCTTGTATCTGGTACTACTGTGATTGCTCAGCTTTCCTATAAAATTTACACATACTAAAAGGTTATGGACATCAGGGATCATGTGATATCCCCTTGCTTTAATACCTATTTTTATATGCTGGTAAAATTCATCAAGTCTCATCTGGAAATTTGGTATGCAATAAACAATCTGGCAATTACTGTTCATGTCTAATTCCATGCTTCCTATTAAAGCTTGTTCTTCATTTGTAAACCTACAATCAAAAATCATAACCAATACTTTGGTTCCTAAGTCTGTCTAGCTAAACCCTTTATTCCTATAGTAATTAAACCTAGGTGTATAAGACCTAACCTTAACTGTTTAAGCTCATTGAAACTCTTCTGAGTGATCATGTCTAAAATTTCTAGCTGGTCTTCAGTTATAACACTGACTGGTTTTTCATGGTAGATATTATAAGTTCTGACTCCTCTGTTGAAGAAATTATGTGATCTATATAATACCATTGGGTCTAATAATTCTAAACTATGATTTCTGAATCTGTCTAATTGAACATCTAGATCTATGATTCCTTCTATTCTATTTTCTTCAAGTGGCTGTTTTCCAAATACATTGTTTAGCAAAGGAATCCCACTAACTTTGGTTTTACTGCTAGATGCCATTAATGGGTTCCTGAAGATTGAGGAATTTCTGGTCTCTTTCCTTTGTTTGGATCTGGAGTGCCAAATATATTATAATAAAAGGTATTGTTCTGCAAAGATCTATTGGATTTTTTAGGTTCTAGATGTCCGGTTGAGGCTGAAATACTAATCTGATTTATTTTAGAGGTTAAGGCTTCTAAAGCTTTCCCTTCTTGGAGTTTATCTACTTTAATAGATAGCTGATCTAACTTTTCTGATGTCTCTGCTAATCTATGGCTAAGACTTATCAAAAGTTCAATAATTATATTATTTTACTTAATAATAGTTTCGTCTGTTTTGCCTGTTGGTTTGAAACTGGATAATCCGATAGGATCTGGTTGAACTTTTTTCGAATTTTCTAATGCTACTTTATAAAATAAACTATCGCAACTATTCATTCTCCATTAGCTAATTTCTTAACTTCCTCTAAAAGAATCTCTGTATTCTGGAGTTTACTATCCACTTCTGCTCTAACTTGGACTAAGTTTTGTTTTATTCTGTCAATTTCAAATCTAAGACTTTCCACTAATTTTTTGGTTTCTGTCTCTATATCCTTAGGCTGAGTAATATCTAACTTACTGATCAGATCTATTATATCTTGTTTGCAGGGCAATTTCTCTGATATTATGAGTTGTTTTTCTTCTAACTTACTGATTCTCCTTAGTATTTCCGAATGTAATTCTTTAAAATAATCTAGATTTTCTAAATTCTTACAAGATCTAGATCTGTCGATTCTTTCTAAGATCTGGGTAGTTTTCTCAAGAGATTTTGTTGAAAATTCTTCAAATTGATTTTCTGGTTACTATATTACCTTTAACTTCTAGGCTAAATTTTTTATCTAAACTATTGCTAAGTTGTTCTATTAGCTGGAAACCTGTTCTAATCTAGATATTTTGTTTTGACTGTTGGGATTTAATCTCATTTAAACTAGGACTAATTTCCTTTATTAAATCATTAATCATAACAAACTAAAAAATAAAAAGCGAATAATAAACTAAACAATAATAAGGATCTAAAATCAGGCTACTTGAATTAACAAATAGTACTGTGAGCTCTAATACCAATTTTTTCCCTGGGAACTGTGTAAATAAAAGGCAAAAATATGAATAATAAAAGCGGAAACACAAAGAAATTCAAAGGGATTCTAACTGTGAATATCTAAAAATTTTGGTGAAATATATAAAAGGTACTGTAATTAGTCTTAAAATTACTAAAATTTATGGTTTGAACTGTAATTCTTGTACTTCTTTACACGTGGTAGTTCTTATAGCACACAATCATTTTCTTGCCTGTCCTATTTTTGGTCGTGGGTCAGTATCTTGCTTCCTAGACTTTCTCTAGAATTATTGTACCCTACTATTTTCTTTACTTCTTGATCGAATTTTTTTGATGTTTGAATTCACAAATGCCAAGAATTTTCGTGGAAGGCCTTTATGCATGCCAGCCCGATACTATAGTTGCACCAAATGTAGACTTGGTTTTTTTAGAATCCACTTAGGGGTATCATACAAATAATAAAAGTCATTTATTGTTTAAAATATTTTTAAAAAGTTTTTGAAAAAAATAAGTTCAGTTGGATATTGATTGTTGCTTGATTAATTTCTTCAATTTTCAAGGATTACAAAGTGAACGAATTGATCAAACCCCTACTGACATTCGACCGAGAGAGGTTTTTTTTTAGAGTTGTGTACACTAGATGATGTTTTCATAGCTTTTTTTATGCTACACACTTTAGTAAAAACATTTATGTACACCATAGGATAAGATTGCATGTGGGCGATGCCTCGATCAAGAGAGCATTTCTTATTCGTGCTATTGATACAAATTGGGGATTGCATCATGAGACTCTGCAAAGCTTGATTAACATATTTTCAACGTCTATTGATACAAATTGGAGATACAATCTTTCTGAGTTTTACAATTTAATTTTCATTTGATGAGCTCTATTTAAGTAGAAATTTCATATATATACCTCAAACCACATTCTATGAAGACTACCAAAATCCTCCTTATATCTATATATAGAGTTTTGATGATGAGCGCTTTTTGGAAAACAAAAGTAGTACATCCAAATTGTTTGTTGTCTCCCAACCTACTAACTCTATTCTCTTTTATGACCTTTGAGCTTGCATCTTGCTGAACAAAATTTTGATGTCATCAATAAGTTACTATTTTTTTTTTACCTTGCTCGCCTTTGTCTTGTTTAAACCAATTCACAAATCTTTGACCTAGACACATTATACAAGAAATCACTATGTGCACTAGTTTGTAGCGGAATTTAAAAAAATTAAAAAAGAACTGAAGAAGAGCCAAATTTCATTTTTACGTGCTCGGCACGGAATTACGTGATGACCAACTGTAGTTTCTTTGTAAAATGCATACTCCCTCCGCTCCAAATTAAGAGTTCCTTTTGGGGATTCCAACTATTTAAGGGAACATGCAATGATTACACCTACAATGTCTATCATTTCTACCATTACCCCTATATTCTACCTACTTTATAACATTTATATTCATCTGTGAGGGACACTTTTGGAAAATAACTAAATTTTTCGTTCCATTTTTGGAAAAGGACCATCATTTTGCAACAACCCAAAATGGGATAATGAACTCTCAATTTGGAACAGATGAGCATTATAAACCCTAGAAAGCTATACCATCACTAGCTGTTTAAGGATTACATACTTTTTCCTTCTCTACTGACAACCGACTTAATCATCGGAATGTGCTCTAAAAATCAGCTAGAATGTTGCAGCGGGTCCATAGAATGTTACAGCCCCGCTCCAAGCAAGTAACATAAGGAGGTGGAGACACACAACGACCAATCTTGAAAGACCTCTTTCATCTGAGGATGCCTAACCGCTGCATCGATCATTCGGTAGCGACTGTTTATTAAAAACACATAACTCGAGAAGTGAAGCGAGCCTTCTTCCTCTTCATCACCCATCCTTGTTTCCCCGGGAATTTGAATCACAATTGCTCCTAAACTCTGTGTGGCCCGTGATCTCTGGTTCAAGTCCTTCCTCCGCTGGTTCAGTGGTCTCCTAGCCTTCTCCACGTGGCTTGCACAGTGAGCGCACGACTAAGGCCTGGCCGGGGGTTGCCCGGCAAGGCCCTCCGGCGAGAGGATAAGTATGTGCAAGAAGAAAGGGAAAAGACTAGGGTTTTGAGTGGATATTCGCGTGTATCCGTGCGTACCGTTCCAGAGGCGTTATCCTTTGGTATTTATAGAGCTTCCTGACTTGCTCTCCAAGCACAGGCACGTGCCTTGCACGGACCAGGCGACGTCAATGTGACGTCACCGAACAGATCTGGTAACCGCTTTTGGGGGTGAGCTGGCATGATCCATGTGCACCCTTGGTCATCTTCTATTATAACTGCTTTTGTGTGTGGGAAGACGCGCAATTCGGCAGTCATCCGTCATCAGCAGCGACCATGCTCCGCAGGTGGCCGAGCACGCCTTGCCGACTCTGGCACATGGCTGACGGGAGAGGGTATGTTGCAAGGGAGTGGCCGAACACAGGCTTATAATCCGCCGAGCCTGTGGCTAGCGGGGTGACGATGAAGAACGAGGTTCGGGAGCCGTGCAGAAGGTTTCTCATTGATACGAATAAGGCTCGGTTCATACCACAGCGAAGTTCTATGTTCGGCCTGCTACAATAGCCCCTCAATCTCTACTGATGCCGAACGCGAGGTATGGATTGAAATCAGGCCTTGGCTGAACTTAACGAGTGCCGAATGTGATTTTTCTTTGTTAAAAGGTGTGATTCAGCCGAGCTTGATCCATCCTCTTTTCAGAAGCAATATCAGCCGTTGGTGGAGAACCCTAGTGGAGGAGTGCCAGATGTCGCTCCACGGCTAGGTATGGCTAGTGAGAGGACGGCTGGCAAGCTCTGCAGTTTGTCCTTTTCTTTGCCACGTGTCACGCACTGAATGGCCAAAAGCTCGGCAGTGTAATGATGGGCGGGAATTTCGAATCTCGAACCCTAGCTCTAGTTAAAGGGAGACGGGAGGAGAGAGAAAGGCCACGTTCTCTTTCTTTCTCTAGGACTCCATTGTCTGAACTTGAAGAGCAACGACTCATCTCCTGATCTTGATTCCCAGAGACTCCTTCACCAGATCTTGCTAAAAATCGTAGGTACGAGTTCTTTCTTCTATCACTCTCGTTGTTTATGCAAGTTTTTTGCATTTTTTGCTCGTTTTTCTAGGTTTTCTCGTTCTAAGTGAATAGTGTATTATTGGAGATGGGCGAACTGTTCATCTCCAGCTTCAACGTGTTCTTCCGAGCCCCAACCTTGATGCTGGAGGTTTGGGCCAATGGCGAGGCTGGCCGAGCCCCAGTTTCTGACGTTGATAAGCTGGGCCGACAATGGGTTTGGCCGAGCTTGTTGACTTGAGTTCGTGTTTTCCGAACTTGGATCTGTGGAATGTGATAATAGGGTGGGCTAGTTTTAGGTAGCCGAACGTAGTTAGATCCTTGCCTTATAGCCGACGATGAGGGTTTTCATTGTTTCACTCTTTGTCTTTGTTAGGTCTGGCTCACTCAATTATCATCATTTCATCTGACTCTGAAAGTTCAGGGGACGATTCCACAGATCTTGTGATCCGAGCATACGTGGAGAGATACAGGAGCCGTCGCCAGGCCTCTTCAATTGCTTCTAATATGTCTGGTTCCAGTGACTCCAACGCCGAACGCGACTACGAATACGACAACGGGTACAATACCGCGCCTGAGATAACTTTTACCACTAGCACAGAGTCCGAATCTGAGCATGAACTTGGTCCTGAGGCCGAGTCTAGGCTTCGTCCACAAGTTGAAGCTGTTGCTTCTTCCCGTTTTGCTCTTGCCGAAACTTCATACGAGGACAGGGAGGTCGCTGATCTTTATGAGCGAGGGCAGGTTTGTCCTTATGCTCACTACTTCAGCTGCCATCCTGACGAATACGCTAATTTCTGCCGAACATACAATATTCCAGATGACGTCGTCGTCAGTAGGTCAGTAGGATCGCCAGTGACCGAATTAGGGACAAACGGGTGGACCGCCCTGAGCATATAACTGTCCCTCTCATGACTATTTGTGAGGCAGGACTCCATTTTCCCCTTCACCCATTTCTGAGGGAATTGCTTGCCAGGTTTGGCATAGTACCCCACTTTTTCGCCATCAACAGCTATAGGATAGTGATGTCTGTGATTAAGCTGAAGGAGCTCCATGATCTTGAGTTTACAGTTGCCGACCTATTTCAGACCTACATCATGTCTAAGCATGGCAAGACTGAACGTAGGTACTTGTCGACGCGCAGCCGTAAGGAGCCCCTGATAGACAGGTTGCCTGACACTGACAAGTGGGCTAACTTTTATGTTGAAGTTAGCGGTAATTTCGAGTTTGGCGATCAATCAATGCGTTTGCCTAGCGTCCCGAAGATCAAAGAATTCCGAGGTTGTTTTCCATTTCATAATTCGCTGAGCATGATTCCTTCTGCTTTCCTGTTGTTCATTCAATATCTTTTCCTCTTGCAGATCACCGATCGATCATAAAGGTACAGCAGTCTCTAGCTGTTGAGGAAAACGTCGAAATGTTGAAGGCTCAGATTTGCCGCGACACACCGATGCTGCTTGGTTACGTGCCTTCATATAGGGGGAAGTTGAAGAGAAGAGAGGACGAGGCCGGGCCGAGCACGAAGCCTGGTGGCAAGAAGGTTATTGAAAAATAGGTGGGAGGAGCTAAGCCGAGCAAGAAGGCGAAGGAACCTCGACTCAAGTTCCCAACTTTTAAGAAGTCTGCGGATTTCTGGTTCAAGGAGAGTCAGCCATCTAAATTCCCAGGTGTCAGCATCCCTCCCCTCCGAACACTTATTCCCGAATTTGCCGACGATATGGGAAGGAGGAACGTTGTGAAGATCAACCTTAGGGATGGTGCCCTTGCTCGGCAGAAGGAGACTGAGACGGCTGAACCTGCTTCCAAGAAGCAGAAGGTCCCTCGTGACTTCTTTCCTACCAGGCCGCCGACGCCAGTCCTTAAAGATCAAACTGACTCATCTGCTGCTGGTGGCTCTAAGGCTGTGGAAAAGTCGGCGGGTTCTGGGGGCCCAGTGACCGTGCAGGAGTTTGCACCTTCATTTGCTACAGCCGAAGGTAGGGTCGTCGGTGTTGAGGACAGCGTTAAACTGGAGCTAGGGCTGGCTGTCACCATGCTACACGGCATTGCTCTTCCGAGGGATATGGAGAGGGTTCCTTGTGAGCTGCAGCCGAGCATCGTTCATGCGAGCGCCTACCTTGTTCAGGTATTGGATCACTTAATTTCTTAGACATGATGTTCGGCTGTACTTATGTCGCCAAGCCTAATCGTTTTGTCTTCTGCAGGCTGGGCAGGCTCTACTGCCGATTTCTGATCAAGCTGATTTGTTGGCTGCCGAGAGGACGCGTTAGCGCGATGACGCTAAGGCCGAGCATGAAAAATCGAAGGCTGCGAAGAATGGCCTTAAGTTGGCCAAGGCCAGGATTGCCGAACTCGAGAGAAAGAGGGATGATGCGTTAGAGAGAGTCAAAAAATCCGAGCGTGAGCTTGGCCAGGTGTTGAGGAGGGAGAAGAGAAAAATGAAAGAGGTGGATGAGAAGGCCTACCAAGCTGGGTACGATAGAGCTGGTGCCGAGTATGTTAGGGACGCTCGGTCGATGGTGAATGAAGAGATCAAGACCAGGATCCCCATTGGGTACCGGGTAGGATACAAGGCTAGGGTGAAAGCTGCGTGTGGGGCCATGCAGCTCGAGCCGGACATGAATTTGACAAAGTCAATTCCTGCAGCCGAAGTGCCCTAGCTTGTGCTTCCCTACACTGACGAGGAGTGTGCACCACTTCCTCCAGAGGAGTTTTTTGAAAGTGAAGAGGATATTGATGACCTTACTGGTGCCGGTGCTGAAGGTGGGGATGGTTTAAGTGGAAAGAAGGCAGGTGATGCTGAAGGGGGCGTGGTTGAGGCAACCGACCAGGACACCGAGCAGGCCCATAAAAATGGTGAGAAAAGTGCCGAGGACAAGAGTGGAAAGGGTGCTGATGTCGTTCCACAAGATTAGGATATGTTTTTTTTGAACTTCGAAATTTTTTGTTGGACTGGACAGCTTCGAACTTGGGAGTTTTGCCATGCCAGGTGTAATAGTTGATGAGGGGTCGGCACCGAACAATTTACTACGCCGTACCTCTTAGCTTAGGATCTTCAGTAACGTTTGTTTTCTTTTGAAAGTTGAATGAATGGCTTCTTTTGCAACACTTGTGTTTTTCCTTTGGATGAATGGATGTGTGATTTCTTCCTGCAACGAATTTATTTTGCCGAACTTGAATGAATGTCTTCATGCCTTGGGAAATTTTTGATTATTTTTGTTTAAATGGTAGATTTCCATAGCCCCCACTTTGGTTTGGGTTCGGCTTTGTGGTAGGGATGTTTGGCCAATTGTTGAAGTTGCTGGCTATAGGTTATTTGCCGAGCCTTGACCAAAGTAGAGAAGTAGAATGGAGGAAAGGGTTTGCCGAGCGTGGTGTTGTTTTTCGGCCAATTTGCTAGTTTAGTGAATGATTCGAAGGTTAGCTGAAAAAGTTTATTGAGGGCTCTCACCCAAAGTTGTCAGACCCTAGCCGAGGTGATGAAGAAGTGTTTAATGTTTGTGGTTGGTTTGCTCACCAAAGCGTGAGTATAACCGGGCTGTAGCTGACCATAATGTCTTGCCAAGCCGAACCGGAGCCCAAATTCCAGCCATATTGTGTGTTTTTGGGCTCGATGGACCTGATATCTGTTTTGCTTCTTTTGGGCAGTAATAGTGGCCGAAACAGAGGCATATGAGCCGTTTATGGGTGTGTGACCGAGGTCAACGTTTGTGGTTGGCCAAGTTAGCAGAGATAGAATATGAAGTATAGGAAAAAGAAATTTGGAATTGTAAATGACTGCCAGATAAAATTTCTTTTGATTCCAAAAACATGAAGTACAAGTTGAACTTTAAAGACTTAGGCCAAAGCCAACGAGAAATAGGATAGGCAGTGGCCGAACATGGGGCACACTGTTGGAATTCCGGCTACATGTACGCCTTCTTGAGATTCTATGCATTCCATGGGTTAGTTAGAACTTTCCCATTCATGTCCTCCAGCACGCAGGCACCCTCACCAGCAATCTTGACGACACGAAAAGGTCCCTCCCAGTTGGGTTTGAATTTTGTTTTCTTGCTGGCTTGCATAACTCTTTGCCAAACCAAATCGTCTGGTTTGAACTTTTTGACTCGCACGCTGCAGTTGTATCCCTTGGCCACCTGCTGCTGGTACTCAGCAAGGTGCAGGCGAGCGTCGTCACGCTTTTCTTCAGCCAAAATCAGCTCTTGTGCCATAGCATCGTCGTTTGTTTTGAGGTCAAATGTTTCTGTTCTGAGAGTTGGAAACTTGGACTCTAATGGGATGACAGCTTCCATGCCAAACACCATTGAAAATGGTGTCTGGCCCTTTGAACGCCTTGGTGTAGACCGGTAGGCCCATAGAACGCGTGGCAATTCTTCAGCCCATTTTCCTCTTTTGGAGTTCAGCCGACTCTTGATGCTGGCACAAATGGTTTTGTTCGTGGCTTCTGCCTGGCCATTTCCCTTTGGGTAGGCTGGTGTGGAGTTGAAGAAACGTATCCCAAACTCGGCACAAAGGTTGGTGAGGTCCTTGCCGACGAATTGAGTTCCGTTATCAGAGACGATGGCGTATGGGACACCGAACTTGGTAACAATGTTTCGCCATACGAATCTTCGGACATCAGCCTCATCGTTGTCACGACGGGTTCAGCTTCAAGCCATTTGGAGAAGTAGTCTGTTGCTGTAATCAGAAACTTGAAGCCTCCAGGAGCCGTTGGTAATTTGCCTACGATATCGAGCCCCCATTGGGCAAAAGGCCAGGGACTAGTGATGGGGGAAAGGTTCTGGGCAGGCTATTTTGGGATAGGTGAAAACAGTTGGCACGGTCGGCATCTGCGGACAACTTCTTTGCAGTCTTTCTTCATGTTTTTCCAGAAGTAACCTTGGCTCATGGCACGTTGACAAAGCGAGCGGCCGCCAGAGTGGCAGCCGCAGCTGCCTGAATGAAATTCTGTAAGAATTTCAGGTACTTGGGTGGGGTGGACAACGAGGAGGTACGGCTGGGAGATGGATTTCCTGTATAGTTGGCCGCTTTCAGAAAGCCAGTAGTAGGCGGCCTTGTTTCTCACACGGTAAGCTTCCTTCTTGTCTGTTGGGAGAGAGTCGTGCTTTAGGAACGCAACAATTTCATCCATCCAGCTAGGACCGAGTTCGACATTGAGTACCTCTGGACTGGGCTCAAAAGACGGGCGGTCTATGCTGCCGAAGTTGATGGTTCTGAATTCTGAGGCTGTGGACGCTGAGGCGAGGCTTGCAAGTGCGTCAACGTGTGCGTTGTGCTCGCGGTTGATCGGTTCGATGCTGAAATTGCGAAACTGAGAGATGAGCTTAGCTGTTGTGGCTTGGTATTTCAACATGCGAGGGTCCCGAGCTTCATAGTCACCGAGTACTTGGTTAACAATTAGTTGGGAGTCGCAGTAGACAATGAGGTTGGCAACTTTCATTGGGATGGCTGAGCATAAGCCAGCGAGAAGGGCTTCATATTCAGCTTCATCGTTGGTGGCTGGGAAGTCGATGGTGAGGGAGCTTTCATGAAGTGTTCCACAAGGTGAGACCAAGACTACTCCGGCTCCGGCTTCGGCTTCGGCTCCGTTGCTGTTGGAAGCCCCGTCGACATTAAGACACCAAGTTTCGCCATGAAAAAGGTGCCATGAGTTGGTCAAGGAGCTACGTTCGGCAACGTTCGGTGGGGTTGGAGCATTGAGTGCCACTATGTCTTCTGGAGTGAGTTCTGCTATGAAGTCGGCCAACACCTAGCCCTTAATTGCCATTCGTGGCTCAAAGCTGATGTCGAAGTTTGCAAGTTCGATGGCCCATTTTGATACCCGGTTGGAGAGGTTTGCCTTCCAAAAGAGAGCTTTGAGGGGGTGTTCTGTTAAGACGATGATGGGGTGTGATTGGAAGTAGGGCAGAAGTTTCCTAGCTGCTGAAACGAGAGCAAGGGCTAATTTTTCCAGTGGCAGATAGCGAGTTTGAGCTGGAAGCAGCGTTTTGCTTGTGAAGCAGATTGGCATGTCAATGGCTACATCTCTCCGTACGAGTGCAGAACTGGTTGCGTGGGAGGACACGGCCAGGTAGAGATATAGAGTTTCGAACTCCTTTGGTTTCACCATTAGTGGGGCAAAGTTTAAGTATTCTTTGAGTTAGGCTAAGGCAAAGTCACAATCCGCAGTCCACTCGAAGCTGCGTCGGCTTTGTCTCTTCAAAGCATGGAAGAATGTGTGGCACTTGTCGGAGGATTTCCTGATGAATCGGTTTAGAGCCGCTGCCATCTCAGTGAGCCTTTGTACTTCCTTGATTGTCCTTGGTGGGCGCAAATCTTTAACAGCCTTGATTTGGTTAGGGTCGGCCTTAATACCTCTTTGCGTGACTAGGTATTCAAGGAATTTTTCCGCGCTCACCCCGAATGCGCATTTTTCGGGATTCAGCCGTAGCTTGTGTAGTTTGAGGATTTCGAAAACTTCAGCCAAGTCTCGCAAGTGGTTGGATTCCTTCTTGCTTTTGACGACCAGGTCATCAATGTAAGCTTCCACGATGTGACCGATTTGTTCTTGCAACATCTTGAATATTGCTTTGTTGAATGTTGCGCCCGAATTCTTGAGTCCAAAGGGCATGACGCGGTAGCAAAAGATGCCATATGGTGTAATGAAAGCGGTTTTCTCCATGTCGTCGGGGTCCATGGCAATTTGGTGGTAGCCACGGTAGGCGTCGAGGAAGCTTAACCGAACGTGGCCTGCAGTTGCGTCTACCAGTTGATCAATCTTCGAGAGTGGGAACCAATCCTTCGGACAAGTGTCGTTGAGATTAGTATAATCCACGCAAACTAGCCATTTGCCATTTTTCTTTTTGACAACCACCCTGTTGGACAACCATGTTGGGTATTGTACTTCCTGGATGGCATTGGCTTCCAGCAGACGCTTGACCTCTTCAATGATGGCATCGGAGTGTTCGGCTGCAGAACGTCGTGCTTTCTGGATGACAGGTTTAGAGTCTTTCTTGATGTTGAGGGAGTGACTAATAAAATTGGGATCGACCCCCGGCATTTCGTTGGGGGTCCAGGCAAAGACTTCTATATTTTTCTTGAGGTATTGGAACATTTCTTCGCGGTCGGTCTAGCTGATGGTAGAGCAGATCAGGAAGAATCGAGAGCCATCCTCGTTGATTGGCATCTGGACGAGGTCCTCTTCTGCTTTGTCTTTAGCTTTCTGGCCGACATCGATGACCACAGCCATGTCAGGGACTTCAACCCATTGTACTTCTTTGGCTTTGGCGGAGTTGTGGACGGCTGAGACGTAGCACTTTTTGGAGGCTACTTGGTCACCTCGCAGGTCTTCCTGTCGTTCGTTGGAGCCGATGAATCAGACAACTTGATGGTAGGTTGAAGCTATTGCTTGCATGTTATGAAGCCAGGCTCGGCCAAGAATTGCGTTATACGGACTCGGCACGTTGATGATGATAAACTCAACGGTCAGCGTTTTCGAACCTGCGACGACCGGAAGGAAGATTCGACCAAGTGGCCAAACCGGTGCTCCGTTGAATCCGATGAGAGGGACTTCGGCGGGCTGTAGGGCTGACTCTGGGAGGTCAAGCTTTTTAAACAAATCATAGTACATCACTTCTGCCGAGCTTCCCTGGTCGATGAGGATTCGCTTGACATCGTGGACTTCGATTTGCACGGTAACGACGAGAGCATCGGAGTGTGGAGTTTGTACGAACTCAAGATCGCGCTCGGTGAAAGTTGTGGTCCACTTGGGCGTTTCGTCCGGGCGCGGGCGTTTTGCCCCAAGTCTTACCGCAAGTACCTTTTTAGAGGTTGAGGCACGATCAAGGTCGGCTCGGAGGTGTGCTTCGGATTTTTTTGTCACCGGGCCGTGGATGGCATGTATCATCGGTCGCGGTTCGTTGGGGTTGGGATTTTCGACAGGTGGGCGGGTGGGTGTTTTTGCTCGATCAATGTATTGGTCGAGATGGCCTTGGGCCGCCAGACGTTCCAACAGTGCCTTGTATGGAGACATGCCGTTGTGTAGTGGCCGTGCTCATTGTGATACGAGCACTTCTTCCTCGGGTTCTGATCCTCTTGGCCGTTATCCGTGCCGAGTTTGCCTTGTGGCCACTCGAACCATGGTTGCCTCATGATTTCTTTTAGGAAGGACCAGATGGGTTCTTTGAAGTGGGTGGTTTCGGCCGCGTAGTCGTGTTCTTTTGGCTGGCATTTCTTTCCTTCTTTGATGTTGTTGACGTGTTCTTTTGGCTGGGATTGTTGAGTTGCGATTGGTGTCTGCAGCTGAGCAGCAGTCGTTGGCATGCAAGTTGTTGGAGTGGGGATCCCCTGAGCGGCTCGGTCAGCGTAGAACTTTTCAAGGGCACAAAATCGTTCTACGACACGCATCGACTCTCCCATGCCGTGCGGAGGTCGAATAGCCAGTTCGTCGAGTATTTTGCTGCCAGATTCCAACCCATTATAAAGGTACGTGCGGCCCAGTACTCGTCGATTCTGGGAATTTCATTGAAAAATTGCCAGTAGCGGTCTGCGTAGTGCCTGAGCATTTCATTTGTGAGCTTCCTCATCTGGGTCAAGGACTCCGGCTCCTTCGCTGTTCAGTTACTGGTGATAAAGCGAGTGTTGAAGGCGCGTTCAAGGTCGGCTAGGTTCCGTATGGATCCAGCGGGCAATTTGTTGAACCACTGGAGTCCAAGGCAGCCGAGGCTGGATGGGAACGCTTTGCATTTGATTTCATCCTTTGTAGTGCACAGTTCGATGGTTTGGCGGAAGTGAATGAGGTGGGTGTAAGCTTCGCAGGTGCTGGGGTCGAACTTCGTGAATTTTGGTAGGTGAAAGTTGGGTTCGGCGATGGTGTTGATGATGTGGGGGGTGAAGGGTGAGATACCAAGGTCCTTTAGTTGCCACTCAAATCCTGGACGCGGTGGTTTGCCTAGCTCATCCGTGCGAGACCTCTTTGGGTGCTTTTCTCTTTCTGAGGTTTTCTTGCGTACTCGGCTGCGAAGTTTGTCCCGCAGGTCTGTTGTTTCCCTGCGGGGGTGGTCGACGGACTTCTCCTTGTCGCAATAGGTTTTGTTCCCATTCTCCGCCCTTCGATCCGTATGGCTTTCCCATTCCTCCGAACGTCATTTTCATTATCCATGTTTTCTGGTGGGATGCCCCAGAGGCGTTCAGAGACGTGACGCCTGGTTTCTACAGAGTCTCGGCTTCGGCGCGAGGCCGTTGTGCCAGAGAACTCCGCGCGACCAGTTGAGTACGTGCTCGTGAAGGATTCAGTGTCGCGTGTGCGGGTTCGCTCGTGGTGGGATCTCGAGGGGTGCGTTCCAGATGTTGTAGGTCATTTGTAGGGGATAAGTTCCCTGGCGTCTCCCATTTCTGGTGTAAACCCAAGGCGGTCTTTGACGGAGACGCGGTGGCCCGCCTCGTTGGGGTGGTCTCGTGGTGGAGGAGGAGGAGGAGGAGGTGGAGGAGGAGAGTTTCTTCGCTTCCGTCGTCTGCCTCCGGTGGATCTGGAGGCGGCTGGGGTTGCGTCCTGCAAATGTTGCTTCATCTGGGCCACCTCCGCCCTTAGCGCCGCAAGTTCATTGTCCCTTTCGTCATCTCGTCGTTGCAAAAGGCGGATGTAGGCCGCTGTTATGTCGTCTGCGGCCAGAGAAAGCCCGGAATCGGGGGGGAGTGAGATGGACATGTGTCTTTCGGAAAATGGTGGGAGGATTGTGTTTCCACTGGTGTCTTTGGCCCCCGAAATCGAGACGTTTGGTGGATCTCTGCCCGTCGCTGTTGAATTTTTGACTGTCTTTTTTAGAGGAAGGTGGTTTGGAAGAGAGTTTGAGCTGTTTGGATTAGAAGCTGGGAAGGGTTCACATCGGGTTCACCAATTGTATGGCCCGTGATCTCTGGTTCAAGTCCTTCCTCCGCTGGTTCAGTGGTCTCCTAGCCTTCTCCACGTAGCCTGCACAGTGAGCGCACGACTAAGGCATGGCCGGGGGTTGCCCGGCAAGGCCCTCCGGCGAGAGGATAAGTATGTGCAAGAAGAAAGGGAAAAGACTAGGGTTTTGAGTGGATATTCGCGTGTATCCGTGCGTACCGTTCCAAAGGCGTTATCCTTTGGTATTTATAGAGCTTCCTAACTTGCTCTCCAAGCACAGGCACGTGCCTTGCGCGGACTAGGCGACATCATCGTGACGTCACCGAACAGATCTGGTAACCGCTTTTGGGGGTGAGCTGGCATGATCCATGTGCACCCTTGGTCATCTTCTATTATAACTGCTTTTGCGTGTGGGAAGACACGAAATTCGACAGTCATCCATCGTCAGCAGCGACCATGCTCCGCAGGTGGCCGAGCACGCCTTGCCGACTCTGGCACGTGGCCGACGGGAGAGGGTACGTTGCAAGGGAGTGGCCGAACACAGGCCTGTAATCCGCCGAGCCTGTGGCTAGCGGGGTGACGATGAAGAACGGGGTTCGGGAGCCGTGCAGAAGGTTTCTCATTGATACGAACAAGGCTCGGTTCGTACCACAACGAAGTTTTATGTTCGGCCTGCTACAAACTCGTATCAAAAAGGGGGAGAAGGACATAGTAAGAGACAACCCAAACTTGGTGTTTAGCTGAGTGGAATCGTCAACTTCGTTCTATGGCTTTCAAGAATTTATTACTCCATCTGCCTTTTCAACAAGATTTCTACTTTTAGGTATTTCAATTGGTTGAGTTTTCAAACGAAATCACCATGTACTGACTTGAACCGCAACATTTCATCCAAAAAATGTGGTGTCGATCTTTTGTCCACATTCTCTGTCCAACCTTACGTTGTTGGGACTTGTCACAATGATGAACCAATAAATTACCATGTAGTGCACCCGCCCGAATCCCACAAATTATCCTCGAATAACCAAAGGAAACAGAACCTTCATAATCTATCCCTACATAAAAATTAGTCATCACAATCATCTGTCCAAATAGGCAGTCTCGTGCAGCCATTATCAGAGAGAGAGAGAGAGAGAGAGAGAGAACGATAGCGTGAGAGAGAGACCTTTCGTGGCCCGGCGACGACGGTAGAGTCGATCGCAAATTGAGAGAGAGAGAGAGAGAGAGAGAGATAGGAGTTTAGAACTTGAGATAAATTGATAATGAAACTGTTTACACCCATTTTTGGCCAGAAATCAAAACACGAATGTATAGGTTTAAAGGTGGCCAACTGGCCTTGGAAAACCTCACGATTAGTGGCCCACGAAATTGGGCCAGTTTGGGAGCCATTGAGTGAATGGAATTTTGCAAAAGGGCTTGGGTCAAATTGTCTAAAATTTTGTTATCACAAGTCCAAGGTTGGCCAAAGACTCGAATTGGCCCACTGGGCCAGAGCAGTTTATCCAGTCCTAGCCCAGTTCTTGGGCTCAGAAGGCTTACAATAGACGAAGGCCCATGATTCGCCTCAAGTGCGGGCCTAGGAAAGGGTTGGGCCTGCTTCTTAGAATGTTACATATGGGCCTCGTTTGACAAGAAAAAAGCTTAAGCTGCTTAACAACACTTGAAAAGCCTAGAATGTTCTTGTTTGACAGATCTGGATAAGGTACTTACAAACAGCTCAAGATCTGAGTGGCTACCATCCTTCAGCATGAAGCAAAGGCCAAAGACAGGTGGCATACATGCAGCCCTTGGAGCTGCTGGCGAATGATTCATGAAGACCTAAGCAAACTTCACACAAGCAGCTCACCCAGATCTGGTTGATCGTTTGTTTATTGATTCTCTTTCCATAAGAAATCAGGCTTAGAGGAATTAGGGGCCCACAAGGGATGCAAGGACCAATAAAATGATGGGAAGGCCTGAAGAAGTCTTGGTCCTCAGCTTTGGTGGGCCCAGAGGGTGTCCATTCAGGCAGTAGCTTGAGTGTTGAAGTAGCTCAAAGGCCTGGATGCCGAAATTCCTTTTCCCCTTTTACAAAGTTTTATGCAGAAAAGAAGGATTTTTCAGGCCTTGGCCGATTTCTTGGAGTGGAGAACAAGGTTTGGTCAGGAAGAAGTCTCTCATTGGAGCATTTTGAAGCAACTCAAGAAGGCCACATGGCAGCCATGCATTGAAGCATTTGAAGCAGCTGATGGCCTATGGCTTCTGCCTATAAATCACAGTTTTGAAGGCCTTGGCAAAGGTCCACGACCTCAAGAGCCCAACGCTTATGCAACTACATTTCCTTTTCTTTCAAACATTACTTGTACTCACTTCATAGTAGCTTAAGTTTTCCTTGTATCCAAGCTTCATTAAACCGTTAATGGAGTTCGTTTGATCCAAGTTTAGCCTCATTTTATCTTTCTTTCCATTTTTCTAGCAACGGTTAGAAAATTTTAAGTCCTTAGCTCGCAAAGGCAAGCAACGACATATCTCGAGGCCTTACCTTTTGGGCCAAGCACAATCACTCGAAAGAAGTCAGATTTTGAGGCTTCCAGGTCTTAAAAACAATTCAGGCAACAGTCCTGCCCTGGCACGCCCGCAACATTAGCCAATTCGGTTTTGCACATTTTTGTGGAGAAACATAAACCCAAGGAAAACATAATCCAGTGAGGGTTAACAGGAGTAGAGAAGTCCAAATCTCACAATGTGTAGCAGAATACTCCTATTTTCAAAGTGGAATCTGTTGCTAAATTGACACCACTTGGTACAAGGTGTCGTTGCCCTTGTCAATCTCATCAGCCTCGTAAATGAGATCAATCACCCAGTTCTTTACCAGTGTTTCAGAATATTCATCTATTCGGATCTCCACTTCATCACCGTCTTCTAAATGCAATCCTGCGTAACCCTGTGGTATATACATAAGCCACACATTATCTGCACCGGTGCAAACGCCGAAAAAATGCGATAATCCTTGCTTTTTGATTTTATTGCAGATCACCTCTTCAATATATAATTTGGGGAATAAGTGAGATGCTTCTCAGGGAGCCCAAGATACTGATACGCGTAGAATCCAACCCAACATTTTTTGCTTCACAGAAGGAGAAGGCGGCACCACAAAATATACATTTCGCCCTCTACCACGGTACGGGAACCAAATAGGAACCTCCTCATCCCCTGCTGGAACAACAATAGAAACAACATGCTGAAGTTCAGAGAGCCCCTGTTCCAATAGATCATGAATTAGTCAGAGTACGTACAAAGTACAAACATCTTTTTCTTAAGATTTGACCTAAAAATATTGAGACATACTGATATGAAAGCACTTGGGCTTATTAAATCTAAGTGAAGAGGTAGTCCTAGATAGAGCTCAATGGAAAAACATGATTCATGCAACCAATCCCAATTGATCGGAACACGAGGCTCAGTTTGGTTTGGTAATTGCTAAGGGATTTTTGGGCTTTCTTTTTTTGTTTTGTTCTTATACAATTTTTTTTTTCATTTGTTCGTTTTGGGACAAACTTTTATGGATGTTTTATTTCACAATGAGAAGAATCAAAAAAGTAAAAAATTATGACTTTTTACCAAATATTTTTGAAAACATCTAAGATAAAGCCCAAAAAGCCAGTATTCCAAAAACTATTAGGATAAAAGTAAAAAAAATAAATTTTCAATTCCTCTCGTTGAAACGAATCAATAATCCACAAAAGATGGTCGCAAAACGAACAAAAGCGAAAACATTTTTGAATAAGGACAAGACGGAAAAAGCCCAAAAATCCCTTAACGGAACTCAACCTGATATTTCAATGACACTTGGAAGATGAATACAAATCAAAGATTACAGCCATCTTATGGCTTTACAAAACCAGGATTTTACCTTCTTATGGAATCCCGTTCCGCTAAAGTTCTTAATTTTTAAGTACTTATTTTGCGTTTTACGAGATATGTCATTTTCTCATAATACATAACCTTTAATTCAAAAAATAAGTATTTATTTTGGTTAATGAAACACACTAAGTGCCCCAATGCGTGAGAGAGACAGAGAATACCTTACTCTTGGGGAGTTGTTTTAAGAGACTAGTTAAATAATTGTTCTCAGCTAATTTATTGGATTCCGAATAGTCCACCATCAACCCCAGCTGATCCAATTCAAGTGGTAGGGTTTCTAATAATGGGCAACGCGCTGCATACACAGAAGTACAAGTTGGAAGCTTTGGAAGAGATTGGAGATTTGCACAATTATTCAAGCAGATGTAACCCAAGCGAGGAAGGTTACTGATACTATCTGGTATGGTGCAGATATTATTTTCCGCGATATTCAAAGTCGCTAATGAGTGCAACCCGCCAATTCCACTAGGAAGATGGGATAGGTTGCAGCCGCCTAAATGCAAGGCGTTCAAGCGAGTAAGGTGCCAAATACTATCTGGTAAGGTAAGTGATCTGTTACGTCCAAGTCCCAAAGACGCCAATGAGATCAACCTATCAATTTCATTGGGCAGATGAGACAAGTTGCAGTCAGTCAAACTCAATTTCTGCAAGTGAACAAGTTTGCATATACTTTCCGGTAAGGCACGGAAACCATTATTACGCCGAAGATGCAAAGTCTCCAAAGAGTCCAAATTCCCAATTTCATTAGGAAGATGTGAGAGCTTGTTATTTCCCACAAGCAATTTCTTCAAGCAAGACAGCTTACCAATGGTATGCGGTAGGGTACATAAACTGTTTCTTGCAAGATTCAAAATCTCTAATGAGGTCAACCTCCCAATTCCACTAGGCAGATGTGACAAATTGTTGTTGTCCAAATGCAAACGCTTCAAGCAAGTAAGGTTACTGATACAATCTGGCAAGGTACTCAACTTGTTTTGGGTAAGATTCAGTGTCCGTAACGAGATTAGATTCCCTATTTCATCTGGTAGATATGACAAATGGCAGTCTTCCAGATTCAATTCCTTTAAGCAACTAGAGGCCTGCATAGGGGTGAGTGAAAACCCAATAGAATCCAAAGCCTTTGCTGGCAATGTCAGAGACGAGAAGAATAAGCACCATAATTTATATAGCGGTCCTTTAAATACAGCTAAGTCTCCTAGCTTGGAGCAGCCAGAGAGATTAAGACGCTCGAGAGATTCCAACATCCAAATGCCAGAGGGAAGCTTCCCAAGTTTTGTACAGTTTTTCATATCCAGGACAAGAAGTTTGTTCAGACATCTAATAGACTCATCAACCTCCACCAAACTTTTGCAATCATTAAGCAACAGTTCCTCAAGACAGTAGAGTCTAGAGAAGTCAGGGGTTCTGGTTAGGAAGTGGCAATGACTGAGGTAAAGGAACTTCAATTTGTCCAGAATCTGTCCAAAAGAATTTAGGAAAGTTAATTTCCACAAAATATACCATGCGATAGATGTCGAACAGAGAAAGAAATAGGAATGTACCATGTTTCCATTCCAAACTTTTTTCAGCCTGCTATAACGCAAATCGAGAGCAACTAGCTTCTCCATAGAAAAATTCCACAGTATACAATCTAAAGGGAAGCCTTTCCAGCTTAGCCATAATAGCCTTCTAGAAATAAGTTCATAACCAGCAGGTAGGTGAACATAATCGAGATGAAGCAGCCACATGTTGTTCATCTTTTCAAATGCCTTAGCATTCACCAGGACATTTTTTTGAAGGTGGCCTTCAACTACTTCAGTTCCCTAACAAGAAAACCCATTGCATAACGGGGGAAATGAAGTACCTTGAGTTAGAAAGCATAAAATAAGCCAGGAATATTATTCATGTAAGTTGAGACTTGGAATTAAGAATGTGCATAAGCATATGTGGCATTAATTCAGACAACAGTAATTAAACATGAACAACTGATAAAAAGATCATGTAGTGTGGTCCTCACCATGCCATCTTTTCGAACCTCAAGGACATGCACACCATACCACAATTTATCCATCTTTTCAAATGGCTTTGCATTCACTTGGACATCTGTAGCATTTAGGATGAGGCCTTTAACTGCTTCAGCTCCCTAATATGAAAACCCAGTTCATATTGAGGGAAGGAAAAAGTACCTCGATGAGGAAAAAAAATTATAAAGCTGGGAATATTCATTTCAAATAAATTAGAATTAGAATAGGCACACGTGCATCTAGCATTATTGCAGTAATAAAGCATCAACAATTCAATAAAATCCCAATGCATAGGGCTCTCACCGTGCCATCTCTTAGAACTTCAAGGACATCGTCAAGATACCACAATCGGCTACGCTTCCCAGGATCCTCAAGAGATTCTTGCCTGACGATTTCTCTACCCATGTCTCTAATCATATCATGCATCACAATTTGGTCATGACAGTCGTATTTTATGAGACACTGATCGGCTAGTTTCCGAATCCCATCTTCTGCGAAAATGTTGCAGCCTTCCAATATTTTTACTGTAAAATCTTGACCCATTCCAACAAAAAAACATGCCATATCTAGGAACAACTTCTTCAGTTGCTCGCTTAGCGAATCAAAACTCATCTTAAGACTTATGTTAAGTTTTCCCTGAACATCATCATCAGGAATTTTTCTTAATTTTGCTATTGCACTTTCCCATTGAGGTATGCTCTTGCCACGGAAATAGGAACCCAAAACTTCAAGAGCTAATGGAAGCCCTCCAGCATAATGGCCAATTTGGCGTGAAAGGTCCAAATGGTCTTCTGGAGGATGGTCTTCCTTAAAGGCATGCCAACTAAAGAGCTCAATGGATTCATCCTCATCTAATTTCTCTGGTCCATATATCTCATTCTCACACAATTCAAGGATTTTTAGCGAAGACTTATCTCTTGTTGTTATGATGATTCTGCTTCCAGGAGCGAAGGAATCTCGATCTATGGCTAGTGCCTTCAATTGTTGGTCATTATCCACATCATCCAGAACAACAAGAACCTTTTTTCGACCGAAAGCTGTCTTCTTTATAACCTCGATGCCTTCATGAGAATTACTTATTTCATGAGTTCTTTTTAATATAGCGAAAAGAAGTTTCTTTTGTAACTCAACTAGACCATTCGGTGGTTGCGAAGTTTCTCTGACATTCGCAAGAAAACCATTATGTTCAAACTTGTGTTGGATGAGATTATACAGCCTTTTTGCAATTGTAGTCTTGCCAATTCTAGCCATGCCCCATATGGCAACAATGCAAACACGATTGAATTCCATGTTCAACAACACATTAAGCTTTGCAACACGACGGTCTAGTCCAACTTGGTGGTCTGGAACATTTAGATGTGTTGGGTTTACTTTTTCTCTTACATCTTTCATGATCATTTTAATTAACTCTGCTTCATCTCTGCCAATTTATGCATCAATTAACATAGAAATCTACAATCAGACATGACTATTGGATGATTCATGCTAATTTTGGCCAAAAAAGTAGTCTCAATTGGGGATATCTGGCCTAGAAACTCAAACAAATAAACTAGTTGAAAGCTTGCAGCAAGTAGAACAATGATTTTGAAATCAGTCAAAAAATCTTACTCTGATTTCAAAGTTCTTTCTCTAGGCATATCTATGGGAAAATTTCTTTTATATCCCTTCGATTTTGACCGAAAATTCATTTTGGTCCTTCACCTTTCGATTTCGGCATAAAAATACTTTGACTTTCAAATTTTTTTCAATGTCATCCTTTAGAAGGAATCCATTTTCTTTGAGTCCTGCTCTAGGGATCGATGGCCGCGCCTGGCCGTCTCCAGCCACCGGACGGCCAATCCGAGCTGTTCAAAAATTCTAAAAAAAAAATGAGGTAGCTAACCCAGGAATCAACGGCATCCAATGTGTGTAGAGTGCTTGATCCAAACACCCTATTTTTCTTGTATATATATGTATATATCCCTAAAGGATGACATTGAAAAAAATTGGAAAGTCGAAGTATATTTACGTCAAAATCGAAGAGATATAAGAGAAATTTTCTCCATATCTAAAGTCATGCATAATAAAGCCTTCTCTTGTTATGATATGAGGCAAGTACAAATGTCATATAATTGCAAAGTTCGAAATGTGCCCAGTGGCTATAAAATTGTGGTCAACCTACTTTTTAAGATTAATAAACCTTCTAACAGTATGGAAATATGTGGATTACTGTGTACTGGTGCTGTTTTAAGATCATTAATTTTCTTGTAAATATCAAAAGGGTCGAGGAAAATAATACCCGTTGGCCTCATTCAGCAAGTGCCGACCTGACAAAGTGGCAGCGTCAATAAGAGCTGCCCTCCACTTTTCCACCTTGCCATCTGATCCCTCTCTAAAACACTTTTCATGCTCAGCAAATGCTTCTTGAAGAACCCCCGTTTGCTTCCGCACATTGGATGGAACAGCATCATAAAAGATAGGCACAACATTCTGTTTTAAAGTCTCCCTGCAATCCATGATCTTCACAAGTTCATCAAGGCACCACCTCGACCCAGCATAGTCTTTTGAGAACACAATTAAAGACATTCTGGAACCTTCAATTGCTTTCAGTAGTCCATCACTAATAAATTCTCCTCTTTCAAGCTCTTTGTCGTCCCTGAATGTGCGAAAACCATTGTCCTCTAAAGCAGCAAACAAATGGCTGGTAAAGTTTTTACGAGTATCAACACCTCTGAAACTCACGAAGACATCATATACCCATTGCGGTGGGATGGGTATGGAAGAGGAAGAAAATTCTTTCGCCCGCCAGGCATCCATATTAATCCTATGCACACACACAAAGATTTTTATTTTTATTTTTGTAGATCCACACTGCAGAAAGATGAATCGAGATGAGGAAGGAAGTGAAGATTGTTCAAACTCGTGCATAAACAATGGGGAAATGGCGACAACATAGTCGTTCGGAATGGGAGTGAGAAATGGCTCTCTCTCTCTCCAGCTTGGGAACTTCCAGCCAAGTAATCAAGTAAAAAGAGGAAATAAGTAAAGTGGGAAGAAAACTAATGATATCGGTGGATGGTGGTGTCTGGGTGGAATAAATGCACATTTGACTATTGTACTACTACGGAGTACTATTTACTTACTTTTGGACCTTTGGTGTTTGATTTCACAAAGGCCAAGAATATTTGTGGAAGGCCTTTATGCATGCCAGCCTGACTATGGTTTACACCAAATGACCAAATGTAGATCGTTTTTTTTCTTCAGAATCTACACCGGGGTATCGAACAAATAATAAAAGTCATTCAATTTATTTAAAATATTTTTAAAGAGTTTTTGAAAAGAAATAAGCTCAGTCAGATATCGATTATGGCTTAATTAATTTCTTCAATTTTGGTGAATTAAAGGATCGCAAATTGGCTCACCAAATTATTTAATATAATAACACGTAACATCAATACTAAATTAAATAAATTAAAACTAAGCACGGGTCTCTACATGATCAAACCCATACCGGCATTCGATTGAGATAGTTTTTTCAGAGATTCCTCAAAATTATTTTAACCAAATTGACAGCTCCGATCAACATAGATGTCGCGATGTATGATCCTAGGATGGCCTGTAATTACGAAATTATCAATTCGAAAAACCAATAATTCTGTAATACAACATGCCAATTCTTCTGTAAAGAGGGGAAAATACACACAATGAGTACTTACAGTCCTCGTGCAGATATGCCCGTCCTTTTGCAAACCCCAAAGCAATTCTCAATCTTGAGGGCCAATCCGTGGTAGGTGTCACGGGGCTGTTTTTCGCCTAGAAATCTGCCCGTGATGGCATCAAGTTTGCCAACAACTTGGTCTCAGCCAACTAGTGTTTACACACACACCCGATATGTTTGAACGTCAAGAAACACACTCAAGAGTTACGGGAACCGTCCCAACCTTTATTAAGCACCAACTTACAAAGGATTACACTCAAGAACCTAGACAGAACAACCCCCTGCCTTAGGCTACGAAAATGCCTGCCGAAATAGGCTTACAATCATAAAAACGCGGTCACTAAGTACATGAGATCATGGGGCCAACCCATGATCTTGCAGTTGACACCCCCAACTGCCCTAGGGCTGTGCTGGCACTACCAGAATCTGCCAACACATTGAAACATGAAACTGCCTGGAAATAACTGCCGATAACTGCCCGTTTCTGCCTTGGACACCTGTCCCATGCTGCCAACAACACATGCAACCCGTTTCTGCCTTGGACACCTGTCCCATGCTCCCAGCAACATGTGCAAAAATGCTGTTAACTGTCAATAACCGTTTTGCCCGAGCCAACTCAAGTCTGCCTCCGTTTTGCCCGAGCCAACTCAAGGTTGCTTGGCCAATTTCGTGATTCAACCCCAGCTCCCAATACTTAGCCGTTTTTCTCGATTGCCTTGTCCCACAAGCCTGCTTCCCGTTTAGCATCCTTGCCTCGATATCATCGGGCCATCATGTGCATCACGACTGCTACTTGCCTTAGGGACCAGTGCCGACACCAACCGACACCGTCGGGTCACCTTGTAAAGACATGCCTCCCTCATGCCTTTGTTTCCACCGGTTGGCTAGGGTGCAAGGTGCCACCACTAGCCAAGCTTAGCAAGCCCTGGAAATCAAGGTGCTAACAGTAGGTCTGTAGGAGGCAAGACCACACACAACTCACAATATGAAGAAGTACTTTTATTCACTCATACTTGAAAACAAGGATTACATGCAAATTTATACTAAACACATAATGTAACCCACTTCACGTTTCACAAACCTAACTTCATTAATTTAATAACTCTCATTAATGTAACTCACCGTTACCTAGAAAAAATACTTGATGATTTCCTAATCCTAAAATAATGGGTTGCCTCAAGCGTAGGGCGGAGACCGACGTAGCACAATATCCGATAAGTCCGGAGTCGAATCCACAGAGACGGTAATGTGTGCTGACTAAAAACTCGGGTTGTTATAATTTGAAGGGGCTCTTAGGTAGCCACCCTTAATCGTTTTGATTGAGATAAATTAAAACCTAGAAACTTATTGTACTTTTCAAATAATTAAATAGAGGTATGGTCGTAGGGTTCATAGCACTTGCAACCAGTCCGGATTAATGTGCTCGATTTGGTGTTCTTTAAAATGTTTAATTTTAGACTGAAAAAGATACCCCGCAAGATGTGAGACCCTATGGTCGTCGTTTACCCATGCGCAGCGAAGAATGAGTTTTGGACCCCCATTCCCCCATTCACATGGGCTCCGACAATGCCCAGGTTTGTCTACAGGAAGTATTTTTTCAATCTTAAATCATTTTTACATTGTTTGAAAATAGGAGCAGTGTCCGGACTGGCTACGGTGCGCTAATCACCCCGCGACCCTACCTAAATAACTACTAACTCATTATTAAGCAATAAACAAAAGAAACCCTAGATTTAAGCATGAAAGAAAATAAACGAGAGATAACAATTAACTGAAAATCAACAAACAACTTTAATTAAGAACAAAAATTGAAACGAATTACTGGAGTGCGAGTAATTGAACAAAGCATTGAAACAAAATTGAAAGGAACAAAACTCGAAAGAAAACTAAACAATATTCGGAACTTCTATCATAATAAAACCTGTTGAAAAATAAATATATGCCGCTGCCCGTTTCTTCGTACGTGGCCTTGTGCTGCCGCGAAAGAAACCTCGTCTCAAATCTCCCTTCCTCCAAACCCTTTTTCCTTCTTTTATACTAACAGTGCCTCAGGGTGTACCTCATGGGCCCACATTAGTAAAGAAGCTGTCAATTCTTTTTTCGTCTTTCACGTTTTAGTCCAAGCCCAATTAGATCATAGCCCAATTAAATTAATTGCAAACCCATCACTGAAGTCTATGTGCTGGCAACATGTGCTTGTGCTCCTTAGGCTTGTCTTTGCTTAATTGCCTCATCAAATCTCGTACTCTTCAATTTCGGATTAGCTTGGCACCAATTAAATTCCAGCGGCCGAAGTATCAAACACCGTTTAATATTTTCATTTTGCATATTTTTTTATCAAATCCTCCGAATACCTACAACACAAAAATTAAGCATTAAAACACCAAGTAATAAAATAAAAAGATTTAGCAATGATAAATTAAGAGGCACTAATGTGAACATTTACGCGCTTATCAAAAAACTCCCAAAAGCATAACTCTCTTATTATTAAAAAAACAAGTTTATTTTCCAACCCCCCCCAAACTTGCTTCTTCATTACTCCAAGCAAACTTCTCAATCTGCGAAAAACATCTTCTTTGAGGGGCTTGGTAAAAATATCGGACTTGATCTTGTGACTTCACAAACTCGAGCTCCACCTCCTTCTTGGTCATGCATTCTTTATTAAAATGATACCTTGTATCGATGTGCTTGCTTCGATCATGAAACACTGGATTTTTCGCCAATGCTAGTGCCGATTTGTTGTCAATGTAAATCTCCGTTGACTCCTCTTGAGACAAGTGAAGTTCTTTCAACAAACTTCTAAGCCAGAAAGCTTGACAAATACAAGATGTTGCAACAACATATTCGGCTTCACATGCAAGTTGAAAGTGTGACAATAGGTTGCTTCTTTGAACTCCATGCAAATGCCGTCTCTCCCATGAAAAAAACAAACCCGGTAGTATTTTTCCTATCATCCATATCTCCGGCCCAATCGCTATCACAAAACCCACTAGCTTGGAATCGTTAGAAAAAGAATACATCAACCCAAAATCAAGAGTACCTTTAAGATAACGTAGTATTCTCTTCGCCGCTTTGAAATGGGTCATAGTAGGAGCTTCCATATAGCGACTTACAAGTCTAACACCAAAAAGAATATCCGGCCGGGTGCATGTAAGATATCTCAAACTCCCAACAAGACTCTTGAATAGAGTAGAATCCACCTTCTCACCATCATCAAGTTTTGTTAATTTTATTCCAACTTCAACATGTGTGCCCACCAGCTTGCAATCTTCCATCTTGAACTTATTTAGAATTTCCTTAGCATAACCTTCTTGAGATATAAAAATACCTCATCTGTTTGCTTCACCTCAATACCAAGATAATTAATATGCCATGAGCCCACCAATATCCGTCATCTTGAACTCCTTAGCCATTGCTTTCTTCAATTCTTCAAACATCTTGGGATTATTCCCTGTGAAATCAAATCATCCACATACAAGCAAGCTAGCAAATAGCACATCTCCAATTTCATTCTCCTTTGCATAGAGAGCATGTTCATGGAGACACTTGGTGAAACCATGAGCTTGAAAATAGCAATCAAGTCTACTATTCCAAGCTCTTGGTGCTTGTTTCAAACCATATAATGCCTTCTTCAACTTCAACACTTTATCTTCATGATTTTTCACAAAATATCCCATGGGATGATCAATAAATACCTCCTCTTCAAGAAAATCATTTAAAAAAGCGGATTTCACATCCATTTGCTGAATTTTCCAACCATTAATAGCGGCCAAAGAAATCACTACAAGAAAAAGTATGTTTAGTGACGAAAAAGCGGTGACAAAATTTAATTTCGTCGCTAAATGAGTATATTTGACGACAAAAAAATAAATTCGTCACTGTTTTGATAACTTCCTTGACGAAATTATTTTGTCACCAATTATAACTATTTAGCAACGAAAAAGATATTTTTGTCACCAAAGGCTCTTATTTGGCGACGAAATAAAATTTTCGTCGCCAAAAGAGTAAAAAAGGAGACGAAATTATTTTTTGTCGCCAAAGATAACTATTCGGTGACGGAAAAAATATTTTGTCGCCAAATGAACCAATTTGGCGACGAAAAATATTTTCGTCTTCTTTTTACGTTTTCAGTGATGAAAAATTTATCCTTTGGTGATGAAATTTATGAATTACGCTTTGTCACCAAATATATTTCGGGCATAACTCTTTGCTCAGAACTCCGATTGAGATAATTTAAATTGGGTTTGAACAATAACATAAAGAGCTACGACTTTCATGTTTATTAAAATTGCTAATTTTAATGTTTAATAGTTCAAAATGCCGTTCAAAATATATTTTAATGTTCAATGTATGTGTTATATATTAGATATTTCAAACATATGTTGAAAAGTTTGTGTGGTGTAATTGGCTAAAGCTTGCGTGCAAAACTTATGAGACTCAGGTTCGAAACCCTGTAGGAGCAAGAAAGTGAGATTTTTTCATCAAAAAAGCACAATAGGTGATGAAGAAAATTTCGTCACCAAGTCATTTTTCGGTGACGAAATTTTTCATCATCAAAAGGCACTATAGGTGACGAAAAATAGATTTCGTCACCAGGTAGGAATCCTCGACAACCTTTAGTCGACAAATTTTTTTTCGTCACCTATATTATTTGTGACGAAAAACATACAATTTGTGACGATTTTCATTCGTCACCCAATGCAATTTTTCTTGTAGTGAATAATCAAACGAATTGTTTCCAAATGGGCAACCAGAGCAAAAACCTCATCATAGTCAATACCTTGCCTTTGTTTTTAACCTTTGGCGACCAACCTTGCTTTGTACCTTTCAATTTCTCCTTTTGCATTTCTCTTTATCTTGTACACCCATTTGACCCCAATTGCTTTTTGGCCTTTCGGAAGTGTGGTTAGCTCGCATGCACCATTCTTTTCAATTGATTGTATCTCCTCCTCCATTGCATCTCTCCACCTTTTGTTTTGTGTCGCTTCCAAAGTGTCAAATCACTTATTATTGGAGTTACCACTTTCGTAGTGTCATAGATTTCTTGAAGGCCTCTCATGCGAGGCGGTCTTGCACTTGAACCCGATTCGGAAGATGATGGACTGGCTTGTGCATGAGTTGGACCTGGTGGTGAAGGTGGGGGAGAAATGGCTGGCTCCATGACATCATTACCTTGCTCTTCTTCCTCCAAGAATGGGAAAAAATCATAGTCTTCTTTGGGATTACTCCAATTCCATTCACTTTCTTTATCAAACTCCACATCTCTGCTAATAACAATTTTTCCTTTGCTTCGATTACAAAGCTTGTAACCTTTGCTTCTTGAATCATACCCAATGAAAACAAATTTCTCACTCCTGTCATCTAGCTTGGTTCGTTTCTCATCCGGTACATAGGGATGGCAATAGTACCCTACCCGCCCCGAACACGCCCCGCCCCGCCCCGATCGGGGCGGGTTTTCCATCCTATTTTCGGGTTTCGGGTCGGGGTCGGGGTAGAAATTCCCAAACCCGCCCGGGTTCGGGTAGGGTTCGGGGCGAAAGTGCCCCGCCCCTAAACCCGCCCTGACCCCGCCCCGAAATAACCCGCCCCGCCCCGGCGTATATATATATAATTTATTTATATATGTATATATACTTATATACATGTTATTTCATTTTTTTTAGCATTAATCCAAAAAACAATGTCTCTTTACTGTCAAGTAGCCTAATTAAATTTAAAAAAGAAATAAAATTTGATATTTATTGGTGTTTAGTGGATTTTTAAACAAGTTTTCTTCAAATATTTATAATAAATTCTACACATAAAGAAATAGAATGAAGTATCTAAAATATTGATTGCAATTAAAAGTTTAGATAAAACCGTGATACCAAAAGACACAAAAATAATTTCAAAATTTTTATTATTATTAAGCATTTTTTTTTATTTTTTCACTTATAATTTAATTTTTTTATTTTTTATGGGGCGGGGCGGGTAAACCCGTTCCCCGATTGGGGCGGGAACGGGGGTACCCCAAAAAAACCCGGTCGGGGTCGGGGCGGGGTCGGGGTCGGGTGATGATTTTCGGGTCGGGGTCGGGGTAGGCAAAAACCCGCCCCGCCCCGCCCCGCCCCGTTGCCATTCCTACTGGTACATGCACATATGCAATACTCCCCAAAATGCACAAATGAGAAACACTTGGCTTGAATCCTCCCCATTCTGCTTACGACGTTTTGTTGTCAACACTTCTTGTAGGACACCGATTCAACAAATAGATGGCACAATCAACAGCTTCCGCCCAAAACTCCTTGGGCATTTTCTTGCTCTTTAACATATATACTCCAAGCCATGTTGAGAATGGTTCGGTTTTTTCTTTCCGCAACCCCATTTTGTTGCGGTGATCTCGGAACTGTTAGAGGATGGTGAATTCCATCTTCTTCGCAAAAAAATTTTGAATTCATTTGATGTAAATTCACCACCTCTATCGGATCGTATTGCCTTGACTTCATACCCACTTTGCTTTTCCACAAAGGCCTTAAATTTTTTAAACACTCCAAAAAACTTCAGATTTTTTCTTCCAAAAATACACCCACGTTTTCCTGCTAAAATCATCAATAAATAGCAGAAAATATCGGCTCTTACTAAATGACGGTGGATTGATAGGCCGCAAACATTAGAGTGAATAAGTTGGAGGGACTTGCTAGCTCTTGAAATTGCTTCTTTTGGAAAACTTCTTCTTGATTGTTTGCCAAAAAGACATCCTTCACAAAGTTGATGTGGATGGTTAATGGAAGGTAGTCCATTTACCATCTTTTTCTGAGACAACGCCGTTAGTCCTTTGAAATTCAAGTGCCCAAAACGAAGATGCCACAACCAAGAGGGATCCTTGACACAACTTTGCAAACACTTAGCCTCATCATTTTGAAGGTTAAGCAAAAACATCCGATTTCTTGTCATGGGTACTTTTGCAACCAAAGTTCCAACTTCATCTCTTATTGAAAGACTATGATCTCGCATAGAAATATCAAAGCCTTTCTCCAAGAGTTGCCCCAAACTCAAAATATTACTTTTCAAGTTGGGCACATAAAAAACATTGGAAATTATTTGGTGCCTTCCATCCTTCAAACGAATCAAAATATTACCTTTCCCTTCAATTGGAATTTGAGAAGAATCTCCAAAAGTGACTTTTCCGATGATAGATTCATCAAGCTCCATGAACATCTTTTTGCTCCCACACATATGGTTGCTTGCACCGGTATCTAGATACCACAAGTTCATGTCTCCCTTTTTTTCTTTCTTGTATACCAACAATAAAGTCAGCTCCACCTCTTCATGTTTGTCTTTAACAAGGTTCACTTGCTCTTCAAAAACTTCATTTCGACACTCGGCTGCATAGTGACCATATTGATTGCAATTGTAACATTGAACTTGGGATTTATCGTACCTTCTTCTAGAAAATCTATAATTATTTCCTCTTCCGCGCCCTCTTGGATGAAATGTATTTTGACCTCTTTCATCCTTGTTGGACGAATTTCTGAAATTGCGTTCTCCTCTACCACGGCCTCGTCCACCACGTCCTCCACCTCGACCTCTTTGACTTTGCTCTTGCCTTCCTTCTTTTCCCTTCAAGGAAAGTTTTGTTTGTAGCACTTGCTCCAATGACTCTTGCTTCTTCTTGTTAAGTCATTCTTCATGGGCTTGCAACGATCCCATGAGATGTGTCAACTGCCAACGTGTCTAAATCTTTAGACTCTTTAATGGCTAGAACAACGTAGTCAAACTTCTTGTCTAAGGAACGGAGAATTTTTTCTGCCACGCGATTATCCTTCAAATCATCGCCGTACCTTCGCAAATTATTCACAATAGTCAAAACTCTTGTGAAATAATCCGAAACCAATTCGGACTCCTTCATCTTCAAAGCTTCAAATTCACCTCTTAATGTTTGGAGGCGAACTTTCTTCACCTTCTCAACTCCACCATGGGAAGTTTGGAGGATCACCCATGCTTCCCGGGAAGTTGTTGCTTCGGCAATCTTTTGCAACAAAGCATCATCCAAACATTGGTGGATGAGTGAAGGAGCTCTCTGATCCTTCTTCGTTGTTACCGCCAAAGCATCACTTTGGACTTGAGTCAAAGTAGCTACATTTTCTGGTTGTGTAAAGCCTGTATCAACAAGCTCCCACAAGTCTTGCGATCCAAGAATGACTTTCATGCGGATACACCAATTCTCATAATTGTCTTTGGTGAACCAGGGCATTTGAAATGGAATCATTCCCTTAGCAGCAACCATCTCTCTTTCTCTCTTTGACTCTAAGAGCCTAGCTCTGATACCACTTTATTGGAGGCAAGAGCACACAAACACAACTCACAATATGAAGAAGATGATAATTCCAGAGAACACTTGGAATACTTTTATTCACTCATACTTGAAAACAAGGATTACATGCAAATTTATACTAAACACATAATGTAACCCACTTCACGTTTCACAAACCTAACTTCATTAATTTAATAACTCTCATTAATGTAACTCACCATTACTAAACTCCCAAAAGCATAACTCCCTTATTATTAAAAAAACAAGTTTATTTTCCAACAAGGTCTTCCATTTCCTGAAAGATTTTACTTCTAATTAAAAACCTTCCACAACATCAACTCAAAAGTTGCTTAGAAAATATGGCATATGAAACTTATAATTGAATTGCATTTGGTGACTAGTTTAAAACTTAAAACTAAAAGAAGAAACATTTTGGCAAACAAGTTTACCATGTAAGTGGAACTCCATGGTGTCGTTTGGAACAAACTCATAAACAAGCATTCTTTGGGCTCCAACCATGCCGTATATATCCAACTAATGAAACAAGATATTTGTGATGCAACCGGCTAATGATCTCGACCTTGGCCTTAAATTCATGTTTCCCTGACCACTTCCTGCTTCCAGCTGCTTAACGGCGACTTCTTCCCCATTGGGAAGGACGACTCCCTTGTGCACACATCCAACCCCACCTTGTCCAAGGAGGTTTGCATTTGAAAGTTCATCTGTTGCCATTGCCAATTCTTCGTATGTAAATGTGCTCTTTGGAAAACCAAAATCCATCCCAGGGAAGGTGGCAGGAGAGGTTTTCATCCCCCGAGTAGTAGCCTGAACTACCGCTGCTACACATGAAAGGTGGAGGCAGCGGCGGGGGTGGAGGCCATGACGCTACTCCAGGTGGAAGAGAGGGTTTAGGCGGAATTGTGACACCATGACTGTCTATTGCCTGGTTGCGGAACATTATGTTGTCAATCTTGCGGTCGTACACAAGAGGGTCATCTAGCAATTTAAAACAAACACTAGAATCAGAGAGGCAAATTTTGAAGAATAAGTTATAACAATACTAGATTTTCATTAAGTAGACATGAGTAGAAACATGGTCATCTGCAAGTGTCAACGGGTAAACAATCACTCGCAAATAATAACAGGGATTATACTTAGATTTTCATTAAGTAAACAAGTGAATAAATCAAATTTCTGAAATCGACCATTTTCAGAATACGAGAATATACACCACGGTGATTATTCAATTCAATATTCAATGTTTAAGGAAAGCAACCAAAGTCTATCCATATGCTAAATTAAACAATCTCCAAGGGGAGAAAAGTAACTTTTCAACGTGTTGGAAATCCTATACTGGGCTCTTACTGGAAAAATGTTTGTCCTCCTAAGGTCGAAATTCTGGTGTGGAAGGCTGTCCAGGAGAGGTTGGCCACAAGGTCTGTTCTTAAGAGTAGGAATATTGCTCTGAATGACCCTTTATAGTTTATGCCCGTTTTGCTCATTGCAACTGGAAACCCCCAATCATTTACTTCTTCTCTGTCAGTTCTCTTGGTACGTTTGGTCTCAAATTATGGATTGGTGGCATACCAACTGGGTTTGCCCGTCTTTGGTAGCGGATCTCTTGTGTTGGTGGTTCGACAATAGCTTCCGCAACTTGGAAAAACACATTTGGGAAGTTTGTTTCTATGCAATAATTTTGTCCATTTGGATGATGCGGAATGGGTGTATTTTTAAGAATACGACTGCAAGAGCTGAGGAGGTGGTGGATATAATTAAGTTCAAGGTGGCTATGTGGATCAAGATCAAATTCAATATTACAATATACTCGGTGGAGGATTTCAAGAGGTTTTTGGATGGTATCCGTTCGTTAAAATTGTAATTTGTTTGGCGTGAATCATTCAACCTCCTGCTGGATGATTTGCGTCTCCCCGTCCCCTGGTTGAGTTTGAGCATTTGTGCTCGTCAACCCCCCTCTCGATGTAATCTTTCGAGTGTTATAAAATTTAGTTTTGCCAAGAAAAAAAAAACATTTCAACGTGTTGGAAGAAGGCAATTCCCGATACTTCAACCAGATCAACATAGCAAGTTTTGAATGCTTCATATAAACTAAATTTTAAATAAATAAAGACATAGATACATAAATCTGTACAGTTTCTCTATTGTACAGAATGATGCGGGCCTTTCACTCCAAAACAAAACACCACATTTCTAACCAAAGAGAATGCGAATAGATACCAAAATGAGAATTCGAATTGGTATCCCTGACGAACTCGACTGCGATGACGACGATGGAGTCGTAGTCGAGGACGACGAAGGCGGCGTGGAGACGGTGGCCGGAGGAGGAGAAGAAGATGCATGAGGTGCAGATTTGGTTGGATTGGTGGATGGAGGCGGAGATGTGGCCGCAGGTGGAGTAGGAGACGTGGCGGGTGGAGGTGAAGTGGTGTTGGTCGACGGAACGGTGGGACCTGTAAACTGTTTTTGCTAAATGCTAGTAAATTAAATACTCCCAATCAACGACGATTTCTTTTTTTTCTTTCTTTTTGCCTTTACTCAAAATTTCATTCCTTTTGTTAATTTTGTGTCATTTTTATTATTAATTTGTCTTGATGAGAGTTTTGGATTAACTTTTTCATTAAAAAATATGTAAGCTTTGAACATAATTTTTTACTTTTTAAATTTCTCTCATCAAGATAAATTAATAATTCACAAAAATTGATGCTAAATTAGCTAAGAGACAAGAATTTAAATAAAGACACAACAATAATCCTCGAATATTATTTATATACTCCCTTCGTCCATTTTTATGTATCCCGCTTCGTAATCCCAACTTATTAAGAAAAGATCATCATTATACATTTCACATCAACTTTTACATCCATTTTCCTGACTTACCCTCTATTGAAACATTATCATTACACTTTTACTCACTAACTATTCATAATGAAATCTACTTTTAGGGCAAAATGAAAAATGTACCAACTTTACAAAATAGACACTTATTAAGGGACGGTTCAAAATGGAATACTGGACTTTAAAAAGATGACGGAATGTATTATTTTTTGTACTTTATTAAACATTTTTTTTTACTTTATTCCAAAACCATGTTAAAGCAAAAAAAAAAAGTGATTTTTTCTGCTAAAAAGTGGTTATTTATCAAAATACTGGGTAAAAGTAATTTATTTATTTTTTACTTTTTTGATTTCTCTCGTCGAGACGAATCAATAACCCCAAAAGTGGCTATTTCCCAAAATTTTCTCATTTCTCGACTTTTATTTTCTTCTAAAAAATGGTTATTTCCCAAAATATTTAGATAAAAGTAAATTTTTTTTTACTTTTTTTATTGTTATCCACAAAAATTTAGCGCAAAACTAATAAACGCGACTAAAAGAAAAAGTGCTTAGTGGAAGGGGGCCTCAGTCTTGGTATCCATTCTCTTTCTCTCTTTGTGTGTGTGTTTCCCCTTCTTTTTGTGGATTTTACCATTGAACTCCGAGTAAATGAGGGCTACTAAACAGTAAACACCAACAAGTAGAGTCGACAGAGTACGTGATCTCTGTTTGGTTTTTTTAAGTACTCGAGCACTTTAATCTGGTGTAAAAAATATATAAATTAATACATAAAAATATACTTTTTTGAGGTTTGAAAACGCACAAATTTCAGTAGTAAACATTTAAAATATTGGAACAGGGAATATATTTGTCTGTGTGTGGATCTTCTGGCATTACCCCTTTATTAAAGTAAAGGGCAGGTTGGGACCACTCCCAACTGTGTATAAAATGTTGTACAAGATTTTCTTTCCCACAAAAAGAAGGCTGCAAATAGACGTTCAATTACTTTCTTGTGTTTGCATTGGACAACACTATAGCATAATGGCCAGTTCAGATTTTCTATTCCTAGTTCTATTATGTGTGGCTTGTAAATATTTTGCTCGAGATCGATTTGTTACACAAAAAGAACAAGCAGTTATAAAAATTTCAAACTCCTCGCAATCGATTCGTGCCAGGCATTGATTAAAGCTCTTTTGAGATCGACTTGTGTTTTACATCGACTAAGGCACGTTTGAGATTGACTAATCAAATAAACAAATCAAAGCTTGGATATAACTTTAAACTCTTAAGTTTCAAGCCAACCTTGAACAATTCACTTATCGACTCGTTCCATTTGTATATCAGCCCTCTACTTAATGCAAAACGTCCATTGTTCCTTCAAGATATGCTGAGTTGGAACTCCCAGACGTCCCTGTAATCTAAAGTTGCCTCTTTTGCACGATTACTACAAGAGAGGCTGGTCCACAACACGGTGGATCCTCTGTACCAAATTCTCTGTACCTCTATATCGAAATATATTTGGGGTTGCTAGATTGGATGAAATTTTTTTTTTCAAAAATTTTATGTGATCCAACGGCTGGCAATGCATTTCGGTACAGAGATGCAGAGAATTTCGGTATAGAGGATCACCCTTAGGTCTACAAGCACTGGCTAACAAATGTAATGATTTCTTTACTTAGAGTGACATTCAGGTGCATTTGATTTCATGTTAGTAGTAGTCAGCACATCCTTTACTCTAATATGCTTTGACGCCAGGCTAGTTTTCCACAACTTTGTTATTTAGAATTTGTTCTAAATCATTCAAAAGTGTTTGTTTCTTTCTTCAGCAACTGTCCCGGAAAGTTGCTGGAGTTGCCACACCCATATATCTTACTTATCAGATAGTTTTGCAATGTGATAAAGTTGTTGGACTTTCCGGGACCATTACCGGAGAGGATGCCAACGGTACCTATACACAGATATCATTGCCATATTGACATTCAAAGTCTATGTTCACTGATTCTTCGAGGAGCAAGATATTTGCTTATCTTATCTCAGTAGCATTTTACATATATACTCTTATTATCGTACACTATTTCTTGTTTTGTAGACTTTAAAATACAACAACAACATAACATAACCCATCTAGTCTCCAGTCATTAGGGGTATGGATGGGGATGATTGAAGACAAACCTAACCTTTGGCAATATATGCACAAAGTGGCTGCTCTCAGAATACCACTAAAATAGTGGCCTCCCTAAACCTCCAAGAACTGAGGAGCTACAAGGATGTTTTATTGTAAAATCATGCCACCAAATCAAAGCAAAATGGCATCAGAGAGGGCAGACCTAGAGACCCAAATCAATTTTTGTGCACATTGTCATCCTTCCTTCATTGATATTCCAGAACATCGGTATGCACAATTTTGTAGACTTTAAAATACTTTCCAAAAGTCCAACGAAATATGTAAGGTTCTTGAGCTGAGCTAATTGTTTTTCATAATACCAGACCACAAAATTTTTTAGTTTGGAAGTATGTAAAATTTTGAGTTTGGAAGTATGGATGTACAAGAAAACAACGTAACATTTTTGTTATGCTTTTTTTCTAGGCTGAAAGAGGAGGAAAGTACTACACCAGATATTTCCAATAATTGATTGAACTTCAGGAGTGCAGATAACATTTAAACCAATCCACTGATCACATAATATTATCGACCATCTTGAGTTAGCTCAGCTTATATCAATAAACTAACGATATCTAAATTGTAGGCCTTCAAGATTTGTGGTTAGTGAGCAGTAGCTTTTGGAGGCAACAGAAATGACCATTTTATGTGGGAACTTAGTCTCTTTGTATGAATGTGGAAACAACTGCAAATCTGGACTTCACCCATCATCAATCCATATTCCTGCATCAACCATGTTTTGGCCATTTCTATTGACATTCTTGTGGTTTTCATCTGCTTATTTATGTTCGTCTATAGACCATCCTCAAGCAAGACCCTTGCCTTACTGGACTCCCAACGGTACTTCACATTGCAAATTTCTTCGGCCATTCTCAGTGTAGCATTGGGTTTGATTTATTTTGGATTAGGTATTTGGATCGTTGTCGAGAAATTGATATCGCAAGATAGCATAATACCTCTGCATGGATGGCTAATAGTGCTATTCCAGGGGTTCACATGGTTATTTCTGGCTATGACCATAAGGCTTTGTTCTGTACATGTCTTCTTATTTTCAGGATTTCTCTTTATTCCTTCAATGTGGGTATCTATTGTGGACAAAGTTGTGTCAGTTAAGTGTGTGCGTGTGTGCTAGATATGTTATCTTTTTGTGCAGCAATTCTATTGCTCTTTTGTGCATTTGGGGACGAAAAGTATGCAGAAACCAATATTGATGCACTCCACGAACCTCGACAAGGTGAATCAGTTGATAGTGGGAATGAAAACATAACGCCTTTCTCAAATGCCGTATTTTTCTAGCAGGATGTGGTTTTGGTGGTTGAACCCATTACTTAAACAAGGTAAGGAGAAAGTTCTTGTGGACAAAGACATTCCAAAGTTGAGGCAAGTGGATCGAGCGGAGACATGTTACTTTGTACTTAAGGAGAAGCTAAGCAAAGAGAAAGAAAAAGGAACACCGAATCATTTAGTTTTGAAAATAGTATTTCTCTGGCAGTTGAAAGCTATTTTAGTTTCTGGGTTTTTCACGTTGATCAAGGCACTCATACTGGCTACCAGCCTGTTGTTTCTGAGAGCTTTCATTTTGGTTGTCGAAGGAAAAGGAACGTTTAAATATGAGGGATATGCTCTCACTGCAGGCCTCTAGCTTCCTTGGGAAATGCTTCGAATCACTGTGAAAGAGGCAATGGAGCTTCAGAACTAGACTAATTGGGCTCCAAATAAGGTCCTTGCTAACTGCAGCAATTTATCAGAAGCAACTAAAACTCTCAAATGATGCTAAGACAAACCATATTCCTGGTCAAATAACAAATTATGTCATGGCGGCTGCTCATAGAATAGGCGAATTCCCATATTGGATTCATCAGACATGGACAATAGGCCTTCAAATCTGCCTTGCATTTTTTATCGTATACTACGCTTTGGGGACTGCAGCGGTGGTAGTGATTGTATTGACCGTGTTGGCAAATTATCCAGCGGCCAAATTACAGCATAAGTATTTGGCAAAGCTTATGGTGGCACAAGACAGGAGGCTTAAGGCTATGGCAGAGGCACTGACAAACATGAAAGTCTTAAAATTATATGCTTGGGAGACTCATTTCAAGAATTCGGTAGAAAAGTTAAGGAGAGAAGAATCAAACAATTTGTTAGCAGTCTTATAACAAAAAGGGTACTATATGGTTCTTTTTTGGGTATCCCCAATCATGCTATCATTTGTTACCTTTTGGCCTTGCGACTTACTTGGGATTCCTATCAATGCCAGTAATGTGTTCACATTTCTTGCAGCTTTCTCGCATTCTTTAGGAGCCCATAAGAATGATCCCTGATGTTGGGGCAGTGTTTATTGAAGCAAAGGTTTCATTCTATCGAATCATGAAGTTTCTCAATGCATTGCAGGATAGATATGCCTAGAAAACGCGCGACGCGGAGGGACTCAACCAGGCTATATCTATTAGTACCACCAGAATTTCATGGGATTCTAGCTCTTTAAAGCCAACTCTAAGTGATAAGATAGCTCTCATGGGGCGAGTGATGATCTAATTCCTTATGGGAAATTGACAGTCACTAGATAAGGAAAGAGTTTTTTGTTATTTTTTTTATATCACTCGATAGATGTCTATTCTATCTCTAAGTGGATAGGGAAGGGGTATCACTAAGCGCGAAGTATAAAGGTGGGGCAAGCCCAAAGGACATCAATCACCAGACTAAGCACACGCGATCCTGGCGAGAATCAAACCCTCACCATCCATGTGGAAGAGGTGAAGAACTATCGTCGGACTATAACTCTGTTGGTAGATTTTTGTTGTTCAAAATATAGTTTTTGTCGAACTTATATAAGGCAGATGCTATATATATAGTGAAGTATATTTACATTGCTTGCTCAAGAATTCGGCACTGATCATAGCACTCTCTCTCTCTCAACTTTTGAGAGCCTCTCTATCTAAACTTTTCTCCTTCTAGGGTTTTCTTAGGAGTCCACCTCCCCCTTCCTCTAGCCTCCCTCTTCTTCACTTCCTAGCCTTGTCATGCTACACTTGCGCCTCCCCTCCCTCTCCACCATCCGCCTCCATCCTCCTCCCTCCCCCACCACCCTCCCCTCCCCCTCACGTAAATTTTTTTTTGAACAATAAAACTGCAGCGTAATTTGTCACGTCCTAGATTTTTAACATAAATAATAATCATTCCCAATAAATGATCCTCGCATAATATAAATAATACCCAAAGAGAGTTCTCAAAAGATCATTTACAAATCAAGTCACCAATTTAAAGATTTACAACATTGGCACTACGGCCCAAATTCCATAGTTAGTCAAACGGTAAATTTAGAGATTTCAAAATATCTGAAACAAAGAGGTTTAAATAAAATTTACAATACATCCTTAGAAGGTCATGCAAAAGATGATGGAACCACTTCTTGGGGCGGCTTTCAAAAGAGATGAGATCAAGCATGCACCATGCACTCCGGGTCAGGGTCCTTGAAATGTACCTGAAAATGATAGGTTGAGCTACACTAGCCCAGCAGAGAAATCTATACTCAAGCTATATGTGAATGTAGTGAATTATGCTATAAGAGTGAATGATTTCTAAGAGGCCGACAAAGGATACAAAAGGGACACCACAATGAGTCAACATGCTACGACTATGGATCCTATACATCTTAAGGACATCCCCAACCATTCGTATATCACCTCGAAGCAGCATTAAATTCATATTATTCTAACTAATCATGATCTCATCTCAACCATTTTATGACTAGTCAAACGGATGCCACGAACAACCTCATTAGTAAATGCCACTTGCCATCAAGCATCTTTTTCATAAACCTTTCTCTCTTTTTTTATTACCAAAATAGTTTAGAGAAAACTCATGACCATTACAGGTTAAGCTCCGTTGATTCGAGCTTGAATAGCCGAAGTCCGTTGATTCTGTGCACGAATACCGAAAACAGTTGATTCGCTCAGGAATACCGGAGGATTTTTCATAAAAATCCTTTTTCCAAAACCTAAGTCCTTCCTTTTCAAAAACTTTAGTGGAATCAATCATTTATCTCTTTCTTTAACGATCACAAACTCAAGCAATAAACAGTCCAAACAACAACATAAACTTCTATAATCAATCATAATTCTCTTCATCAAGTGAGACATTCAACTGTATTGCCACACCTTGCGTTACAGTGAATTCTCTCCACCTTGGTTTCCGCATTACCACTCATTGCGTTGCGGGCCCTCTAGAATCTCCGCATTACCACACCTTGCGTTGCAGAACCCTCAGTTCAACATTCATAACTCACACAACACATATGCATTATCAATCCGAACACAAGATGACAACACTTCCCAAGTCACAATCTTTCATTCATCATCATTCAATGTATTAAAAACTCATACCCAATGTCCTATTGTACATTAATAAATACCTTAAGTTCACGTTATCTTTCAAAGTCTATCACAATGTCCTACGTCACGTACCAAATCCATAACAACTCCACGACACACCACCGGCTAGGTTCTAAACGAGAATCTATAGAACGAGTGTCAAAAGAACTTAGGATGATCAATCGAGACAAAGCACGAAGATACGAGTTACCCTATTCTTTTCCGGACCACTAGGCAAACCGCTACTGACCAACCAAGCGCCCCACGTCATAACTTACATCCTACGATACTCGATAACCTTGCTACAATACGCTCTTTCGTCCTATCGTTCACCACATCCAGTCATAACACCTAACATACCTCTAGCGTACATCACCTCATGCCGCTATGACTCTCAAGTACCATCAATCCCATAAATGCATTTCGATTAAGATTTTATCTAGTAAGGCACTACTCTTTCTCTAACAACAGAAAGCCAATGGGACGAGTATAGCTTAAGTAAGCCAAAGGGATTCAATTAACCATGCTTGAAGTAGGTTTGGAGTTGTCCAAAAGGGTTTAGAAGTGATCGGGGGTCAAAACAATCGACGGAAGAACAATAGGAGCAAAACTAGAGTTAAGCTCCTGGTATCGATACGCACAAAAACCGTATCGATATAATATTAACTGTCCAAAAAGATAAGCTTATTGTATCGATACAACACTAAAGCTGTATCGATACCACGAGGCTTCAGGTAGCGATTTTAGTAGATTTTCAAGGCAAACACAACAACAAGACACAATAATCCAAGCACGATCAAAGCACAAAATCACTCATAAACACATAGAATGAGTAAGAAATTCCTACCTCAAAGTCGGAGGGCGAACACGCAAAGAGATCGGGACACGCAAACCCTTGAACTTAAACTTTGAACTACATCCAAAATACTCCTCTCCGAGCCAAACCGGACAAGCTACGAACACAATGGCACGTGAGGATGATGGAGAGAGGGTTGGGTTCCTTGGGTTTCGAGTTTTGGTGGTGTTTTTCGGTGGGAGAGCAAGAGAGAGAGAGAGAGAGTCGAAGGGAGAGGGAGAGAGGCCGGGAGAGTAGAGACAGAGAGGACTTGGGATTTTGATTTCCTACACACACACACACATACTAGGATACACACAAATCACATTTGTACTCCCTCCACTTTCAATTCTACCACACTGGCCCAAATCAACTAAATTCAAGAAATCCCTTATTTATTCCATATTCTTGCATTAATCAAACCTTTTAAACTAATTCCGAAAATGCGGGTCTTTACATAATTGATGCGTGCAATTTTAAGTGACACTATAGATAGAACTAATTAATTAACTAAAAATAAGAATCAAACTATGAAATTATGAATATGTCAACAGATTAAAATTCGTGTAATATCGCTAAAAGAAATTTAACGATATTTACTTTTTCAAACTTGCAAGTTCAACTCTTAAGGTCACGAAATGATTTTGCCACTTCCTTTTTTTGTTAACGGCACTCCCCTGCAAGTTTACTTTTGCACCAAAAATACACTTGCAGGGGAGTGCCGTTAACAAAAAAGGGAATGGCAAAATCAACAGCCTAAATAAACTATTGTGTAGACTTTCATATTGAACCTGGCCCAAATACTCGGTTACAATAAACATATTGAACCTGGCCCAAATACTCGGTTACAATAAACTAATGTTATAATCGTTCCATGATTTCTTCTTACTGTTTTATGCATCGAACGGGCACGATGCTACTTAATAAAGAAAAACCCACTCAAGAGGTGTGCAAAGTCTGTGGAATAATTTTCTATGAGAATTCACCGATAAAAGTTACTCCCTCCATCCCTTTTTAAATTTTTCACTTCATAACTCCAACTTATTAAGAAAACATTATCATTACACCTTTTACATCAATTTTTACCTCGACTTTTCCTATTTACCCTCTATGAAGACATCATTATTACACTTTTACTCACTAACTTTTCAAAATAGAATTTACTTTTAGGGGCAAAATAGAAAATGTACCAACTTTACCTACTAACTTTACAAAATAGACACCTATTAAGGGACAACCCAAAATTGAATACTGGACTTCAAAAATGGGACGGAGGGAATAGTAATAACAAGGAAATAGCTACGTTTGTGGCTCTTTTATTTCAAATTTGAACTTTGTTAGGGATAATACCTTCTAAATGTATAACACAAGTATAGAGAGAGACGTGTAAGAGAGAGGAATCTATTCAAAAGAATCGAATGGGCACATAATAGCGTTGTGCCCGCTCGATGCACGTGAACATATCTATAGTGATTACTATTGATAATTTTTACTTTGTTCTTGTTTCTTTTTTGAATTTGCCTGATTAATTAAAGTCGGCACATTTTTTTCCATTTTCAGTGGCCCTTGATTATTTAGTTTTTGAGTTTTGATAATTCAAAGGAAAATCCGTGGTGCCTTTTTTACAATCCGTAGTCATGACATTCGACGGTAGGCATTCACGGTCTATGCCGTTACTTCACAAAAGAGAGAATTAGTGAGGTCAGTTGTTTTTTTTTTTGTGCCAATATTGTATACATGAGCGGGAGTTAGCGGGGTGTTAGTATGTTAGTCAACATGGGGTTCAGAGGCTTAGCGATAGCCCTAGGGACAGATCAAGAAATATAGCTTAGTGGGGGCACCTGCCAATCATAATGGCAAAAATTTATTTTTTTTAGTCAACCACAGGAAGATCGTACAAAATTAAGGCATACATTAATAACTATAAAAGTTTATAACGCATACCTTAAGTTAAATTAGGTAAAAATGAGCACAAAATCTCAAACAAAAATTTTAAAATATGTTTTAAATGAATATCGACAAGTTTTAGAATGATCGAGCTAGTTTTGTTAATGACTTTATTTTTAAAATATTTCTCCCAGACGGTTAAAAATAAAGGGAATAAAAAAAGAATAGCTCCAAATAGACAAACAGCTCGTAAATCAACAAATATAAATGCACCATATGATGACATTCAGGCATAAAACTAATTCTATATTTGTATTTTCGAGATATATGCAAATGTGTATGTTTATATATTAGCACACTTTCATAATTATGCTAATTAATTTACAAAAATTCTAAAATCAGCCCAATTGGTTGACAATAGTGACTGTGTGAATGTATATTAAAGGATATAAAAAGTACACAGAAATACGTGTTTTCTTTGGACCTGGAGACCCTGCCAAGCAGGGGTGCCTGGCAGGGGGTGCCGAGCACATCTCGGCCGTCCAAAAGTGTTTTGGACGGCCCAGATGTAAAGGTACCGAACGGATTTAAAAAAAAAAGAAAGGAAAAGGAAAAAGATGTTTCGATCCGGGCCGTTAATTCCGAGATGAATGGCTGGATTGGCCGCTCGGCACCCGCTTGGCAGGGGTGCCGCTCGGCAGGGTCCCCGGGTCCGTTTTCTTTATCTTCTAGTTTGCTTATCGTCAGTCCAATGGGCTGACAATAGCAAGACCGTTGTAATTTATCCAAAGTATAATTAAAAATATTTTAATTTCGAGTAGGGGCACCCGCCCCCGCGTGCCCCCCTTTAGATCCGTCCCTGGATAGCCCTGAACTCTAAACCTGCTCCCCGTGAAACTTGAACCGTGGTCACTACCGGAGAGAGAGGAGAACATTCCACTCGCTGGAAGTTCTTAATTAGTGAGGTTAACATTATCTTTTCTTCTGTTCATTTCCTTTCTTCGGAAAAGTACTAGTACTCGTCTTATTCTGTGCACTTCGTCTTTTACTTTTCCGTTCACCTGGTATTCATTTCCAATGATATACGGTCTTCTTACGTATAACAATCTTTCACTACTTGGTACAAGGTATCGTTGCCCTTGCGAAGCTCACCATCAGCCTCGTAAATGACATCTATCGCCCAGTTCTTTACCACTGCGTAACCACCTATTGGGATCGCCACTTCATCACCGCCTTTTAATTGCAATCTTTTTAATTCCCCTCCTACGTAACCCTGTGGTATATACAGAAGCCACACATTATCTCCCTTGGTGGGATGCCATTGAAAATTGAACAATCCTCTGCTTTCGATTTTATTGAGGATCAAGTCATGAATATATAATCCGCAGAATATGCAACCTCGGGGAGGCGAGACTAATAGGCGTAGAATCCAACCCACCATTTTCTGGTTCACAGAAGGAGAATGCGGCACCTCAAAAGATACATTTGGCCCTCTACCATGATGGTACGGGAACCAAATACGAACTTCCTCATCCCCTGCTACTGGAACAACAATAGAAACATCCCGAAGTTTAGAGAGCCCCTGTTTAAATAGATCATGAATTAGTAATCATATGGATTTACAAAAGCCATATGATTTTACCTTCTTATGGAGTATCGTTCTGCTAAGGTTTTTTCTTTTTTTAAGTACTTAATTCTCTCTTTAAGAGACAAATCATTCTCTCACAATACATCACGTTTAATTAAAAAAATAGGTATTTATTTAAAAAAAAATTAAGTACTTAGTGTTCCACTTAACTTTTAGAGAAATAAGTTGATTTTGTCCTTATTTAAATTTTTTTCGCATTTGTTAGTTTTGCTGTAACTTTTTTTCTTTTTTGCTAAAAAGTGATTATTTTCCAAAATATTTGGGTAAAAGGAAAAAAAATTTACTTTTCCAAAACGAATCAATAATTCACAAAAAAGTTAGTGCAAAACTAACAAACGCGAATTTTTTTGAATAAGGATAAAAAACAAATGCTAAAAGTTAAGCGGAACGGGGTCTTATTTTGGTTAGTGGAACACACCTTTATAAAGTAATCCAACACGTGAGAGAGAAAGAGAGTACCTTACTCTTGGGGAGTTGATTCAAGAGACTAGTTAAATAACTGTTCTCTGCTAATTTACTGCATTCCGAATAGTTCACCATTCCCCGTCCTAGCTGATCCAATTCAAGTGGTAGGCTTTCTAATGATGGGCAACGAATTGCGGACACATTAGCACTTGTTGGAAGCTTTGGAAGAGATCGGAGCTTTGCACAATTATTCGAAGATAAGGTATTCAAGCGATGAAGGCTACTGATACTATCTGGTATGGTGCAGATATTACTTCCCGAAATATACAAATACTCTAGCGAGGTCAACCCACCAATTCCACTAGGAAGATGGGATAGGGGGCAGCCGCCTAAATCCAAATAACTCAATGAGATCAACCCATCAATTTCACTGGGCAGATGAGACAAGTTGCAGCCACACAAATTCAATTCCCGCAAGCGAACAAGTTTGCATATACTTTCCGGCAAGGCACGGAAACCTTTATTACCCCGAAGTACCAAAGTCTCCAAAGAGTCCAAATCCCCAATTTCACTAGGAAGATGTGAGAGCTTGTTATTTTCCACCGACAAATCCTCCAAGCAAGACAGCTTACCAATGGTATCCGGCAAGGTACTCAAATTGTTTCCGGCAAGATTCAGAGTCCGTAATGAGATTAGATTTCCTATTTCCTCGGATAGATATGATAAATGGCAGTTTTCCAGATTTAATTTCGTTAAGCAACTATTGGCCTGGACAGGGGTGCGTGACAACCCTATAGAATCCACACCCTTTGGTGTAAATGTCCAAGACGAGAAGAATGAGCACCATAATTTATATATCGGCCCCTCAAACACTCCTAAGTTTCCTAGCTTGGAGCAGCCAGAGAGATCAAGACTTTTGAGAGATTTCAACATCCAAACGCTAGAAGGGAGCTTTCGAAGTTTTGTACAGTTTTTCGTGTCCAGGACAAGAAGTTTGTTTAGATATCTAATAGACTCGTCAACCTCCTCCAAACTTTTGCAATCATTAAGCAACAGCTCCTCAAGAGATAAGAGTCCAGAGAAGTCAGGGGTTCTGGTTAGGTGATGGCAGTGACTGAGGTAAAGGAACTTCAATTTGTCCAGGATCTGTCCAAAAGAATTTGAAGAAAGTTAATTTCCACACAATATACCGTGCGATAGATGTTGGATGGAGAAAGAAATAAGGATTTACCATTTTTCTATTCCAAACTTTTTTCAGGCTGCTATAACGCAAATCGAGAGCGACTAGCTTCTCCATAGAAAAATTCCACGGTATACAATCCAAAGGGAAGCCTTTCCAGCTTAGCCATAATAGCCTTCTAGAAATATGTTTGTAACCAGCAATTCGGTGAACATAATCGAGATGAAGCAGCCATAGGTTGTTCATCTTTTCAAATGCCTTGGGATTCACTTGGACATCTTTTGGATCATTAAAGTTTAGAAGGTGGCCCTCAACTACTTCAATTCCCTAATAAGAAAATCCATTTCATAACAAGGAGAAATAAAGTACCTTGGGTTAGAAAGCATAAAATAAAGCCAGGAATATTCATGTAAGTTGAGACTTGCAATTAAGAATGTGCATAAGCATATGTGGCATTACTGCAGACAGTAGTAATTAAACATGAACAGTTGATAAAAAGATCATGCTGTGTGGTCCTCACCATGCCATCTCTCCGAACCTCAAGGACATTTTCACGATACCATAGTTTGTACATCTTTTCAAATGGCTTTGCATTCACTTGGACATCCGTGGCGTTTAGGATGAGGCCTTCAACTGCTTTAGTTCCCTGACATGAAAACCCAGTTCATAATGAGGGAAGAAAAAAGTGACTTGGTGAGAAAAAAAGAAAGATATGAATATTCATGTCAAATTCATCCGAATTAGAATGGGCACAAGTGCATGTAGCATTATTGCAGTAATGAAGCATCAACAATGGAGTAAAATCTCAATTCATATGGCTCTCACCGTGCAACCACTCAGAACTTCAAGGACATCGTCAGGATCCCACAATCGGCTACGCTTCCCAGGATCAAGAGATTCTTGCCTGACGATTTCTCTGCCCATGTCTCTTATCATATCGTGCATCACAATTTGGTCATGACAGTCGTATTTTATGAGACACCGATCGGCTAGTTTTTGAATCTCATCGTCTACAAAAATTTTGTAGTGGCCCTCCAATATTTTTACAGTAAAATCTCGACCTATTCCAGCAAAAAAACATGTCGTATCTAGGAACAACATCTTTAGTTCCGTGCTAAGCGAATCATAGCTTATCTTAAGTTTTCCAAGAACATCATCATCAGGAATTTTTTTTAATTTTGCTATTGCCCTTTCCCATTGAGGTATGCTCTTGCCACGGAAATTGGTGCCCAAAACTTCAAGAGCTAATGGAAGCCCTCCAGCATGATGCACAATTCGGCGTGACAGGTCCAAATGGTCTTTTGGAGGACGGTCTTCCTTAAAGGCATGCCAACTGACGAGCTCAAGGGATTCATCCTCATCCAATCTCTCTGGCCCATATATCTCACTCTCATCCAATTCAAGGATTTTTAGCGAAGACTTATCTCTTGTTGTTATGATGATTCTACTTCCAGGAGTGAAGGAATCTCGTTCTATGGCTAGTGCCTTCAATTGTTGGACATCATCCACATCATCCAGAACAAGAAGAACCTTTTTTCCACTGAAAACTGTATTCTTTATAACCTCGATGCCTTCATGAAAATTACTTAGTTCATGACGTCTTTTTAACATAGCCGAAAGAAATTTCTTTTGTAACTTATCCAAACCTTTCAGTCGCTGCGAAGTTTCTCTGACATTTGCAAGAAAACCACTACGTTCAAACTTGTATTGGATAAGATTATACAGTCTTTTTGCAATTGTAGTCTTGCCAATTCCACCCATGCCCCATATGGCAACAATGCGAACACAATTGAATTCCATGTTCAGCAACATATAGAGCTCTCTAACTCGACGGTCTAGTCCAACTTGGCGGTTTGGAATATTTAGATGGGTTGGATTTACCTTTTCTCTAACATCTTTAATGATCATTTTAATTAACTCTGCTTCATCTCTGCCAATTTGTGCATCAATTAACATAAAAACCAAGAATAAGCACTCATTAAATCTAGAAATAGCCATGACTATGGTAAGAATCATGCTAATTATGGCAAAAAAAGTAGTCTCAATTGAGTATATCTGGCCTAGAAACTCAAACAAGTAAACTAGTTGCAAGCTTGCAGCAAGCACACCAGTGATTTTGAAATCAGTCAAAATATGTTACTCCTATTTCAAAGTTCTTTCTCTAGGCATATTTAAAGTCATGCATATTAAGGCCTTCTCTTGTTATGATCCGAGGCAAGTACAAATGTCAAATAATTGCAAAGCTCGAAGCGTGTCCAGCGGCATTTGAAATTTGATTTTTCTAAAATTGTGGTCAACTAAGTATTTTTTAAGATTAATCAACCTTCTAACAGTATAAAAATTCCACCGGTACCTCCAAATATGTGGATTACTGTGTATTGTTTATGTTTTAAGGTTATTTTCTTGTAAATATCATAAGGGTCGAGGGAGGAAAACAATACCCGTTGGCCGTATTGAGCAAGTGCCAACCTGACAATTCGGCAGCTTTAGTAAGAGCTACCCTCCACTTTTCCACCTTGCCATCCGATCCCTCTCTAAAACACTTTTCATGCTTGGCAAATGCCTCTTGAAGATCCCCCATTTGCTTCCGCACGTCGGATGGAGCAACATCATAAAAGATGGGCACAACAATCTGTTTCAAAGTCTCCCTGCAATCCATGATCTTCACAAGTTCATCAAGGCACCACGTCGACCCAGCATAGTCTTTTGAGAACACTATTAAAGAAATTCTGGAACCCTCAATTGCTTTTAGCAGTCCATCACTAATAAATTCTCCTCTTTTGAGCTCTTTGTCGTCCCTGAATGTGCGAAAACCATTGTCCACTAAAGTAGCAAACAGATGGCTGGTAAAGTTTTTACGAGTATCGGTGCCTCTGAAACTCACGAAGACGTCGTATACCCATTGTGGTGAGATGGGTATGGAAGAGGAAGAACATGCTTCTGCTTGCGAGGCATCCATATTTTTGTACACAACACAATGTTGTTGTTTTTATAGATCCACACTAAACAAAGATGAATCAAGATTTTGTGAACTTCAGCTTGACAAAATTCTAATTGACATTTGATTGGCTAATAGGAAACACAAATTAATCTAATTGGTGAATCCATATTCACATGGATTGATGAGTTGGTCACTAACTATGAGCACCAACTATTAGAGTATGCAACTGTGTGAGTCACAACTCTATATTTAGCTTCAGTGAAGGATCAAGCCACCGTGGGTTGTTTCTTTTTCTTTTGTTTTTGAACGGTGAAAAAGAATTTTATTAAGGGAAAATTTCACGTACGCACCTGACCTTTCACACAAATCACACATAAACACCTGACCTTTTTTAAATTTCATATAAACACCTGAGCTTTCTAAAAACTCATCAATTCAACACCTGCTGTCACCCCTCCGTCTGAAACCAAACGGAAAAAAAGGTTAAGTGCTCCAATTTTTTATTTGTTTGAACCAGTACAAAAATTTTATTTTTTTGATCATTTTATCGTAAAGAATCATAATTAATTTTTAACTCTAAAGCTCTCATTAGTCAACCCTAAGAAAGTTGTAGAATCAAATATCTCTTAGGGCTAACTAACGAGAGCCTTCGAGTCAAAAATTAATTATGATTTTTTAGGATAAAATGATCAGAGAAATAAGATCTCTGCACCAGTTTAAACGGATTGAATTGGAGCACTTAATTTTTTAACCATATTTTTTAATAGTTTCGAAACACCTTTATGCGAAGAATAATAGGGTTAGAAAATAGTGCAGATAGAAATTAAACCCATTTTGGTGAGATAAATGTGTTTCGAAACTCTATTGCTTATTTTTATTTAGTGAGTTTTTTTTGATATTTTTGTTAGGTGATGATGAAGACAACGACGATAATGGATAACTTGATAGAACGATTCAACGAACCTAACAATCTGAGAAGATCAATCATTAAAAGAGATAAAAATGGGAAATAACAATGGTATTAATTTATTGGGAGTGTAGAGGAAAACGGCAACAAGAATTGGATCATAATGGAAAGAATTGTGAAAAAATGCTAGAAAATGACAGTGAGCCAATGGCAACGTAAATTTTTTTTTTTGTTTGAACAATAAATTGATGCGTGCAATTTTAAGTGAAACTACAGATAGAATGAATGAATTAACTTAAAATAAGAATTAAACTCTGTAATTATGAATATGTCAACAGATTAAATTTTTTTTAATATCGTTCAGAGAAATTTAACCATATTTACTTTTTCAAACTTGCAAGTTCAACTCTTACTGTCTCTAAATAAACTATTGGGTAGACTTTCATATTGAACCTAACCCAAATACTCGGTTACAATAAACTACTGTTCTATCCTTTCGATGCTTTCTTCTTACTGTTATGTGCATCGAAGGGGCACAAATCTAGTTAATAAAGAAAAAACCACTTAAGAGGTGTGCAAAGTCTGCGAAATAATTTTTCTATGAAAATTCGCCAATAAAAGTTAGTAAAAAGGAAATAGCTATGTTTGTGGCTCTTTTATTCAAATTGGAACTTTTTTAGAGAAGATACATTCTAAATGTATAGCACAAAGTATAGAGAAGGACATGTGAGAGATAGGAATCTATTCAAAAGAATAGAATGAGCACATAATAGCATCGTGCCCGCTCGATACACGTGAACATATCTATAGTGATTCCTATCGATAATTTTTAGTTAGTTCTTGTTTCTTTTTTGAATTTGCCGGATTAAAGTTGCACTTTTTTTTTCATTTTCAGTGACCCTTGATTATTTAGTTTTTTGAGTTTTGATAATTCAAAGGAAAATCCGTGGTGCCTTTTTAATAATCCATAGTGACATTCGACGGTAGGCATTCCATGGGCTATGCCATTAATTCACAAAAGAGAAAATTAGTGAGGTCAAATTTTATTTTATTTTTTGCGAATATTGTATACATCAGTGGAGTGTTAGTATATTAAATATTGTTTCTGATTACCATTAGGATGTGAAGTCCTACAATATTCAACATTGTCACCAAAATTAGAAATTATTATTGGATATCGACAAATATGTAAGAGAACGACATTTAACATGTTCTAATACATTAAAGTCTATCGTTGATTGTGACACGACATATTTTAGTCTTGTTACGAAATATTTGAATTAATTTCCTGTAGTACGACATATTTGTGGTAAGCAAATGTCAATTTTTGGTGTCGTCATAAAAATTATGGTTATGTTATGTAATTTGTGGTTAATTTTTGGAGAGGGAGAGGGAGACAGAGTCAGGGAGTAGAGAACAACCGGTCACCTGTTAAGTCCTTTTTACATTTTATTAATTGATTTAATAAATAGGTAGTCTGGATTATTCACTTTTAAATCTAAGAGTTTAAACTCATGATTCATACGGTACACCCTTTAGTGTACCATAGGACTTCCTGAAAAGAAAAAATGCTAAAGGCGTAGTACCTGTGGAAACGGGGAAATAAAAATGACCATAAAAATGCATAACTAACAAGCCAAGAATTAGCCCTGTGGGCAAGATTGTGATTATCAAAAAAAAAAGATATTCATACCATGAACAAATAATAAAAATTGCGTATCATTCTGAAAAAAATATGAGTAGTGAGTAGCATATACTCTCAAGATACTAACCAAAACATTAGGGAGTTCGTTCCCAATGTTTATAGAACCGATTCAAGAGTTCCGCCTCGTATCTATCATCTGCAAAAATTAAAACACGATTTATATAGAAACGACATTAGAAATCAATAAATCGAGGGATTTTGACAAAGAGGGGCCACAGAGAGAGAGAGAGAGAGAGAGAGAGAGAGAGAGAGAGAGAGAGAGAGAGAATGCTAAAGGCGTAGTACCTGTGGAAACGGGGAAATAAAAATGACCATAAAAATGCATAACTAACAAGCCAAGAATTAGCCCTGTGGGCAAGATTGTGATTATCAAAAAAAAAAAAAAAGATATTCATACCATGAACAAATAATAAAAATTGCGTATCATTCTGAAAAAAATATGAGTAGTGAGTAGCATATACTCTCAAGATACTAACCAAAACATTAGGGAGTTCGTTCCCAATGTTTATAGAACCGATTCAAGAGTTCCGCCTCGTATCTATCATCTGCAAAAATTAAAACACGATTTATATAGAAGCGACATTAGAAATCAATAAATCGAGGGATTTTGACAAAGAGGGGCCACAGAGAGAGAGAGAGAGAGAGAGAGAGAGAGAGAGAGAGAGAGAGTATGCACATGTGGAGTGATGGCTGAATTTTTTGAATCCCAATAAGCAGGGTGAAGATAGAAGTGAAGATTGTTAGATCTCGTGAATAAATATTGGGGAAAGGCGACAATATAGTCAAGTCTTTCGGAATTGGAGTGAGAAACGGCTCTCTCTCTCTCTCTCCCTCTATCTCTCTCTCCAACTTGGGAACTTCCAGGAAAGTAAACAGAGGAAATAATTAATTAAATAAAAAAAGAATTATTGTACTATTACTTGTGGAATATTCCTTTTGTTCCACGTTGAGAGTCTATCACGAAATATCATGTCATTTTTCTAGTCAAAAATCAAGGAGAACTTAATTAGCCATCATTTTTATCCTACTTATTTAGATGCTCATCTTAATGTGTTTAAATAAGTATATTTCCATCCTCAAATTCAATTAAATCCTAAACTACCCTTTCTTTCTCTTAAGTTTTCAAATCTTTCTCTTTTTTTTATATCTTTTCTATCTCAATTCTCTCTCCTCTTTTAAACATTTCTCTCACCTAATCTTTTGAATTTTTTCTCTCATAATCTTCTCTCTCATATTTTCATTCTCCTAAAATCTAAAAAGAAAATACAACTCTTACAAAAACAAATGTGTAAGCCGGAAAATATGGCAAAACATTATCAATTCACAAAACATGACAAAACCTATTCTAGGTAGATGAACAAAACAAGAACAATTAAAAAATATGACAAAATCGGAAAATATGGCAAGTTTCGAGAAGTGTAGGTTTCTATCAAGGTAGATGAACAAAACAAGATCAAATTAAAAATATGACAAAAATCAGAAAAAAATGACAAGTTTTGAAAAGTGTAGGTTTCAATTACTAATTACTAATTAATCACAGTCCAAAAGTATTAGTAAGGACAATTTTTTATAAAATAAGAAAATCTGTTAACCGTTAAGTTACCATGCGTATGTAACGTGAAAGCACCTTAAAGGGCCCACTTCTTAACCGCCCTATCAAGAGTCAAAGATCTAATCAAACTTCTCCAAAAACCAAGCAAAGTGACAATTAATGCCTGAAATGGCCAAGCATCTCCTTGTAGCGCTGTACAGAGACGGCTTGGATCTTAACTGAGTAATGAACTGTTCAAATTTGTATGCACTAAAATTTGATTTGAGACGTTCATGTCAAGATGAACAGTTGGATCAACCGCTCTGTAGAGAGCTGCTCGGCAGCATGCCCGGGTCAATGCCTTTAGGGCTAATTGGTTAATTTGCAGAAGAAAGAAATCCATTTCCATTTTCTCTCAAGCATTTACTTCAAACTAATTAGAAAAAAACTAAAAACAAACACTGCAAAACTGAAAATTTCCTTTTAATGAAATGCCTCGTCTAAGCAATTATTTTCTCTATGACCGTGTGTTCAGCGTATAGAAGAATTCAATTACGCGTTAAAAAAAATGAAGAAAAGACCCATTTTTGGACCTAACTGGGAACGGTCTCCAATAAATGAACAAGGAAACATAATTACTACACAGTAGAAATATTTAGGAAAATAATTTTGGCACTAATGTTTATTGTGCCAAAAATGCCATTTGCTATCTCATTTAAGTTGTTGAGATCAATGTTCTAAGAAAAAAATATCTTTTACGTATATGTTCTAAAAAAATTATATTTAATGAGATGTTTGAAATTATTAAGCCGTAGGGTGAGTGTAATAGTTTGGAATATATTGCACATACAATGACACTAAAATTCATTTAATTATTTTGCAAGAAAAATATTTCTTTGCATATAGCATTAAGATTTTCTTCTCTATGATGCTACTACTCAGCGCGATACGATTTTTTACCCCAAAGCCTATACTCTAGCCTATCTCCTACTCTTTTAGATGGTACTCCCTCTGTCCTATTTTATTTGTCCATTTTGTTTGTTCATGTCGTTCTTTAATTGCTTATATCATTCAATCTTTTTTGTTTTTCATAATTTTGAAATCAAGAACTATCAAACAATATTCATATTGCATATTTTTAAGATTCATATTAAAATATTTAAATGATTGAAAATTGGCACGAATATAAAAAATAGACAAACAAATGGGAGAGTAGTTTCTAGTAAAATTTCTTCCAAGTATTCAATCAAGTGTTTACTTATGATTGACTCAGCGAACCTGGCCCAAATAATTTTGAATTACTACATTAGAATACAAAGTTTAGGTTACTCTCTATATAGAGTTGATAAACCACTAGATTCCTTTTCACAGTAATTTTAAACTTTTTTTTTGTAACAAAAAAAAAATCTACAGTTTCATTAGTGTCACGGTGTTAGCTTCTAGCTGCTTTACTAATTGAATGCCTTCTCGCTTACCTTTTTTTTTTTTTGTGACCATCGGAGGTGTTTGGTCCAGCTTACGCGCACCTTGACTCCTCTCGGTCTAGTCAAAGACGTGCCATCCACGTCGAGATTAAGGAATTTACAAGAAATTTCTCTATTGTGACCTAACCCCAAGAATCTATTGAACTCTAGTCAATTGTGTGGAGAGCAAACCTACAAACCAATCAGACGAACCTAGGTCAATTTCAATGCCTCCCATTAACACTAATTACTTATATTAGTACTCTGTTTTTTTCTCCTTTTGTATCACCACACGTGATCGATTTGAAATGGGAAATTGATAAACAAGGTTTGGTGATCGATTGAACCTTAAAAGTAATTAAAAGAACTTTAATTTAAAGTAAACATCCAAACATGGCATAAGAGATTAGAGACGGGTATTTGGCCTAAATTGATTACTCTAAACGCAGAGAGTATTCTTGATGTTCAAAGGCACTTTTAAAGTTGCTGACCAAAAACTTTGGTTTCATGAATTGCTTCAAAAAAATTTGGAAAAAAAAAAAGCACTTTTGCAAGGATAAGGAGAGGGGTTCGGATTCTCTCGTGTCCAAGTTTTGTACTCGAAGAGATAGTTCAAATCTGGACGATACACTAATATAAATTATAATAAAAGGGACCATGTTTGTTTTGAGTCTCTAGACCCAATCTTTTCTCACTACACATGATTTCCGATAAATTTTCTCTCAAATTGTTACGCTCATTTCTCTATCTATCTCTACTCATTTCCCCCCGAAAAAAATTCTCAAGTCTCAAAATGAACATGGCCTGAACAATCCAGATTGATTGCCGTAATGGACGATTCAGATTTAGACTATCCCTTCGAACCCAAATTAAGGATGGGAGATGATCCAATTCCTTATGGGAAATAAACACTCACTAAATAAGGCAAGAGATTTTTTTTTTTGTCACTCGATAGATATCTAGCCTATTCTAAAGGGGAAGGGGTACCGTGAAGCGGTATACGGGTGGGGCAAATCCAGAGGGCATCAATCACCACACCAAGCATTAGCGCTCCTGACGAGAATCAAACCCTCACCTTCTCTGTAGAAGAGATGAGAAAGTGCCGTTGAGTTTACAAGTCCGTTGGCAGACTTCTGTTGTTCAAAATATAGTTCTTGTCGAACTTCGATAATTAAGGCAGATGCTATATAGTGAAGTATTTTATATTGCTTGGTCAAGAATTAGGTGTTGCCTATCTATTTTTAAACCACCTCTTGCTTTCATATGGAAGTATTTATTAGCTGTTGCTCTAAGTAAAAGCCAAACCAGCTGGAAAACCTGTTGCTATCCAAATTGAAATTTTTTAAACAGAAAAATATTTCGAACTAATAAGATATTTTGGGGGTACTCCAAAATAACACTATTATAATTAGCTTTGAATGGATAAATGATAGAAACACAGTTGGTTAAATGTCATATAAATTTATCTGAATTGGATTAATATATACAAAATCTCACGGAATCGATCTTATTGGTCATGATGGTGTTCCAGTATCCAACCAAGGCCAAAGCTTGAGCACAAGTAGTTTTTAATTTGTATTTACTTAACGGCCTGTGATTTGATGATTACTTATGAGGGCTGATAAAGGAATCAAGTTATTCGAGTTGGAGGCCGTATTTAACTTGTTAAAATCTCATTTAAAATCTTCTTATTTGATATATATGTAAGTCAAAATAAAATATATTTTTGAACACGTCAATATTTCATATTACAATTAAACTAATAACAGGCTCGACTCATTCAACACGTTTATCAACATTTTGTGGACCTATATATGAGCTTTTCTTTTCTCAAAAGAGAGAAAATATTTTTAAAAGGTGAACAAAAAATGTTGGACGCATCATAAGTGATCAATACAAGAGTTGAAGACAACAAAAAAATTAAGTAAAAAAATAAAAGCCCAATTTGGACGCGTTTCTAGTTTTATTGAGTTTTTAATCTCTTTTTCTAATTTTATTTTATATAGGGTCAGCTTTGGAATGAATCTTGTAATGGGTTTTCTTTAATTAGCAGTTACAACGGGATCCCACCATCACACAACCACAAACATCCATAACTAAACTTTAGTTTACCTAATTAACAGAGTCCCACATGTTCGGACCAATTTGCGGGTATCTCGACTAGGCAAACTTCCAGTGACCCCAAGGCTTGAAATATTATTTTCTAATATATACTTGGCCAAACCCGTGAAGTTGGTTATTTAGTTGCAATCTCTTTCGCATGTTGTGCTTATATCTGTGTGTTTAATCTATGCAACTGGAGAGATTAGATGTAAGATACTAGTTATTTTTTGGGTGGAAAATCTTAGTTAATATATTGCAATTAAATAGGAACATGATCCTCTCAGGTCCTTTCAAAGAACTTGACGGTCCTGTCCGGGCTCGCCTTGGATCTATTTTAATGACCGGGAACGTTTACACTTTAGATCTCGTTGAGAATATTAGACATGTCAAAATTCATGTTAATCGGATATCGTTTATTATAGTTTTAAACACATTTATGTCAATAAAATAGGGTTAGAAAATATTGTAGATAGAAACCCATTTTCGTGAGATAAATGTGTTTTGAAACTGTATTAAATGATATATTCAGTTAACATAAATTTTTTGACGTGCCTAATGTTCTTGACGAAATCTAAAATATCAACAGTCCGAACTATCAAAACGGATCCAGAAAGGAACCTAGAATTGACTTGGACAAGATAGTCCAAAGGAAGTGAAAAGGATCCTGTTCCAATTAGATACTCCATTTGTTCCAAATAGATGATCCTTTATGGGAATACCAACTTTTTTTAAGATACATGCAATAAATGCATTCACACATAAAAAGATACATTGATTTTCAATAATGTCCTTATATTTCAACTTTCGAATGAAATCATTGTTATTGGTAAAGAGACTATTTTAGAAGATGGAATACATTTTGTTTTGACTTTTCAAAGAGATCTAACAATTTGGAACATCTGCTCTATATAAGTTCCTTGATGAAGTTGAAGTCACCCCCTTTGGAGGATTTCCTTTTTCATGGGAACCATAGTGCAGAGACAAGCAATTTGGGATGAAGCAAGTAAGAGTAGGTTATTAATGTATCAAATGACTGGACGGAAGTATCTGGGGGAAGGTAGGATGATGCAGTGCCTCAAAAATGCTGCACCGTGCAACGCTCAATCTCACTATTCAAAAGTGTTTTGGACGGTCCGTGTTTTAAAAGAATTCTTACGGGAAAGAGCTTTTAAAATCCGGATCATTGATTACCAAGATGGACGGTCCAATTAAAGCTCTGCATCGTGCAGCATGCCTAGGGCAGTGCATGGTCCCTAGATCCGTATCCGGGCTGTCCAAAATCTAATTTCCAATTGGGAGCTGGGGGTTGGTACAGCAGTCAGCAGGTGCTGTGCGTCTTGGATGGGTTCTATTCCAAAGCCAATGAATGTCATCCGAACAGTTCTTTTTTTTTTTTTTGGCCTCATATTGATTTATTTTTAGCTAGTGAGTTTTTTTTGATCGTTTTGTTAGGTGAGGATGAAGACGACGATGATAATCGATAACATCATACAACGATTTAACGAACCTAACAAACTGAGAAGATCAATCATTAAAGCGATAAAAAGGGGAAATAAAAATGGTATTAATTTACTGGGATTGTAGAGCAAAATGGCAACAGGAATTGCATCAAAATGGAAAGAAATGTGAAAAAATGTTAGAAACTTCTTGGGGCGCGTAAGCGTGTGAAATGACTGTGGGAGGGAATATAGGGATTAGTTCGAGGTGTGCGCAAGCTGACCTGAGACGCCCTGTAAAAAAAGAGAGCTAGAAAATGATAGTGAGAATTGAATGGGCAATGTAATTGACGCATGCAATTTGAAGCGAAAGGGTACTATAGATAGTATGAATTAATTAATTAAAATTAAAAGAATTAAATTATGAATATGTCAGCAGATTGATACTATATAACTAGGACTAGAAACTTACTTTCAGTAAATAAACTATTGTGTAGACTTTTGCATTAAAATTGGCCCAAACACTCCGTTACAATAAAAATTATAACGATATTAAGTAGTAATAGTATTACATGTACCAAAAAGGTTTGGAAAAACTGAAATAAAGTCAATGTGTATTTTCAATAATACAGTGGCACAGTACTAGTCTTATTCTGTGCGCTTTGTCTTTTATTCTCTTTCTTTTGAACGGCAAAGAATTTTTTTTAATCTTTGAATAAGGATTACAAAGACTCAAGCATCACAATCTGGAGCAAATATCCCGACTAGGTTGGCACATAAGCTCCCGAACAATCATATGCCATCCAAGACCGGAAGAGGAAAAAAATAAGGGCTGGCCAGGAGCCAACCCAAAGCAGAAAAAACAAAACAATACAGACCACTGCAATGTTCCAGTAGTTTACGGTACAAAAAGCTAGATATTAGCCAGAATGTGAGCTACCAAAAGAATGAGATGGAATTCCAACTGAGTGATCCATCCAGTAGAACTCAAGGAGTACCAGTCCAATCGCCATAGAATTCGATATTTGATTCATGAAAAAACTCAGCACCAATCTTCTCGTGGAGTGATAGCGATCCCAAAACATGTTTGAGTGAGTAGACATCCATCTTCGTGTAGCTTGATAAGGAATACCAGAAACATCAGCTCAAAGTTTGTCTTCAAAGTGTAAGAGCATGCATCAAGATGTTTCCTTTTGATCCAGAGCAGCAGCATAATTCAGCATCCAAACAGAATTCAGTTTTGAAACACGGACAAGACTCAAACCAACAAACCAATCCCCAAAAGAAAGAAAACAGCTAAAACCACAGGACTCAACATGGAGAAGAAGAAAGGACACAACAGGACACAGGACATGACACGACCCGGATACACCCAAAATCAAAAAACATTACAGAGATAAGATGATGCTGTCTAGTCTGTGAAGGAAATCTTCAGTGGAGTAGGAGTTAGAGCCCCATCTTGTTTTTGCTCAGAATATGATTCCAACTTTATCAACTCAAGTACTTCTTCCCAATCCAGAGCCTCATTATTAAAAATAATTACCCCATTTCTTTTGAGCAAGTGAATCCATAATATAGCAAAAGGGATGCAATCCCAAATCATTTTCAGCTTTGGTTTCAGTTTCCTGTTATGCCACCATGTGAGAAGTGCAACCAAAGATGTAGGAACAACCCATTGAATACCAATCCAAGTAAGTATTCTAGTCCAAATAGACCATACAGGGTACCTAGGAGAAGGAAGTGATCAATGGATTCAATCTGCTCATTACAGAATTTACAAAGAGCTATGTAGTCTGCTTTGTCTACAGGAGTATTGATACCACAATTATTGAGCAGATTTTGAAGATAATGAAGTTGTTCTTCCTCCCAATCATATAGTCTTCTCCAGAATTGGAAAGTCCATTGATAATAATGAATTCCTGCCAAATACCTCCTTAACAGAATCAAATTTGTTTAATCAAATATCCTTCCAGAAGCTTTTACCAAATATGGCTAATGTTTTCCATGAATTTAGTGAAAAGCTGTGTCTCCTTGTGTTGAATGGACATGATATCCTTCCAAACTGGGGAAGTTTTCCTGTTGAGTTCCATCTTTGGCATTCAATTACCCTCTTCCATCTTGTATTTAGCTGCCACAATGCATTTCCTTCCCAAGCATCTTTTTCCTTACCAAACCTCTACCATCATTTCAGCAGTAAAGAAACATTTATTTGCTCCCCCTCGTCTTGAGGCTTGGATATTGTTTCCCAGTTTGAGCGGCGCAGAGTTTAGAACTCATAATGAAAACCTAGGAAAACATAAATTAACAATTAGTACAAGTATTTTGTGTTTTTGAAAAGCTGGGTTCAACCTACAAAATCCAGTGGGTTGATTGGATGAAAACAGGAGTAATAAGAGAAGTCCAAATCTCACATGTGTAGCAGAAGAGTATTTGTCAAAGTTGAATATTGTTACTACCAAATTGACACCACTTGGTACAAGGTGTCGGTGCCCTTGTGAATCTCATCAGCCTCGTAAATCAGATCAATTGCCCACTTCTTTACCAGTGTGCTTGGAGATACAAGTAATTGCTCAGTTCTATTCCAGTTCTTTATATCCAGTGTGTTTCGTAACGTATACATTGGGATCTCCACTTCATCACCGCCTTGTAATTGCAATCCTTCGTAACCCTGTGGTATATACATAAGCCACACATTATCTACATCCTTGGGAATGACACTAAAAGGGAAGGATTGGAATAATCCTTCCTTTTTGATTTTATTGCAGATCACCTCTTTAATAGATAGTAATTCGAAGAATTGGTAAGGTGCAGCTTCTCGGGGAGCCTCTTGAATATATAATACGCGTAGAATCCAACCCAACATTTTCTGGTTCACAGAAGGAGAAGGCGGCACCACAAAAGATACATTTGGCCCTCTACCGTCATGGTACGAGAACAAAATTGGAACCTCCTCATCCCCTGCTGGAACTAAAATAGAAACAACATGCTGAAGTTCAGAGAGCCCCTGTTCCAATAGATCATGAATTAGTCAGAGTACAAAGTATAAACATATTTTTCTTGAGAAGATTTGACAAAAAATATTCAAACATACTGATACAAAAGGACTTGGGCTTACAAAATCTAAGTGAAGAGATAGCCCTAGACAGAGCTCAATGGAAAAACATATTTCATGTAACCGACCCCAATTGATTGGGACACAAGGCTCGGTTTGGTTTGGTTACTGCTAAGGGATTTTTGGGCCTTTTATCATTTTGTCCTTATTTAATTTTTTTCGCGTTTGTTCATTTTGCAACAAATTTTTACAGATTATTGATTCGTCTCGATGAGAAGAATCAGAAAAGTGAAAAAATATGACTTTTACCCTAATATTTTTGAAAATATCCAAGATAAAACCCAAAAAGCCGGTATTACAAAACATATTAGGGTAAAAGTAAAAAAAAAAAAACTTTTTTAATTCCTCTCATTGAGACGAATCAATAATCCACTGAAATTTGTCACAAAATGAATAAACACAAAAAAAATTTGAATAAGGACAAAACGAAAAAAGCCCAAAAATCAAAAAATCCCTTAGCAGAATTCAACCTAATATAACAACGGCACTTGGAAGATGAATAGAAATCAAGGATTATAGCGATTGTATGGCTTTACAAAAACTATGATTTTACCTTCTCAAATCCCGTTCTGCTAAATTTTTTATTTTTTAAGTACTTATTTCTCGCTTTATAGGACATGTTATTCTCTCATAATACATTATTTATAATTCAAAAATTACTTATTTGAAAAATAAGTTCTTATTTTTTTTAGTGGAATACACCAAGTATTCCAATGCGTGAGAGAGACAGAGTACCTTAGTCTTGGGGAGTTGTTTTAAGAGACTAGTTAAATAATTGTTCTCAGCTAATTTATTGGAATCCGAATAGTTTGCCGACGACCCAAGCTGATCCAATTCAAGTGATAGGCTCTCTAATGATGGGCAACGCCTTGCATTCACATCCTTACATGTTGGAAGCTTTGGAAGAGATCGGAGCTTTGCACAATTACTCAAGCTGAAATGCCGCAAGCGAGGAAGGTTACTGATACTATTTGGTATAGTGCAAATATTATTTTCCCAAATATCCAAATTCCATAATGAGACCAACCCACCAATTGCACTAGGAAAATGAGATAGGTTGCAGCCGCCTAAACCCAAACTGTACAAGCGAGTGAGGCGCCATATACTATCTAGTAAGGTAAGCGATGTGTTACGTCCAAGATTCAAATACCCCAATGAGATCAACCTATCAATTTCACTGGGCAAATGAGACAAGTTGCAGCCCCAAAAATTCAAATCCTGCAAGCGAACAAGTTTGCATATACTTTCCGGTAAGGCACGGAAACCTTTATTACCCTCAAGTTCCAACTTCTTCAAAGAGTCCAAATCTCCAATTTCACTAGGAAGATGCAAGAGCTTGTTATATCGCACAAGCAATTCCTTCAAGCAAGACAGCTTACCAATGGTATTTGGTAGGGTACATAAACTGTTGCTTTCAAGATCCAAAATCTCTAATGAGATCAACCTCCCAATTCCACTAGGCAAGGTACTCAAATTGTTTTGGGTAAGATCCAGATTCCGTAATGAGATTAGATTCCCTATTTCATCCGGTACATATGACAAGTGGCAGTCTTGCAGAATTAATTCCATTAAGCAACTGGAGGCCTGAACAGGGATGAGTGAAAACCCAATGGAATCCACACCCTTTGGTGGCAATGTCCAAGATGAGAAGAATAAGCACCATAATTTATATAGCGGTCCTTTAAATACCGCAAAGTTTCCTAGCTTGGAGCAGCCAGAGAGATCAAGACGTTTGAGAGATTTCAACATCAAAATGCCAGAGGGAAGCTTCCGAAGTTTTGTACAGTTTTTCATATCCAGGACAACAAGATTGTTCAGACATCTAATAGACTTGTCAACCTCCACCAAACTTTTGCAACCATTAAGCAACAACTCCTCAAGAGAGGAGAGTCCAGAGAAGTCAGGGGTTCTAGTAAGGTAATGGCAGTGACTGAGGTAAAGGAACTTCAGCTTGCCCAGAATCTGTCCAAAAGAATTCAAGGAATGTTAATTTCCACACAATATACCGTGCAATAGATGTTGGATGGAGAAAGAAATAAGGATGTACCATGTTTCTATTCCAAACTTGTTTCAGGCTGCTGTAACGCAAATCAAGAGCAACTAGCTTCTCCATAGAAAAATTCCACAGTATACATTTCAAAGGGAAGCCTTTCCAGCTTAGCCATAATAGCCTTCTAGAAATATGTTCATAACCAGTAGTTAGGTGAACATAATCGAGATGAAGCAGCCACAAGTTGTTCATCCTTTCAAATGCCTTAGCATTCACTTGGACATCAATTGGATCAATAAGAAGGCGGCCTTCAACTACTTCAGTTCCCTAATAAGAAAACCCATTGCATAACGAGGGGAAATAAAGCACCTTTGCTTGGAAAGCATAAAATAAAGCTAGGAATATTTATGTAAGTTGAGACTTGGAATTAAGAACGTGCATAAGCATATGTGGCATTGCTGCAGACAACGGTAATTAAACATGAACAGTTGATAAAAAGATCATGATATGTGGTCCTCGCCATGCCATCTCTCCTAACCTCAAGGACATGCTCATAATACCACAATTTGTCCATCTTTTCAAATGGCTTTGCATTCACTTGGACATCTGTAGCGTTTAGGAGGAGGTCATTTACTGCTTCAGTTCCCTGATATGAAAACTCAATTCATAATGAGGGAAGAAAAAAGTACCTCATGAGAAAACAAAATATAAAGCTAGGAATATTCATATCAAATAAATCAGATATAGAATGGGCACAAGTGCATGTAGCATTATTGCAGTAATGAATCACCAACAATGGAGTAAAATCTAAATGCATAAAGCTCTCACCGTGCTATCTCTCAGAATTTCAAGGGCATTGTCAAGATACCACAATCAGCTACGCTTCCCAGGATCAAGAGATTCTTGCCTGACGATTTCTCTACCCATGTCTCGTATCATATCGTGCATCACAATTTGGTCATAACAGTCATATTTTATGAGACACCGGTCGGCTAGTTTTTGAATCTCATTGTCTGCAAAAATATCGTAGCCTTCCAATATTTTTATAGTAAAATCTCGACCTATTCCAACAAAAAAACATGCCATATTTAGGAACAACTTCTTCAGTTGCTCGCTAAGCGAATCAAAACTTATCTTAAGTTTTCCAAGAACATCATCAGCAGGAATTTTTCTTAATTTTTCTATTGCATTTTCCCATTGAGGTATGCTCTCGCCACGGAAATAAGAACCCAAAACTTCAAGAGCTAATGGAAGCCCTCCAGCATAATGCACAATTTGGTGTGAAAGGTTCAAATGGTCTTTTGGAGGATGATCTTCCTTGAAGGCATGCCAACTGAAGAGCTCAAGCGATTCGTTCTTGTCCAATTTCTCTGGCCCATATATCTCATTCTCACCCAATTCAAGGATTTTTAGCGAAGACTTATCTCTTGTTGTTATGATGATTCTGCTTCCAGGAGCGAAGGAATCTCGATCTATGGCTAGAGCCTTCAATTGTTGGACATTATCCACATCATCCAGAACAAGAAGAACCTTTTTTCGACCGAAAGCTATCTTCTTTATAACCTCAACACCTTCATGAGAATTACTTACTTCATGACTTCTTTTTAATATAGCCAAAAGAAGTTTCTTTTGTAACTCAACCAGACCATTCGGTCGCTGCGAAGTTTCTCTGACATCCGCAAGAAAACCGCTACGTTCAAACTTGTGTTGGATGATATTATACAGCCTTTTTGCAATTGTAGTCTTGCCAATTCCACCCATGCCCCATATGCCAACAATGCGAACAAAGTTGAATTCCATGTTCAGCAATACATTGAGCTCTGCAACACGATGGTCTAGTCCAACTTGCCGGTCTGGAACATTTAGATGTATTGGATTTACTTTTTCTCTATCATCTTTAATGATCATCTTAATTAACTCTGCTTCATCACTGCCATTTTGTGCATCAATTAACATAAAAAAAAAAACAAGAATAAGCACTCATTAAATCTAGAATTAGCCATGGCTATGGGATGAATCATGCTAATTTTGGCCAAAAAATTAGTTTCAATTGAGGATATCTGGCCTAGAAACTCAAAATAAAAACTAGTTGTAAGCTTGCAATGTATAATCCTGACTTTTCTTTAAAAAAAGAAGAAGTAAGTAGTAGTAGTTTAATCACGTAGTCCGAATAGGAACCCGACTCACTGTATGAGCTACGCAACGATGGGATTTTACCTTAAAAATCTGACACTGCCATGATGACCCTTAAATTATTATTAGTCTGTGTTGAATTTTTGGAATTTTTTTGGAGACTGAAATCTGAATGCGTACGGACCGAAATCGCGAGGAACCGACTCACTGCATTACGTGTCACGGATTAGGGCATTGGAAGTACAGGTGTACTTGCTTTCACCTGTTTCCCTTCTATTTCATCCACCGAAGTATACATATGATTATTATAAGTATTTATTATTTTAAAGACAAAAGCTAAGTAAACAAAAAGAGATAAAAAGAGTAAAGAAAGGGAGCTAGAGAGAGTCCTGGGTATTTCCTTCCGCCGTGATCCACCGCTTGCCGTTCCGGTCGTTTCATCAGAGGATTTCGATAGTTTTTGTTGGTAATCTTCTCATCCATTAATCTATTTTACAGTTAGTGATAGGAGATGTGTATATTGTTTATAATTAAGGAAGTTGATTTGGGGCAAAAATTACTTACAATTCTCTTTCCTCGCACTCGCCATACCTGAGCCTTTCTGTAATTTCTTCACTAGTGGAACCCCTTCCGGCAAAGAGTTTTGTTTCGAAACTCACCACCGTAAATTGATTTAAGTAAAATTATTCGCTGATTATTTGCTGACTGTATAAGCCTCCATTTAAGATATTAACTTTGCTAAATTCCAACGTATATATCTACCCTAGTACTGTAGGAATTCTATTCCAATTTGTGTATGATTTTTTACCCATAGCTTAGAAGAGACAATAGGTTACGTATATAATATTGTCATTTTAGAACTATAAAAACAGTCCATAAGCCAATTTGATGGCCCGATTTGGAAATTAGTTTACCCCATTAAGTTCAATTGTAACAAATAGTAATTGTGGTAAATTTTGTATAGGTACCAGTGCCTTGAGCTAGTTCGGTGCCACGTCAAGTTAGACGCATCCTTTTTGATGAGTTGCGCATACCTTGGTTACATGTATTTTTCTAAATTTTGGGATAAAATTCCATTGCTTGTTTTTGCTGAAAAGTGTGGAATTCGATCCTCTTACTTGATTTAATTGGTGATGTTGAATAAAACACATGTGATGGCCTGTTTATTAAATCTTTGGTGTTACAGTTAATCTAGACCGTGGCAATATGTTTTGGGAACTTGAATTTACTTCTTGTTTGTACATGCCTATGATAATAGGAATTATTCGAACGGTGTCTCGAGCGCTAGGGGACATATAAAGAAATTAGTGGCATGAAGTAATAAGGTAGGAGATGCAGCCAGGCATCACCGGGTAACGATATCTTACCACTCTTCAATGGGGTCGCTCCCCAACCGACTGGCAAAAATACCGTTGAATGTTATTATCGCCTGAATGTGCAAAAGTGGAAGGGAAGAAGAAAAAGGTCCATCTTGGGACCCAAGAATTGAATTTATCGATTAAAATGCATGTTACTGGAAAATTTGATGAGAATACTTGAAATGTTGCTTGGTTCTTGAACTGTTTTATGCAGTAAGGTATTTCCATGGTCAAACTTGTAATTTTGGTATACATTTCTCACCCGAGCCTCGGCTTATGAAAACCTTTTTTAATTTTTCAGGTTATTGTAGATAGCAAGTTGAGGGCTGGATGCGTTTTTTTGATTAGCTTTTGTAAATAGCACGTCTGTAAAAATTAGCAGGAACATTTGTAGTTTTTAGACAAGTGGTATTGTCAATTATGCTTAGCTATGTTGTATAGACACTCTGGAGTTGTATGAATAGATGCTTCCGCTGTTTGTCTTTTCATATTATTATGTATGCTCTGAATGGGAAAGGTGTTGGAGGCCTTGGTGATTCCGTCACCGGCCGGTCACGTGACCCGTATTGGAGTTGGGATGTGACATGCAGCAAGCAGAAGAGTGATTTTGAAATCACTCAAAAAATCTTACTCCTATTTCAAAGTTCTTCTCTAGGCATATCTAAAGTCATGCATAATAAGGCCTTCTTTTGTTATGATCTGAGGCAAGAACAAATGTCAAATAATTGTGAAGTTTGAAGTTTGTCCTGCGGCATTTGAAATTTGATGTATATAAAATTGTGGTCAACTAAGTACTTTTTAAGATTAATTAATAAACCTTCCAACAGGATGAAAATTCCACCCTCACCTCTAAATATGTGGATTAGTGTGTACTTGTACTGTTTTAAGGTCATTTTCTTGTAAATATCAGAAGGGTTGAGGACAATACCCGTTGGCCTCATTGAGCAAGTGCTGACCTGACAAATTGGCAGCTTCAGTAAGTGCTGCCCTCCACTTTTCCACCTTGCCATTCGATCCATCTCTAAAACGCTTTTCATGCTTGACAATTGCCTCTTGAAGATCCCCCGTCTGCTTCCGCACGTCGGATGGAACATCATAAAAGATGGGCACAACAATCTGTTTCAAAGTCTCCCTGCAAACCATGATCCTCACAAGTTCATCAAGGCAACACCTCGATCCAGCATAGTCTTTTGAGAACACAATTAAAGACATTCTGGAACCCTCAATTGCTTTCAGTAGTCCATCGGTAATAAATTCTCCTCTTTCAAGCTCTTTGTCATCCCTGAATGTGCGAATACTGTTGTCCTCTAAAGCAGCAAATAGATGGCTGGTAAAGTTTTTACGAGTATCAACACCTCTGAAACTCACGAAGATGTCGTATACCCATTGCGGTGGGATGGGTATGGAAGAGGAAGAACATCCTTCTGCCCGTGAGGCATCCATATTTATGCACACGACACAAAGATATATATTTTTATTTTATAGATCCACACTGCATAAAGATGAATCGAGATTTTGTGAACTTTAGCCTGACAAAATTCTGACTAGAGTAACAATTGATGAAATTGTTTACTTTTCCATTGATTATGGTCGATGATTACCGCAGAGAAAGAATCCCAATATATACCATATATAACTGACATTTGATGAGTTGGCCACTATGAGCACCAACAATTTTGTTTACAAGCACTTGTTCTATAATAGAATGATAGTCAATTTCGAGATTTTTGGTTCTAGCATGAAAGACAAGATTAGAAGCCCAGAAATGGCTGAACAGTTATCACACCATAGAACACGAGGAGTCACAGGAACATGAAGTTCAGAAAGTAAATCCAAACTAAGTATGCAGCTTTGTGAGCCATAACTTCGGCTATATTCAGGTTCTGTGAGTGATCGAGCCACTATGGGCTGTTTGTTAGCACACCAAGAGACAAGATTATGACCAAAATAAACACCAAAGCCAGTAGTGGAATTTCCGTACAACCCATTCGTAACTTCCTAAAAAGAATGCATAACTAATGCTATAAAAATGCATAATTAACAAGGCTAGAATTTGCTACCATAAACAAAAGATATGCATACCATGAAAAAAAAAATTGCGTATCATCCTCCATAAAATATGAGTGGTGAGTACCATGTATATACTCTCAAGATACTAACCAAAAGATTAGGAAGTTCTCCCACAATAGATTAGGGAGTTCGTTCCCAATGTTTGTAGAACCAATTCAAGAGTTCCACCTCCCATCTATCATCATTTGCAAAATAAAAACACGGTTTATAGAAGCGACATTAGAAATTAATAAATCGAGGGACTTTGACAAAGATGGACGAGAGAGAGAGAGAGAGAGAGAGAGAGAGAGAGAGCATGGAGCGATGGCTGAATTTTTTAAAATCCCAATAGACAGAGATGAAGAAGGAAGTGAAGGTTGTTCGATCTCGTGCATAAACAATGGAGAAAACTGAAAATGGTCGTTCGGAATTGGAGTGAAAAACGGGTCTCGCTCTCCAGCTTGGGAAGTTCCAGGCAAGTAATAATACAATCATTCTACCACCACACTCATTTACACATCCATTCACACACCCATACTCACAACGAGTGTGGAGCCCGCACACACTATACATCCAATGTGTGCGGGCTCCACTCTTGTTGTGAGTATAAGTGTGTGAATGAGTGTGTAAATGGGTGTGGTGCTAGAATTTTCCGTAATAATCTATACTACTTCTTTTAAAAGTACGAAGGTGTTTTCTACTTTTTCATTTCCAATAATACCCTTGTTCATCTACTCCTATTTTAAAAGTGTGGGACACTTTAAAATTGTCGGAAGCAACCAATGCGTTTCCCACACTTTTGTTTCCAAAAATGCCCCTGCTATGTCTAACAAATCACAAACGTATCTAAAGCCACGCATCTCTCAATTTCCCACACAAGCGAAGGGACACCAAAGGACCGCCTCTTTCCAGAACAGATGCATCTCCTTGTCCCAAGAAGAGCACGTATCTTTTGCCAAAGTAAAACCTTAACTGTTCGGCAACCACCCAAAAAAAAAAACAGACAAACAAAAAAAACTAATAGCAACTGCAGTTTTAGTTGCAACTGCCACATTCCGTTGCCCTTCTGGAACGCATCTTTTTCGATAGCAAAACCTCTTCTCCCGTGAGCATCGTGTTCCTCTCGATGGGACTCAGAGTTGAATTGAATAATCCGTTTAGACCAAGGGCATTCCACTTAGCAACTATCCATCTCCCACCCCTCCTCTGCATTTTCCGGCAACAAGTGACCTCATTGTCAAGCGCGTGGCACGATCGGCTGGTTGACCAACAAATTCCAACAAATTCCAACTTCTTGTAACACAGCACAAAGATTGTCGGTATTGTTGTCTTTTAATTTACCTGTGGTTTAATTTTGAGTAGATTCGCAACAATATATCTTATTCATGTTATTTTCTCTCCCTCTTATTTAAAGTTTACCATTGGTTTATTGCTGAGTTAATCAGTGAATTTTCGCTATCCGTAGTTTGTTCACCAGATGTTCACGAAATGTCTAAGCAATAAATTACCAAGCGCACTGTTTTTTAACATATATGTCTACCCTAATGATGTACGAGTGTTAACAATACATCAACAAAAAAAGTTTGTTGTTCTGTTTGTGGTTCTCGCATGCATTCTGCAATTAGATGTTAACAAAATGTATGATTCTAGAAATGAGATTTGAACAATATTGACTCTAATTGTTGTCATCTATACTATACTACCACTTTTAAAAGCACGAAGGTGTTTTCTACTTTTTGCCTTTCAAAAATGCTCCTTCAAAAAACTTGAAATAACTGACCACCCCAAATGAAAATTAATGCCACTTGAAAGCTCTCTGCACTATTTTTGCTTTGTGTTGTTTCCTAATGACGCACTTTTCCAAAAACGATCCGACGGCAACTCTCATCCGCCAGACCTTTAAATTAAATTGAAGCGGTGCCCACGTCTCTCACGGCAACACCTCTAGACTCAATTCGATTGAACATCCCTCCGAAAACCAGAATCTCAACGTCCGTCGTTGCCCACCACCCAGAATCTCTTCATGCTGCATCTTCAGCTTCCACGCGGTACACATTATTTCTCCTTCTACGTCTATTCTCCTGGTAACTTCACTCCCTCTCTCTAACTGCCCAGAACATGAGACCATGGAACGTTGTCATCAAATTTTCCTTCACAAAACATCCGCCGAAGATGTACCGTAACACCAGCCTTCGACAATCAATCTTATTCCGGTGAGGGTGTGGAAGTGTGCCCCTTACTGACATCTCCCTTGGCATCACCAATAACCTGGCTCTCTTTTGCGTTTTCCCATTTGTGTATTCTCGGCAATTTTGACCCCAAAATATCAGGTAGGATACGAACTATATCAGATGATAGTAAAGTATCAATTTATCGAAATGATCGAGGAATCTTCTTCTACAGAGGCACTTCTATGATTCATGGATGTACTACTGCAAGTTACGTGTTCGATGTATTGCCTCTATGAGGATTAGACCACAAGTTACCGTAAAGTATGGATATCTTTGTGGTAAGGCCATAAGTTGAAACTGTTGAGTAGGATGTTAATGGATTCTGCTCCTATTTCTTCCTAATCAATGGATGGGGAGCCAAAAACTTTTGTCAAGTTTACCAATATCCAATGTGTGGTATCTCTTAGTGTATTGATGCTTGATTTCTATTTTACACAGGCATGGTAATGTAATGGCCTTCTGGTCTACGGCATTAGGGACCATTACCAATTTCAAACTATTATGGAAGTTATCAATCTAGGCCAATTTCTTTGGAGAAATCCCTGCAATGTTCAAAATTGAAGAATGTTGTAGCCGCACAAGTTTTGCCATGTATTTGTTTTGATTGTCGGGTAAGATTCTGTAGGATCGATCAATGTGTGGTGCAGAATTGTTTGTCGCTTCGAAGAAATCAAACTCGAGAAATATTGTTATATGATCTTAACAAGCACATTTATGTATTTGTTCTACTTCAAATTTCTATTTCTATCCATACTTAATTCTGATGCAGTCATAGTTTAATTCTTTGAAGCTTCATTGGGTTTACTGGAAAAGCATCATTAGACTTTTCTTGGTCAGAGGAGGCACATGTTTTGTTCCGATAGGATTATGCATAATTCAGTTATCTGTTCAATAGCTTATTTTGTGGTTCACGGTATGAGAGTGCATCAATATGTACTTGAAACTACTATGTAAGTTATCAATCTAGGCTATTTCCTTGGATCAAACCAATGAAATTTCAAAATTGAAGAATATTTTATCGTTGCAAGTTTCGTATTTTATTTTCTTGATTAGTATCTCTAATTATGTGGTTCAGAACTTTTGGTCACTGTAGAGGAATCAAATTGGTGAAAGATAGTTAGCTGATATAAACAAGGACAGTGGCTTATTGGTTCTACTTTGAGTGTCTTCTTATAGTTAGTTCTGATTGGGTCCTAATTTATTTCTTTGAAGCTATATTGGTTTACTGGCAAAGCCTCATTGATCGGGCTTTTGTTTGTTGGAAGAAGTACGTTCAAATAGGGCTATGCATGATTCAGTTTTCTTTGCAATGGCTTATTAGTACTTCTCTTTTCCCATAAGATTTTGAGCTAACTATTACTTGAGTTGAAAACTCTAAATATGTTTGTTCATTTCATGCCTTTTTCTTTCTCCTGTACTCTTTTATACTACTTTGCATATTCATTTGTGTTGCTTAATAAAAGGAAAATGCAATGTAATACACAGCAATGTGCATGTGAGGAACTGCAGCAGTAATGATATTTTTCGCAATTAATAGCAGTCAATAGCAGTGTTCATTTTTTTGGTTCCTCACCTCCATCCATTGATGAATAATTCTCATCGGTTTAACATGTTTCTCTTACATGATTATTCATTTTGATTTTTTGCTTTGGTATCGGTGCAAGATCCAATTACTTAAAAGTATTATTAGTAGCACAATGAACCTAGACATTGAGATATGTAGGGTAATGGAATGACACTCAATTCTCTGGATATGTTATGTTTCATTTTTTTCCTTTGTTTTGCATGATGAACAATTGCTTCAATTTGCTTTGCACTATGTTTTGAAGACTATTCAAATGCAACGTGGAGTAAAAAAATGCAATGTGGTTAGAATTGAAGCCATACCAGTTTGACCCCACAGATTCAAGATAAGAAAATGGAGGTTCCTTTGTTCCTTTACTCTTTTTGCAGGAAAAAAATGCTTTGAGTAACCTAAATCGGGGCGCATGTAAAAATGGGAGGTCAATGTTGTGTACTCATTTGGTTATGTGGTTCTTGATATATTTTTTGTAGGAGAGAAGCTTTGGCATTCATGGTGCTCGCCATGAAGTTCTTGTTGACATCTTTAGGTGCCTATAAATCTAAGCAATTGAAGGAAGAAAGGCTTTTTTTTTCATTGGATTTTGAAGTTGCTTTATGCCTGGATGATTACTTCTGTTAACTTGCTGATTGCAATTGGGACATTCATGGGTTTTGTTGCATTCAACATGAACTTGAATACTCTTGTATCAAAATGTTCTTCCGCTACTAAAATGGTTTTGATATGCTGGTTTGGGAATCATTCAAGTAGACAATGTACCTTTCGTCAACACTCTTCTTGTCTATAACATTGGATGAAACCACAATCACCACTTGCTTCTGTTGATCTAATTCAAAAACCCTGTAGGCACTAAATTAGGGTTTTTCCAAAGTAGAAAACCGTTTAATGGGAAGAACGCCATGTGCAACGCACGTGCTATTTACTAGTAACCATGTAAAAAGAGGAAAGTGGGAAGAAAACTAATGATAAAGTCTGAGCGGACGGACTTGCGCGTAGAATAAAGGCACATTTGAATTATTGTACCCTACTAGCATTTACTTACTTTTTGATGTTTGATTTGCCAAGAATTTTCGTGGAATGCATTTATACATGTCAGCCATCAAATGTTCACTTTTTTTTTTTTTTTTTCTAAAGAATCCACCTCGGGGTATCGTACAAATAATAAAAGTCAATTATTGTTTAAAATATTTTTAAAGAGTGTTTGAAAAAAATAAGTTCAGTTGGATATCGATTATGGCTTAATTAATTTCTTCAACTTTCAAAAATCACAAAGAGAACGAATTGATCAAATCCCTACCGAGATTTGACCAAGGGAGTATTTTTTACAAAGATTCTGAAGAAATATTTTAATCAAATTGAACGGTCCGATCATTTGTGAGACCCGTTTCTGGATCTCACACAAGTCGGTGTACACTATATGATGTTTTCATAACTTTTTTTTGTATGCCTAAACACTTCAATAAAAACATAATATGTACACTATATGATAAGATTACATGTGGGCGATGCCTCGATCAAGAGAGCATTCTTAATTATTTGTGCTATTGATACACATTGGGGATTGCATCATGGGACTATGCTAAGCTTGATTAACATATTTTCAATGGCGCTTGATGTAACAGTCGAAGATGGATATCCGATTTTGAACAAAAATCGCAATCCTTTTCTCTATTAAAGGAGATACAATCTTCTGAGTTTGCATTTAATTTTCATCTGCGAAATTACGTATGATTTGTCACAAAGTTATTGCAAAGTTACATCTTTTCTTGAATATTGACTCAGCCACTCTAAGTAGAAATTATATATATATATATATATACCTCAAAAGCACAATCTATGAACACTACCAAAACTCTTGTTACATCTGTATATATATGGAGTTTTGATGATGAGCTCTTTGTAGGAAATAAAAGTGGTACATCCGAATTGTTTGTTGTTGTCTCCCAGGCTACTAACTCTGTTATCTTTTATGACCTTTGAACTTGCATCTTGCTGAGTGAAATTTTGATGTCATCAATAAGTTACTATTTTTTTTTACATTGCTCGCCTTTGTCTTGTTTAAACCAATTCACAAATCTTTGACCCTGACACATTATACAAGAAATCGCTATGTGCATCAGTTTGTAGTGGAATTAAAAAAAAAAAATGAAACAGGAAGAACACTAAAGAAGCCAAATTTCATTTTTACATGCTCAGCACGGAATTACGTGATGACCAACTACAGTTTCTTTGTAAAATGCATTTCATAAACCCTAGAAAGCTATACCATCACTAGCTATATGAGGATTACATACTTTTTCCTTCTCTAGTGACAACCGACTTAATCATCGGAATGTGTTCTGAAAATCGGCCAGTAGGCACCAACTGATTCCCCTGTTTTGTACGTGGACATAGGAGTGAGAGAGCAAGCTACAACACCATCTCGAAGTTACAGCGGGTCCATAGAATGTTACAGCCCCACTCCAAGCGGGTCCATAGAATGTTACAGCCCCACTCCAAGCGAGCAACGTAAGGAGGTGGTGACACACAACGACCAATCTTGAAAGACCACTTTGTCAAAAGATGCCTAACAGCTGCATCGATCATTCGGTAGCGACTGTTTATTAAAAACACATAACTCGAGAAGTGAAGCAAGCCTTCTTCCTCTTCATCACCCATCCTTGTTTCCCCAGGAATTTGAGTCACAATTGCTCCTAAACTCGGATAAAAAAGGGGGCGAAGGACATAGTAAGAGATGATCCAAACAGGGTGTTTAGCTGATTGGAATCGTCAATTTCGATATGTGGCTTTCAAGAATTTATTACTCCATTTGCCTTTTTCAACAAGATTTCTACTTTCAGGCATTTTAATTGGTTGAGTTTTCGAACGAAATCACCATGTACTGACTTAAACCGCAACGTTTCATCCAAAAAATATGGTGTAGATCTTTCGTCGACATTCTCTGTCCAACCTTCCGATGTTGAGACTTGTCACAATGATGAATCAATAAATTAGATTCAAATCAAACCCACAAAGAATTACTTGAAACCAAACAAACCTTACGCCCCAATTATGTAGGATCCGCGATAAAAAGCGACACAGGAATAAATAAATCCAGAAGCAGCTTGGAGTAATTTTTCATCTATCTTTACCCAGGTTCCAATCCAACGTATTGTCAATTTGAACTCAAGCAAGTACAACCACACTTGTCAACAGACCTGACCACCAAAACGAAACTCACATTGAAATGTCTATAAACACAAGGATAAACCACAAGGCATGCCACTCTGCAATTAAATTCACAAACAAGCAACTACGAACTTTCATCGAAATGTCGACTGGCTTGCTTCATCTCTCCATTTCTCTAGAGGTCTGTTGGCCTTCCATACTCGACCCAGATGTGTGCAGACCGTAATCACTAGTGGAGTTGCTGAACTTGCTGCGGGCCCCATACTCTTGGCTTCCCAATGCCATCATCCTGAATTTCTTCATCTCCTCGTTGTATTGGCTCGTGTCTTAGTCTGATCTTATGCCTTAGTTGAGATCCGATAGGGATAGGTCTCCTTCGAACCCATACTACGTGTGTAATTTCAGTAATGTTGGTTGCCTTGTCACCTAGAAATTAAATTATAACGCTACACGAGTTTGAATGCAAGAACTTTCACTATAGCATCAGACCTTAACAGCCTTTGAGATGGCAAAAAAGAGTGATTAGAAATACGAACAATCGGGGGTTCACACCGTTTCGTGAGAAATTGTAGGAAACATAAATGGACGAATAAAACTGACCATTCCCTTCATTTCTCACCATTTTTCTCCCCCTTTATTCATTCAACGATTGATGGGCTTTTTGAAGAGTGTAAAGGAATGAATGATTTTGCAGGTCATAGCTGACTATAGTATTTTCTTCAAGAGTTCGCTGTCGCTTTCTTCTTCTTCTTATTGAGTCATTTGTAAGTATGTAGACGATTTTCACAGTCAACTAGCCGTTAGTCACAATATAGGCTAGCTCGTCCATCCTTTCCTTTCTTGTTTGCTTTCACATTCACAATTATTATTATTATTATTATTATTTTGATCGGCAACATGATTTTATTAAACTCGACAAATGGTACATCGAGATCGAGGACCAAACTCTAGATACAAGTAAAGGCTTGAATTGTAGATCGAGAAGGCCAAAGGAAAGCAAGAAAAAATGACATCCAACAAGACATTGAATGAACCCCAGAAGCATGGATTCAACTAGGCCTAAACGGAGATAGATACCAGAGTGTTCAGTTCGGCCTAAATCTGGGTTCAATATAGAATTGTTCTTCAACATACATCAGCAATTGTATCCAGCAATTATTATTATTATTTTTTTATAACGAATGAACAACCTTACAGTCAGGCCCACTAATGCATCTTGCTTCAAGGCCAGGCGACCATAATAGAGTCAATCGCAAATGGATGGATGGAGAGAGAGAGAGAGAGAGAGAGAGAGAGAGAGAGAGAGGCGCTGAGTTTAGAACTTGAGATAAAATGTCTTTTTGAAAAGCTGGGTTCAACCTACAAAATCCAGTGGGTTCATTGGATGAAAACAGGATTAAGAGAAGTCCAAATCTCACGTGTAGCAGATTATTTCAAGGAAAATGTTATGGTCCTTGACATATTTCCATGAAAGTGTCCATAAAAAAAAATGAATGGTTCAGATTAACACCACATCAATCCCCTATTTTCAAAGTTGAATATTGTTAAATTAACACCACTTGGTACAAGGTGTCGTTAGCCCTGTGAATCTCATCAGCCTCGTAAATGAGATCAATCGCCCAGATCTTTACCAGTGCGTGAGCACCTGCATATATTGGGAATGGAATACTAATACTTCCTTTTTTATTTTATTGCAGCTCACCTCTTCAATACGCAATTTGTGGAGTCGGTAAGGTGCTTCTCGGGGAGCCCAGACTAATATGCGTAAAATCCAATATTCCAACATTTTTCTGCCTCACAGAAACAAAAGGCGGCACCACAAAAGATACATTTGGCCCTCCGGGAACCAAATAGGAACCTCATTCCCTGTTGGAACAACATGCTGAAGTTCAGAGAACCCCTGTCCGAATAGATCATGAATTAGTCAGAGTACGAACATTTTTTTTTTTAGTCAGTACGAAAAAGTGTATGAAAAATGGAATTTCTGTCAATGAATTGTTCTTGTTTTGAGCAAATTAGCACTTGCAAATAAGAAACAATAACACAAAAGAAAACAAAAAGTTCTCTTTTTTACAAAAGAAAAGCTGGGTTCAACCCACAAAATCCAGTGGGTTCATCGGATGAAAACAAGAGTAAGAGAAGTCCAAATCTCACTTTGTGAAGCAAGAGTACTCTCCTAATTTCAAAGTTGAATTTGTTACTACTAAATTGACAGCACTTGGTACAAGGTGTCGTTGCCCCTGTGAATCTCATCAGCCTCGTAAATTAGATCAATTGCCCAGTTCTTTACCAGTGTGTTAGGATGAGTTTCATATATTGGGATCTCCACTTCATCACCGCCTTCTAATTGCAATCCTTTGTACCCCTGTGGTATATACAGAAGCCACACATGATCTACATCGGAGGGATTGACGCGAAAAGGGAATACTAATACTTCCTTTTTTATTTTATTGCAGATCACCACTTCAATCCGTATTTCGTGGAGTCGGTAAGGTGCTTCTCGAGGAGCCCATACTAATACGCGTAGAATCCAACCCAACATTTTCTGCTTCACAGTAGGAGAAGGCAGCACCACAAAAGATACATATGGCCCTCTACCATGGTACGGGAACCAAATAGGAACCTCATCCCCTACTGGAACATAAATAGAAACAACATGCTGAAGTTTAGAGAGCCCCTGTTCCAATAGATCAATGAATTAGTCAGAGTACAAACATCTTTTTCTTAAGATTTGAACTAAAAATATTCAGACATATTGGGCTTACTATATCTAAGTGAAGAAATAGCCCTAAACAGAGCTCAATGGGAAAACAGGCCGGTTTCATATAGCCGACCCCAACTGATTGTGACACAAGACTCAGTTCGGTTTGGATACTGCTAAGTGCTAATGGATTTTTGGGCTTTTTTCATTATTTCCTTCTTCAAATTTTTTTCGCGTTTGCTCATTTTGCACCAAACTTTTTTTAATTATTGATTCATCTCGACGAAAGGAATAGAAAAAATAAAAAATTACGACTTTTACCCAAACATTTTTAGAAATATCCAAGATAAAACCCAAAAAGTCGGCTTTTTGGGCTTTATCTTGGATATTACAAAAAAAGTATTAGGGTAAAAGTAAAACAAAATTACTTTTTAAATTTCTCTTGTCCAGGCGAATCAATAATCCAAAAATGTTCGTCGCAAAACGAACAAACGTGAAAAAAATTTGAACAAGGACAAAACGAAAAAAACCCAAAAATCCCATAGTGGAACTCAACCTGATTTCCCGCTTTACAAAAACCATGATTTTACCTTCTTATGGAATCCTGTTCCTCTAAGGTTTTATTTCTTAAGTGTACTTATTTTCCGCTTTACGAGATAGGTCATTCTCTCATAATACATCACATTTAATTCAAAAAAAAGTACTACTTATTTTGGTTAGTGGAACACACCCTTATGAAGCATTCCAATGCGTGAGAGAGATCGAGAGTACCTTACTTTTGGGAAGTTGTTTTAAGAGACTAGTTAAAAAATTGTTCTCAGCTACTTTATTGGATTCCGAATAGTCCACCCGCCGCCCTAGCTGATCCAATTCAAGTGGTAGGCTTTCTAATAATGGACAACGCGGTGCATACACAATAGTCCATGTTGGAAGCTCTGGAAGGGATCGAAGCTTTGCACAATCATTCAAGCGGATGTTCTCCAAGCAAGGAAGGTTATTGATACTATCTGGTATGGTGCACATATTATTTTTCTCAATAATCAAAATCTCTAATGAGACCAACCCGCCAATTCCACTAGGAAGATGGGATAAGTTGCAGTCGCCTAAATCCAAGGTGTTCAAGTGAGTAAGGTGCCAGATACTCTCTGGCAAGATAAGTGATCTGTTACGTCGAAGTTCCAAATGCGCCAATGAGATCAACCTATCAATTTCATTGGGCAGATGAGACAAGTTGCAGTCATACAAACTCAATAGCTGCAAGCGAACAAGTTTGCATATACTTTCCGGTAAGGCACGGAAACCATTATTACGCTGAAGTTCCAAAGTCTCCAAAGAGTCCAAATCCCCAATTTCACTAGGAAGATGTGAGAGCTTGTTATTTCCCACAAACAATTCCTTCAAGCAAGACAGCTTACCAATGGAATCCGGTAGGGTACATAAACTGTTTCTTGCAAGATTCAAAATCTCTAATGACGTCAACCCCCCAATTCCACTAGGCAGATGTGACATGTTGTTGTCTTCCAAACGCAAACGCTTCAAGCAAGTAAGGTTACAGATACTCTCCGGCAAGGTACACAAATTGTTTTGTGTAAGGTCCAGAGTCCGTAATGAGATTAGATTCCCTATTTCCTCTGGTAGATATGACAAATGGCAGTCTTTCAGATTTAATTCCATTAAGCAACTGGTGGCCTGGACAGAGATGAGTGAAAATCCAATAGAATGCACAACCTTTGGTGGCAATGTCCAAGATGAGAAGAATAAGCACCATAATTTATATAGCGGTCCTTTAAATACAGCTAAGTTTCCTAGCTTAGAGCAGCCAGAGAGATCAAGACGTTTGAGAGATTTCAACATCCAAATGCCAGAAGGAAGCTTCCGAAGTTTTGTACAGTTTTTCATATCTAAGACAAGAAGTTTGTTCAGATATCTAATAGACTCGTCAACCTCCACTAAACTTTTGCAATCATTAAGGGTCAGTTCCTCAAGAGAGTAGAGTCCAGAGAAGTCAGGGGTTCTTGTTAGGTAATGACAGTGACTAAGGTAAAGGAACTTCAGTTTGTCCATAATCTGTCCAAAAGAATATGAGGAAAGTTAATTTCCACACATGCAATACCGTGCGATAGATGTGGGATAGAGAAAGAAATAAGGACGTACCATATTTCCATTCCAAACTTTTCTAAGACTGCTATAACGCAAATCAAGAGCAACTAGCTTCTCCATAGAAAAATTCCACGGTATACAATCCAAAGGGAAGCCTTTCCAGCTTAGCCATAAGAGCCTTTTGGAAATATGTTCATAACCAGAAGTTAGGTGAACGTAATCGAGATGAAGCAGCCACAGGTTGTTCATCTTTTCAAATGCCTTAGGATTCACTTGGACATCTTCTAGATCATTAAACTTTAGAAGGCCCCTTTCAACTAGTTCAGTTCCCTAATAAGAAAACCCATTGCATAACGAGGGGAAATAAAGTACCAAGGGTTAGAAAGCATAAAATAAAGCCATATTCATGTAAGTTGAGACTTGGAATTAAGAATGAGAATAAGCATATGCGGCATTACTATAGACAACAGTAATTAAACATGAACAGTTGATAAAAAGATAATGTTGTGTGATCCTCACCATGCCATCTCTTTGAACCTCAAGGACATGCTCACGATACCACAGTTTGTCCATCTTTTCAAATGGCTTTGCATTCACTTGGACATTTGTAGCATGTAGGAGGAGGCCATTAACTGCTTCTGTTCCCTGATATGAAAACACGGTTCAAAATGAGGGAAGAAAAAAGTACCTCGATGAGAAAACAAAATATAAAGCTTGGAATATTCACGTCAAACAAATCAGAATTAGAATGGGAACAAGTGCCTGCAACATTATTGCAGTAATGAAGCATCAACAATTGATGAAAATCTCAATACATATGGCTCTCACCTTGCCTTCTCTCAGAACTTCAAGGACATCGTCAAGATACCACAATCGGCTACGCTTCCCAGGATCAAGATTTTCTTGCCTCACGATTTCTCTTCCCATTTCTCTAATCATATCATGCATCACAATTTGGTCATGACAGTCGTATTTTATGAGACACCGATCGGCTAGTTCCCGAATCCCTTCTTCTGCAAAATCGTTGTAGACTTCCAATATTTTTACTGTAAAATCTCGTCCTATTCCAACAAAAAAACATGCCATATCCAAGAACAACTTCTTCAGTTGTTCGTTTAGCGAATAAAAACTTATCTTAAGACTTATGTTAAGTTTTCCTTGAACATCATTAGAAGGAATTTTTCTTAATTTCGCTATTGTACTTTCCCATTGAGGTTTGCTCTCGCCGCAGAAATAGGAACCCAAAACTTCAAGGGCTAATGGAAGCCCTCCAGCATAATGCCCAATTTGGCATGAAAGGTCCAAATGGTCTTTTGGAGGATGGTCTTCCTTAAAGGCATGCCAACTAAAGAGCTCAAGGGATTCGTCCTTGTTCAATTTCTTTGGCTCATATATCTCATTCTCACCCAATTTGAGGATTTTTAGCGAAGACTTATCTCTTGTTGTTATGATGATTTTGCTTCCAGGAGCAAAGGAATCTCGATCTACGGCTAACGCCTTCAATTGTTGGACATCATCCACATCATCCAGAACAAGAAGAAGCTTTTTTCGATAGTAAGCTGTCTTCTTTATAACCACGATGCCTTCATGAAAATTCCTTACTTCATGTGTTCTATTTAATATAGCCAAAAGAAGTTTCTTTTGTAACTTATCCAGACCATTCAGATGCTGCGAAGTTTCTCTGACATCCGCAAGAAAACCGCTACGTTCAAACTTGTGTTGGATGAGATTATATAGCCTTTTTGCAATTGTAGTCTTGCCTATTCCACCCATGCCCCAAATGGCAACAATGCGAACACAATTGAATTCCATGTTCAACAACATATTAAGCTCTGCAACACGATGGTCTAGCCCAACTTGGCAGTCTGGAACATTTAGATATGTTGGATTTACTTTTCTAACATCTTTAATGATCATCTTAATAAACTCTGCTTCATCTCTGCAAATTTGTGCATCAATTAACATAAAAAAAAAGTATAAGTACTCATTAAATCTATAATTAGCCATGACTATGGGATGAATTAATCATGCTAATTTTAGCCAAAAAAGTAGTCTCAATTGAGGATATCTGGTCTAGAAACTCAAACAAATAAACTAGTTGTAACCTTGCAGGCTTGCAACAAGCAGAACAGTGATTTTGAAATCAGTCAAAAATTCATACTCATATTTTAAAGTTCTTTCTCTAGGCATATATAAAGTCATGCATAATAAGGCCTTCTGTTGTTTTGATCTGAGGCAAGTACAAATGTCAAATAATTGCAAAGTTCGAAGTGTGTCCTGCGGCTTTTGAAATTTGATGTTTATAAAATTGTGGTCAACTAAATACTTTTTAAGATTAATAAACCTTCTAGCAGTATGAAAACGTACTCAACCCCCACCTCAAAATATGTGGATTAGTGTGTACTGATGCTGTTTTAAGGTCATTTTCTTGTAAACATTAGAAGTGTCGAGTAAAATACCCGTTGGCCTCATTCAGCAATTGCCGACCTGACAAATTGGCAACTTTAGTAAGAGCTGCCCTCCACTTTTCCACCTTGCCATCCAATCCATCTCTAAAATGCTTTTCATGTTCGGCAAATGCATCTTGAAGAACCGCCGTTTGCTTCCGCACGTCAGATGGAACAACATCATAAAAGATAGGCACAACAATTTGTTTCAAAGTCTCCCTGCAATCCATGATCTGCACAAGTTCATCAAGGCACCACCTCGACCCAACATAGTCTTTTGAGAACACTATTAAAGAAATTCTGGAACCCTCAATTGCTTTCAGTAGTTCACCGCTAATAAATTCTCCTCTTTCGAGCTCTTTGTTGTCCCTGAATGTGCAAAAACCATTGTCCTCTAAAGCAGCAAACAGATGACTAGTAAAGTTTTTACGAGTATCGGCACCTCTGAAACTCACGAAGACGTCGTATACCCATTGCGGTGGGATGGGTATGGAAGAGGAAGAACATCCTTCTGCTCGCGTGGCATCCATATTTATGCACACAACATAAAGATTTTTAATTTTTTTTTATAGATCGACACTGCATAAAGATGAATCGAGGTTTTGTGAACTTCTGCCTGGCAAAGTAACAATAGATGAAATGGTTTACTTTTCCATTGATTATGTCCGATGATTACAACATAGAAAGAATCCCAATATATACAATATAAAAATGACATTTGATTGGCTATTGACTCAATGCATATTCACTTGGATTGATGAGTTGGATAACACCCCCTTCAAACCAATGGGAGGAGCCCGAACGATTAGTGGATTGACAGACAACCGTTGGGTATTGATGTCAGCTATTTCCAATATAATGAGGAACAATTTGTTTGCAAGAACTTGTTCTCTAATAGAATGATAGCCAATTTCGAAATGTTTGGTTCTTGCATGAAAGACAAGATTAGAATCCCAGCCCTGGCTAAACAGTTACCACACCATAGAACACAAGGAGTCATAGGAACATGAAGTTCAGAAAGTAATCGCTGAATCCAAACCAAGTATGCAGTTGTGTGAGCCATAACATTATATTCAACTTTAGTGGATGATCGAGCCACTATGGGCTTTTTCTTAGCACACCAAGAGACAAGATTATGATCACCAAAATAAACACCAAAGTCAGTAGTGGAATAAGCGTACACTCCATTCGTAAGTTCGTAAAAAGAATGCATAACTAACTATAAAAATGCATAGCTAACAAGCCAAGAATTTGCTACCATAAACAAAAGAATATGCTACCATAAACAAAAGAATATGCATACATACCATGAACAAAAAAAATTGTGTATCGTTCTCCAAAAAATATGAGTGGTGAGTACCTTATACTCTCAAGATACGAACCAATTCAGTACCTCTTCTCCATGGTTTGTATTTGGTCTCTCCTCAATGTACTCTTTGTCGAGTCCTCCATAAAATTTTGTTGCTGATCAAAATTTTTTTTTTTTTTTAGAAAACTAACTTCGAACTTTTATTTTTCAGTGTTTAGTTGGCATTTGAAAATATTTTCAGAAATCAACAAAATTCTAACTAGAGTAACAATATATGATCGAAATGGTTTACTTTCCATTGATTGTATTACGTTCGATGATTGCAACAGAGAAAGAATCCCAATATATACCAGATACAACCGACATTTGATTGGCTAACAAGAAACACAAATCACTATAATTGGTCAATCCGATCCATATTCACATGGATTGATGAGTTGGCCACTATTTAACAAGGTTAGAAGTCCAGCAACGGCTGAACAGTAATCACACCATAGAACACGAGGAGTCACAGGAACATATAGTTCAGAAAGTAACCGCTGAATCCAAACCAATTAAGTATGCAGCTGTGTTATCCATGACTTTATAATCAGCTTTAGTAGATGATCGAGTCATTGTGGGTTGTTTCTTAGCACAATAAGAGACATGATTATAACCAAAATAAACACCAAAGCCAGTAGCAGAATGGAATTCACGTACACCGCCATTCGTAACTTAGCAAAAAGAATGCATAACTAATATTAAAAAAATGCATAACTAACAAGCCAAGAATTTGCTACCATAAACAAAGAAAATATGCATACCATGAACAAAAAAAATTGCGTATCAGGATACTAATGAAAAGAATCGGGAGTTCTCCCGCAAAAGATTAGGGAGTTCGTACCCAATGTTTGTAGAACCAACTCAAGAGTTCCGACAGAGATGAGAGATGTAGAAGGAAGTGAAGATTGTTGGATCTCGTGCACAAACAATGGGGAAAATGGTCGTTCGGAATTGGAGTGAGAAACGGGTCTCTCTCTCTCTCTCCAGCTTGGGAACTTCCAGGCAAGTGATAAAGCCAGAAAGAAAACTAACGATAAAGTCTTTGTGGACAAGACTTACGAGTAGTCTGTGTGGACAAGAATTTTCGTGGAAGGCCTTTGTGCATGCCATTTACACCAGATGTAGACCGGTTTTTTTAAGAATCCGCTTTGGGGTATCGTACAAGCACTAAAGGTCATTTAATTTGTTCAAAATACTTTTAAAGAGTTCTTGACAAAAAAATAAGTTCAGATATCAACTATGGCTTGATTAATTTCTTCAATTTTCAAGGATCACAAAGTGAACGAATTGGTCAAACCCCTACCAACATTCGACTAAGAGAGTTTTTTTACAGAGATTCTTAAGAAATATTTTAATCTAATTGAACGGTCCTATCATTTGTGTGAGACCCGAAAACGGATCCCACACAAGTCATTGTACATTTAGCGTACACTATATGATGTTTTCATAGCTTTTTTTTGTATGCCTATACACTTGAATAAAAACATTATGTACACTATATGATAGATTGCATGTGGGCGATGCCTCGGTCAAGAGAGCATTCTTAATTATTTGTACTATTGCTACAAATTGGGGATTGCATCATGGGACTATGCTAAGCTTGATATATTAACATATTTTCAACGGTGCTTGATGGGTCCGATTCTGAACCAAAATCACAAGCCTTTTATCTATTAAAGGAGATACAATCTTTTGAGTTTGCATTTAATTTTCATTTGATGAGCTTTATGTGGGAAATTACGAATAATTTGTCACAAAGTCATTGCAAAGTTGCATCTTTTTCCCTCGGCCACTCTAAGTAAAAATTCATATATGTACCTTGAAAGCACAATCTATGAACACTACCAAAACCCTCGTTATATCTGTACGTATATGGAGTTTTGATAATGAGCTCTTTCTGGGAAATAAAGTTACGGCTCTAATTGTTTCGAGGTAAAATGTTTTACAATGTAAAAAAATAAACTTCAAACTTTAATTTTTCGGTGTTTCGTCGGCACTTAAAAATATTTTCAGACATAAACAAAATAGTGTAGGGGGTGGGGGGGTCTTAATAAGTGGAGAGATATGAGAACATTAGAATTGAACGTGGGTCATGACTGACAATCGAGAAAACTGAGCAGTGAGATATGATAGAAAATAACTTACAGAAAATTTAAAGGTAAGTCATTTTCATCCAATTGATAGAAATATTTTCCTAATTTTTTATACAACCAAACACCAAAAAATAGGTAAAACATTTTACCGTAAAACATCTTATGCCCAAACAAATGGAGCCTACATCTGAATTGTTTGTTGTCTCCCAAGCTCCCTAACTCTGTTCTCTTTCATGATCTTTGAGCTAGCATCTTGCTGAACGAAATTTGGACGTCATTGATAAAATATCTCATATTTTTGTTTACATTTATCACCTTCGTCTTGTTTAAACCAATTCACAAATCTTTAATCCAGACACATTATATAAGAAATCGCTATGTGCACCAAATTGTAGTGGAATGAAAAAGAAGAAGAAAAAGAAGAAGAAGAACTGAAGAAGCGGAATTTCATTTTCAACCGGCAAAATTCCACATTAGAATTTATGGACCAAGCGCCATTAAGAAGAAGGTGACGAGGGAACCACCTCAATTGGACCGTCACCTCCTTCATTTATAATTTTGGGACACTGCTGCTTGGTGTCCTAATGATTCTTAATTTTCTCATTACACTTTTTCCGGGATTCATAACTTAAAATTGAGGGTGTGTTCCACTTACTAAAATTATTTTTTGAATTCAAAGTAGGGAGGGAAAGTCTTCAATACACACCCCTTTAAGGTATGTACCATATGCACCTATTGTGTGGTTCATATTGTGCCACCTCATAAAAAATTACTTGTAGGACCGGTCATTCATAACATTTTATTTCGTATCGTAACTTTTATACTAAAAATTCATAACTTTTCAACAATATGATTCGTAACTTTTTAGCAATAGATTCGTAACATTTTAGGATTCATAACATTTTGGTGTATTTTAATAAGGGTGCATATGATACACACCCAAATAAGGAGTGTGTATTGTATCACTTTCCTTCAAAGTAATGTATTATGAAAGAATGACCTGTCTTGTCAAGCGAAAAACAAGTACTTCAAAAATAAGATTTCTAGCGGAACGAGGGCCTGACTCTCACAATAATAAAGATGGTCAACTAGAAAGTGTGTGAGGAGGTTAAAATGTGTGTCGATAAATATGACCCGCCATTTCATTTGCTATTATGGCCACGAGTAGTACACGGTCGTCGCGATAAACACGTTACACGAGAGATATGAGAATATTAGAATTGAACGTGGGTCATGACTGACAATCGAGAAAACTGAAGCGTGAGAATTGCAGTAGAAGGCATCAGATTCATTTTAGAAAATAACTTACGGAAGATTTAAAGATAAGTCATTTTCATCTAATTGATGGAAAATCTTTTAAATGTAAAATATTTTCCTAATTTTTTGCACAACCAAACACCAAAAAAATAGGTAAAATATTTACCGAAAAATATCTTATGCCCATACCAATGGAGCCTACATCTGAATTGTTGTAATCCCCACACATAGTAAAGTAAGTCTCTCACACCAATACTTAGATTCACTCACACGGAAATAATCTCATCTTTTCAACCAATTCATCATCAGGCATATTCTATAATACCAGTACATAACAAAACACGCCAATCAACTTGATTCATGGATCAAACACACGTAAAGAAACTCCCTTCACAATTTCCATAAGAGAGACACCAAAATTCCAAATCTTTAACATAGTAGACCAACCATTTGTTTCACATCAATCAATAACACACCCCGGTAAATCAATTAATCCTTACTGAACTCAAACCCAAGTAAATATGTCAAATAATCTGATTCTAAGTGAAATATTCATATTACAATTTGTGGTCTCATTTCATCATTAACCGCACTATCAATCTAGTGATTATACTACGAGCGTCAACTAATCCCTCACGAGCTCAATATCATGCAAATAGCAAGAAACGGACTCATATTCCAATTCCAATTCCAATTCCTATCAAACATCATTCACTATGCTTTGTGCGTTCATAGTTCATTCCTAAACTTACCCTCAAATAAACGTAACCATTCATCTGGTGTCAAAGATGTACTATGAGAACTCCACCTCAGATTAACAGTATCAACATAACTTTGGATTTTGAATACTTAAACTATCCCCATTGTTTTAATATATCGAGTAACCGCTTCACATCACATCCCCTATAATTGCCATTACTTCATAATTAATTCTTCCAAAATCCAAGATGATACTCTACGAATCCAACGTCTAATAATGTTCATAAACTCTTAAATAAGTATAAACCAGCCCCATAGAAGGAACCACGGCCTTTGAATATGAAAAAGGAATTTTTTACCAAAAACTATCTTGAGTTTCGGAACTGGCAAAAAGGGAGGTTCCGGAACTGACTGGGTTTTGGAACTAGCAAAAACAAGGGTTCCGGAACTCAACCCGAGAAACTTAAAACTTCACCATTGGACAAAGGGTTCTGGAACTAGGCAAAAGGGGTCCGGAACTAGGCAAAAGGGGAGTTCCGGAACCAATCTGGAATTTTAGTGCGAAGAACACAACCATGACAGATTTTACCCAAACCCAAAACAACGATCAACAACAAGATCTAAGCACCAAAACAACTCATAAACACATAAAGTAAGTTAGAAATCCCTACGCTGAAGATCAAGAGCAAAACCCAAGAGTTCCTCCAAGCCCTAGACCTAAAATTCGAACCCACCAAGGAAATTCCTCCTCCAACTTGGAACGCACGATTTCCACCAAGAACATCTTCCTCCAAACTTGATCTCACGATTCCTCAAGTGCTTGGTCGCCCAATCAAGCGAACCGAAAAGGTAAGGCATTTCAAAGTGATCCGATGGTGAATTTTCTTGGATAGATATAAAGCTCTTGCTTCACATAGAGCAACTTTATTTCTTGGATATTTTTTGAAATCTCACTCTAAGGAGATGAAATCAAAGAGAGAAGTACAAAAGGGAGAAAGAGATGAGAGAGAGAGCTCTAGGGTTGATTTTTCGTGGTTATGGAGTGTGAAAAGAGTAAAGGTAGTGCTTGCGACCTTAGAGTGTGTTGCAATAAGAATGCCCTAAGCGTAGGGCTAGGTCGGTTGAAAGCATAATAATACCCGGAAGTCCGGGGTCGAATCCACAGGGAGTGCATCCATAACTCAGTTCGGAGATTAGCATGCGTAGAGATTTTAGCGTTAGGACCGCCAACCAAAGTTCGGCGTTGAGACAGCCAACTGAGAGATTTAGGTAAAGTGGCTACTTGACCTAACTACGGCTTTTTAGCTGGAGATTAATCTAAAGGCTAGGCTTAGGGATAGTCAATACCCATAACACAAAGTTAAGCTTGATTCCTCTCTTTTTAGCAAGGATGTTAAGCAAGTCTAGGGTTCTTTTGAGGCATTTAGACAAACACAAAGAGGGACATAGCTTCAAGTATCAAATGTGGCAAGTAGCGTAACCATTGCCTACATTTGATCAAGAAGATTAACACCTCTAAGTTTTGATACATAAAATCAACCCTAACACATGCTTAAGCTAGAAAATGAAGTTTTACAAGAGAAGAGCAAGCAACACCCATGGTTACGGGATGCTAACCATCCCACAACCTAGCCTTACTACACTACTCACACTTATCGAAAGAAGACATGAAATGGGCAAGGGTAAAGAGAAGGAGAAAACTAAACATTGATTAAATTCGAAATAAATACAAGATCCTCGAAGGGGAGAAGATTCCTTACAACTTTAATGAAGGCGAAAACCTTTGAAAGTAATTAGATCGTACCTAAAATCCTTGTTCAAGACATGAATGAGGAGAGAGGTTGGAGCTCCATTAATGGAGGTAGAGAGAGAGAGTGCAAAAAGATAGATGCCCTACATTCGAACTAAGGTTGGTATATATACCCCCTTTACAAAAGATTTACAGAAATGCCATTAAAATGCCCGCGCAGGAGTGAGGGATTGATCCCTGGCAAGAGGGGGATCGATCCCTGAGGCACTAGATTTGGTTTCTGGATTGGGGGATCGATCCCTAGTCAGAAGGGGATCAATCCCAGTGCTCTCTGGACTGCTCTGTTACTTTGGCTGCATGCTTTCGGCTTTCGATTGACCCCGAATCTTTCTCCAATGCCTTGGACACTTTGATTAGCACCCGGAATGACCTCTCGAGGCTTCTCATGTATAACAAGCACATCCGGACCCCTCCGGGGTTCATCAAAAACCTTGGAAAACGCCCCTTTTCACACCAATCACCTGTCGCTCAACAAAAACACACCTTGCACGCAATATCAAACAAAAATGGACAAAAATGCATGCGAGTGTGGTGAAAACGAAGGTAGATAAGCCTATCAATTTACATTATTCAAGGATTGTCACACCCCCCAACTTGGACTTTGCTAGTCACGAGCAAACAAAAGAAAACTAAACGGATGCTATGCAATCTTCCTAGCTGATCGTAAGATACAAGGCATATGCTCACCATTTTCTGGAGTGGCACAAGTCTAAGAAGTCTCCCAACAACAGAGATTACAACTCATTCGAAAGCATGCCATGCACCATGGTTCACAAACTTTACTATGGAAACATTTGAGAAAGCTAAACACAAAGAGCCTTGGTTCTGAACCTCACCGGGGAAATCACTCAGCAAAGGAATCATTCAAGTGATGCAACATGTATCCCAAAATCAAGCACAACAGGTTCATGCATTAACCGAACCAAAAAGTTACGCATGACATTCAAAGAATTCGATTGGAATGAAGTAAGACCTATTATGCACAAGATACGGAAAAGGAAATCGACAGTACAAATCTAAGTACACAAGCTTCCAGGAATACCTAACATGGAGAACACAGGCATACTCAAAATCAACTAAGGTCTTTCATCAGCTTTTAATGAGAATGGGTTACAAGGAATAGTTAGACAAAACGGTTGCCGGTCTATGCTAGCTCGGGAATAACTACCCCATGACCGGCGACCAAAACCTATAGCTACCCTACTCATCAGGCCAAAAACCAATAGAACCGAAACTACTAAATGTAAAATGAAACAAAGACTCGATAAGCATAGACACACTGACTCCACCACCGACTCCAAGAATACAAGAAAATTTAGTACTACTACTACCACAAACCACCACTACTTATCACCTTGCCCACCACTCGTGCCACCAACAACAAACTCCAAACCCTCGCCACGGAACATGCCCAGAGTCAACTCCTCATCTTCCTCATTCTTATCCTCATCGCTATCCTCCGATTCAACTTCCGGGGGGGGGGGGCAACGTATTCGACCGCCGCAGGGCATTGTTGGACCAACCAATCCACTTCGTGAGCCTGCCTTGCAATCACCTTCCGGTCCACTTTCCTATCTTGTTTCATTTTCCGGTTGTCCTTTACCAACCAAGCGGCCATGCAAAAAATCTTCTTCACCCAGGAGTCTTGCTTCTATTTTGGCCCGGGCATCTCAATCATCTCGGCAACTTTGCCTTTCCTTTTCGGGCTCGGTGGATCATGGGATTGGGATTTGCTTTTGGTTACAAATGAAGCATCAAGAGGTCTGGGTTTGGGTAGTTCAAGATGAGCATACCTCGGTCCCCTCACTTTTTGACCTTTACAAATTTTACTTATCATTCACAGGAAAGGCATACGGGCTGTACTTTGGGACTCGGCCTGGAAGTTATGAATTTGGTAGAATATCCACAAAGCGGCATAAAAAACATATTCCCCTCCTGCAAACACAAACAACAACTCAGCTCCCCTCTGCCGCTGGTGGTGCTCGGAACCCCTCAGGAATAGATTCACATGGATAGCCTTATTCAGGAGACGATACTGATCCGTCCAAATTCGGTAGTCGTTGAAGTTTACCAAACGGCCGTCAAATTCAATTATTTATTTACCAGACTACAACTAAAGATTTGCATAGTATAGTGAGAAAGTCCGAGTCGATCCACAAGGAGCTCGAATATGGCTTGTTCGGATTGTAGAAGTAAGGGTTTTCGGCGTTTAGGCGGCCAACTTTTAGTTTTCCTTTGAAAGGTGAGAATTGCCCTTATGAAAATGACTAGAAAAAGAGTTTGAACTAAGAATTAAAGGCGGCAAGGCATAGAAGCTCCTAACGCCCGTAACTTAGGCCATCCAACAATTCTCAACCAAAACACGGTTGAATCGCACGGCATAGGCTATCAACCGGAAGATTTAACTATGAAAATGGTTAGACTTGATATAGAGTTTGAACAACAAGCTTAACACAAGGCGTGACATCGCTCTCGGAACCATGTGAGCGAGCACATGATCACCGGAGATTAACAACGCCAAAACTTGCATTCAAACTAAATATCAAGGTCAAGAACTAGAAGCATGGTTTGGAAAGTGAGCAAGTTCTTTGGTTCTTTTGGCAAACACAAGGCGAGACATAGCTCACGGAACCATATGAGCGAGCATATGATCACCGGAGGTTAACATCGACAAGTTTTGTTACATAAAAGGCGAACCACACACATTTACAAACCAAACCTCAAGTCTTAAGTTGAGAAAGGCAAGATTAACCAAAGTCATAAGGGGTTATTACCCCGGTGACAAGCCTAATCAACTACTCACACATAAGAAAAAGACTAGAAAGCATGCTAGAATTGGAAAACATGTTTAACCGATAAAAACGGAAATAAACTTGATTTAAAGAAGAATCTAGTCCGTAGCTACAACATTAATACATGACAAATTAAACGAAACCAAATACTTACTTGAGTTGTTAGGAAAATAAGCTCGAAAACTTGAGCAACAACAATGGAAGAAAACTATCCTAAGCTACCACTAAGCTAAAACTACCCTTGACTAGGAGAGAGGAGAGGGATATTTATACAAAAACCAACTTCCTCTCTCAAAATATCTTAAAAGGTTACTACAAGTAGCAAGTTTCCAAATATGGAAGGTTGAAAAACTGTGAAAAGCTGTCAGTAAGTAGTCTGTATCCATACAACCAAAACGGTTGTATGGATACCGAGCTGTTAAGCCTGTGTTGGAAATGCTCCGTAGAGGAGCTGTATGGATACAACCAAACGGTTGTTTGGATACGCAGGAATCTGTCCAAAATATAAGGCCACCGTATGAATACAACCAAAACGGTTGTATGGATACCGCCTTGTTAACTGCAGAAATGGCCTCTAGCTTCAAAACTTGGCACCCGACGCTTCCGAACTTCACCCGATGCTTCGTTACATGATCAACGGGACTTGGCGGAGGTGTCCCTAGTGGCCTTGGAGTCTCGGATACCCTCGAGGGCCATCCTCAATGCATATGCCTTGCTTGAAACACTTTGGCATACTCCTTGCCATCTCAACCACCGGACGTCCTACGAGACTTCTTAGAGTGCCATTAGGTTCCGGTGACAATGAAACATGTGTTGTCGGGCACTTGAACACTTGGTTACATCCCGGAACGTCCCTTGGCGTTCAAAACAGCCTTATTAGCACGTTTTATCTGAAACACACACAAAAATACCTTACGTGCATTATGGGATAAAAACGACAACATATATGTACAAACACAATATACTAGAGGACTTAAGCACCAAGAATATGCATAATTGGGTGCTTATCAGATACTCTTCCTTAAAAAGGCCTGGTTTGTGGGCACCATCGTACAGTTTAATGTCAGGGTAGAAAGCATTGTTAACAATGGCCGGTTCTATGTAAGCTCCACCGGGGAGCGTGTAATTCACTATTGAGATTGGGGCTCGAGTGTACCCCAAGTACTTAGCAATAATTTCGGAGGTCAACATTACACGCACATTGTCAATCACTGACTCAATACGCATTTCATTCACAGGCACATCCAAGACCGACACCATATTTTGATAAAATTCGATGACACATGCCTTATTATAACCTTTTAACTTCTTAAACCAAAAAGCCAAACCTCTACGGGAGATATGTGGGATGCCATGAAGCTTGGTGCCCAAAGTTTTGGTGTCGACTAGGCGCTGGCACTTAAACCCCCTTCTGGCCATTCCGCTCTTCCAATTCTTGTGAGTGACCTGTTGGGAACCCTCCGACTCTTCCATTTCCACATCAATTTCCTCCTCCTCTTCTTCGACTTCCCTAGCCCTGCCGGAACCACCACCACGAGCCCTTTTAGCGGTGACCTTCTTCTTCCCACCGGCCATTCCAACTACTACCATTGAAACTAACCCAACACCCATCAACAACATGAGTACCCAAGCAAGGACGGCTGAAATTTTCGGATTGGGGGTGGAGGAGTTGAGTTTGGGTGAGATTTTAGCCATTTGAGTGGTTTGAGGGTGGATTATATGGAGAGAGATGAGAACAACGTGGATAGGAGGAAGGAGATGGGGAATTTTCGGACTAGAGGAGAGAGAGAGAAATGGTTACCTTGATTGGTGAGAAAACCTTTGAAATTGATGCTTGGATCTTGAAGGTTTGGTAATTTCTTGAAGATTGGTGATAGAAACTTTGATTTTGGTGGGGATTTGAGAAAGTTATGGGTGAAAGAGTGAGAGAATGGGTTGTGGGGTTAGGGTTCTTACGCTGAGCAAATGTCGAGAGAGAAGAGAGAGACTGGGTGAGGGGTTTATATAGCAGGCTAAACAAAAATGCAGACCTGCGTTTGTTTCAAAAATTCCATTGGGGGATCGATCCCTGGTAAAAAGGGGATCAATCCCAGTTTGCTAACTGGGCTCCTCTGGTGATGGGGGATCGATCCCTGGAAAGAGGGGGATCGATCCCGGTGCTCTCTAGTCAGTCCACTCTGTTGTCCCCTGTTCGCATGGCCCGACATCAACTGAACTTCCCCTAAGCATGCTCCGAACACCTTTAAGAAGACCCAAAACAACCTGTACCCCCGTTCCACCACTCCACACAACCCTCCAAATGTCTGGTTTCTTAGGCTAAACAAAAATAGGGACTCGGACTTGGTTCACAAAAAAGGTGCAACAGTAATAAGATGAGGTTAAATCATACAAAAAAAATCCCTTGTATCATCTTTCAAGTACGCCTACGAATCTATTGCAATGCATAAACGAAATCAAAAGTACTCAAGTATGTACAAGAAACTTATTTACCAAACTACGGGTACGAAGTTCAAGAACATGGAATACAACGAAAATTGAACCTCCACTCTACACGTTTAACCGACTCAAATGCTTTTAGCACAATTCGATCCACATACTACATGACATGTTATGGAATGAGTTGGTTATTTCCAAAAACAAAAATTTTGGTTCATTCAAATCGGCGCTTCTGCCACTTTCGACTATAAAACGAGCATATACAACGTAGCTTACCACGCAAAACTACTTCAATCATGGGAAGATTGCACAAAAATTTTGAAAATTTCTACGCAAAATTGAAAATGTAACTATAAGCGTAATCTATCCCCCCCAACTTGAAATATGCAGTGTCGTCAATGCAACAACACGGTAAATAAGAGAGGGACAACAACAAAACAAAAAAATATATATATGTACCTACGGGGTGGAATGTCAACCACCCCATACCTTGACCAAGTTGAAGGATTTTACGTCATTGCCGCCATTCGTTCTCGTAAACACTTCGAAGGGCACCACCCTGCAAAAGAGTGAAGAACCAACTTCTAAAGAGGAGACAAATGACATGAGTACTGCCGGCTCGTGATAGCCTAGCCCCCAAAAATTATTATTAACAAGTATTTAAACCACCAAATCGTCACGTGATTAAACGGGTACTACTTTTCTCCCCATGTTTCACTTAAGGTGTCGCGAATCAAATTATCAACATCTTAAGCGAAGCACGGGTGGCTATACTGAACCACAAAAAATTTGCCCTTACTAATCGAAGCTGGGTACACGAACCTTGTTTGAATAGCGGCGTGCAAAGCTATAACCCAAGTCAATGATGGGTACCCCCGAAGAGGCCGGGCCTTCCAAACAATTAAGTTCAGAAGTACGCAAGAGCTCCCCGTGAAAACATTTTTTTTTTAGAACCTTTCAAACCAACGGATCATCCGGATAAACCGGATCAATTAACTCCTCCACCGCAAAATTTTCCAAAACCGATTTTAAACGTTGACCGTTCACTTTAAAAATATGACCATTTGCGGGATTCACAACTTCAATGGCACCGTATGGAAAAAATTTGTGCACAACATAGGGCCCCTCCCAACGAGATCACAATTTTCCGGGAAAAACATGGAGTTTAGAATTGTATAACAACACTTTTTGCCCAACATCAAAATTCTTTCTTTGAATATTCTTATCATGAAATTCTTTGACTTTTGATTTATAAATGTTGGTGTTATCATAAGCATCCCACCGGATTTCCTCGAGTTCGTTGAGTTGGAATTTATGATGAACGCCGGCATCGGGCAACCGATAGTTTAAAGATTTTATCGCCCTATATGCCTTATGTTCCAACTCAACTGGGAGGTGACACGCCTTACCGTAGACAAGCCGATAGAGCGAAGTGCCTAACACGGTCTTGTACGCGGTTCGGTATGCCCACAAAGCATCGGTCAAACAAAGTGACCAATCCTTCCGGTTCGGATTAACGATTTTTTCCAAAATGTGCTTTACCTCACGATTGGCAAGTTCGGCTTGACCGTTGGTTTGGGGATGGTAGGCGGTGGATACCTTGTGGGTAATGCCATACTTCTTCATGAGGGCCGCAAAAGGCCGATTGCAGAAGTGTGAGCCTTGATCGCTTATAATGGCTCGGGGTATTCCGAACCATGACAAAATATGCTCCTTGAGAAAATCAAGCACCACTTTGTGATCGTTCGTGCGCGTAGCAATGGCTTCAACCCATTTGGACACATAGTCCACCACCAGGAGAATATAAAGGAACTCGTAAGAATTTGAAAATGGGCCTATAAAGTCAATTCCCCAACAATCAAACACTTCTACAACTAGGATATTGGTGAGGGGCATCATGTTCCTCCGAGTCACCGCACCTAATTTTTGGCATTGCTCACAGGCCCGTCACAAGGCATAAGCATCCTTGTGAAGAGTTGGCCAATAGAATCCACATTGGAGAATTTTGGCGGTGGTCTTTTTATGAGAGAAATGGCCACCACACGCCTCGGTATGGCAAAATGAGAGAATCCCACGTTGATCGTCGTCGGGCACACACCGCCCGATAATTTGGTCCAAACAATATTTGAAAAGATAAGGATCATCAAAGAAGAATCTTTTCACCTCACTAAGAAAAAGCCTCTGGTCTTGCAGGGTCCAATGATCCAGAATTCGCCTGATGACAAGATAGTTGATGATGTCAGCGTACCACGGGTAATTCGAAATGGTGAAGAGTTGTTCATCCAGAAATGTATCAACAATTGGGAGCTTTGAGGAAAAGTCCTCGAACTCAAGATGAGATAAGTGATCCGCCACCACATTCTCCACCCCCTTCGTATCCTTTATCGTGATGTTGAACTCTTGAAGCAATAAGATCCACCGAATGAGCCGAGCCTTCGTATCTTACTTCGTGAAGAGGTATTTCAAAGCGGCATGATCGGTGTAAATAGTAATGAGAGATCCCACCAAATATGACCGGAATTTGTCTAAGGCAAAGACAACGGCAAGCAACTCTTTCTCTGTGGTGGAGTAGTTCATTTGAGCTTCGTTTAGAGTCTTGCTCGCATAATATATGACATATGGATTTTTGTCTTTCCTTTGCCCGAGAACCACCCCAACCGCATAGTCACTGGCGTCGCACATGAGTTCAAAGGGCAAATTCCAATCCGGTGTTTGCACAATGGGAGAGGAAATGAGGCTGGACTTCAACTTTTTGAATGCTTCTTCACAAGCTGGTGTCCATTCAAATGGAGTATCTTTTGAAAAGAGGTGGCACACCGACCGAGATATAGCACTGAAATCTTTGATAAAACGCCGGTAGAAGCCGGCATGCCCGAGAAAAGAGCGGATGTCCTTGACACATTTAGGGGTCGGGAGGGTGGCAATAAGATCAATCTTGGCCTTGTTGACTTCGATCCCTTTTGACGATACAATGTGGCCCAAAACGATACCATGAGTCACCATAAAGTGACATTTCTCTGAATTGAGCACCAAATTTTTCTCCTCACACCTTGCTAAAACCTTGTCTAAATTTTCCAAGCAAGTGTTAAATGATTCACCGAACACCGAGAAATCATCTATAAATACCTCGATATCTTCTCAATCATATCGCTAAATATGCCCATCATACACCGTGAGAAGGTTCCGGGCGCATTACACAAACCGAATGGTAGGCAGCGATAAGCGAACGTCCAAAAAGGACAAGTGAACGTCGTCTTTTCTTGATCGGGCAAGGCGGCCTCAATTTGATTACATCCCGAGTATCCATCCAAAAAGCAATAATAAGTATGTCCTGCAACCCGCTCCAAGATTTGATCAATGAAAGGTAGAAGGAAATGGTCCTTCCGAGTGCTAGCATTAAGCTTCCGATAATCGATACACATGCCACCCGGTGGTGACTCTAGTAGGGACTAATTCATTGTTGGCGTTGGGTATCACGGTGACACCAGATTTCTTGGGAACCACTTGGATAGGACTAACCCATTTACTGTCAGCGATCGGATAGATAATTCCCACATCCAAGAGTTTCAAAACCTCCGCCTTTACCACATCTTTCATTATAGGATTCAAACGGCGTTGTGGTTGGCAAAAGGGTTTGACATCGTCTTCGAGGGCAATGTGGTGGGAACAAATTGAAGCATCGATCCCCTTAATATCCATGATAGACCAACCAATGGCTTTGGTATGCTGCTTTAGAATTTCAAGGAGTTGGGATTCTTGCGAGCCGTTGAGAGAGGAGGAGATCACCACCGGGTAGGTTTCATTCTCGCCTAAAAAGGTATATTTCAATGTTTCCGGAAGGACCTTCAACTCAAGTTTTGGTGGTTGAATGCTTGAGGGAACGGTCTTGCACTCAAAAGGAGGCAACTCTTCAAATTTTGGAGACCATACTTCCGTCCAACAAACATCTTCCATGTCAAGCAAAGAACACAAATACTCCACCTCCGGTGAGTCAAGAAAATTTTCTTCTTCGCTGGTAAGACACACCTCCAACGGATTCTTGTACAAGAGAGTGTCCACATGCTCTTGTACCAAAGAATCAATAAGTTTGACTTCATGAATGCACTCATCGTCCCCCATTTGGCTCCCAATATTGAAAACGTTCACCTCCATCTTCGTGTTGCCAAAAGTAAGGTTGAACAAACCACTACGACAATGAATAACGGCATCGGCTGTGGCTAGGAATGGACGCCCAAGAATGACCGGAGTTGACGTTGACGCTTGTGAGGTAGGTACAGGGCAAGTATCCAATACGACGAAATCCATGGGATAGATAAAATTGTCTACTTGCACAAGTACATCCTCCACCATCCCTCGTGGGACTCGAATGCTTCTATCGGCCAATTGAAGTGTCACTGGTGTTGGCCTCATCTCCCCCAATCCAAGTTGTTCATAAACAGAATACGGAAGCAAGTTCACACTAGCCCCCAAATCGAGGAGGGCTTTTTCAATCTTCTTGTCGCCAATGGTGATGGAGATGGTTGGACAACCCGGATCTTTATACTTGGGAACCATGTTGGTTTGAATAATAGAGCTCACTTGTTCCGTCAAGAAAACCTTCTTTTAAACATTCAACTTACGCTTTTGAGTGCATAAGTCTTTGAGAAACTTGGCATACATGGGAATTTGCTTGACGGCATCCACCAATGGGATATTGATTCTCACTTGCTTGAAAAGCTCATAGATCTTGAAATTGGTATTGGCATGGACATGCACCTTCAATCTTTGGGGAAAAGGGGCCAGAATTTGGGAGACGGGGTCCTTCGGCTCTTCCGCTTGAGATTTTTCCGGATGCTCACCAATGGGAGAGGGCTCCGAGGTTGGTGAGTCAATAGGAGGATCAGGAGCTTACAAGACACTTGGCGTAACCCGTGGCTTGATAGGCTTTGGAGGAATGGCCTTATCAATCTCCTTGCCACTCTGCAATGTTGTAATAGACTTGGCTTGCTCGGGACTAAGCACCGAAGAGCTCGCCACATAATTGGTTCCTTGCGGATTCACTTGGGGTTGAGTTAGAAGTTTCCCCTTTTCTTGTTGGAGCATCACCACTGTATTAGTCAACTTTGCCATTTGATTCTTGATTTTCCCAAGTGTTTGAGTGGTTTGCTCGTTGAGGGACGTTTGACTTTGCATGAAAGATGACATAATATCCTCCATTAATCGCTTTTGAGATTGGAATTGATTCGGCCCTTGAGGAGGTCCGGGAGGTGCAAACCCCGGAGGTTGTTGATGTTGAGAGAACCTCGGCGCTCCTTGAGATTGAGGAAGCCAAAAAGCTTGGTGTTGTTGAGGTGGTGGAACTTGTGGAGGTCCAGGAGGTTGAGAATCGCTCCACCAAAAATTAGGATGCATCTTCCAACCTGGATTGAAAGTTTGAGAATAAGGGTCAAACCGTTGATTAACGGCATTGACCTCCGCTTGCCCGGTTCCTTGAAGAATATCCTTAATGGCAGGGAGCATTTGGCAATCTCCTGTAGCATGACCTGCAATTTCACACAACACACAAAATTCCTCCACCTTGGCCACAAAGGCCACCCCAACAACTTTGTTGAGTTGTAAAGTTTCAATTTGGCAGGAAAGCTGGGCGACCTTATGAGCTTACTCATTTTGCTCGTTCAATTGAAATTTACCGAAATTGCTCGGAACCGGATTAAACACATTCTTCTCAGAAGGGACCGAGCATCCCAGTTTTGAGTTTTTTCAGATAACTCCTCAAAATAGTCCCACGCCGCATCAGGGGTTTTAGCCATGACTCCACCCACACACATGCTATCCATGAGAAGTTGGGTGCTTGGAAAGCATCCCTTTAGCAAATACTCGACTCTTTGGAAAACCGGTAAACCATGATGTGGAATGGAGTTTAGCAAATTCTTGTACCTCTTCCAATATTGATAAAATGATTCCCCCTCTTTTTGTTTAAAAGTTTTGAATTTGATTCATGAGTTCTTTTGTGAGATGTGGAGGGAAAAATTTCATGTAAAAAGCTTTGGATAAATACGCCCAATTCGCTAAGGATTGGGGCCTCATGTTATTCAACCAAATCTTGGCTTTGTCTTTCACAGAATATGGAAAAAGTTTTAGCTTTGCGGACTCAAGTTGAGCGGGCATGGACACTATTGTGGATACCAACTCCTCGAATGCCCGCATATGAGTGTACGGACATTCTTTATCTTTGCCATAAAAAGAAGGCATCATGTTGATGTGATGCATTTTCACGGTGAAGTTATTTTCTGCAGTTGCGGCCGGAAGGACTATAGTGGGTCGTGGCGTAGCACGGGCCGGATTCATATAGTCACTCATGGTCCTTTCGGGCACAACCGGCGGCATTTCGTCTTCACCGTTTCCGGCCATTCTTTCTCGAGAAGGGGTTCTTACCGAAAAAGGAGTTCTTTGGGGTGGTGGTGTCCCTGCTCGAACCTGACGAGGAGTTTTGGGTCGAGGAGGAGAAAAAGATCTATGAAGCCTTTTAGAATTTGGGCTCCGAAAGGCACCACGATGACCACCACGCATACAATTTAAAAACTCTTCTCGAGAATTAATGGCCAATAAGGATAAAGCAAATAGACAAGAGGGACTATGTCGCCACCTCCTAACAACAGCTTCGAGGGGCTATGCCGCCGCCTCGATAAAAAAAAAAAAGACTATAAAAGAAAAGGTGATTTGTACTTACTCTAGTTTCGTTAAACCTCACGTTTGAGAAACTCAAGTTAGAGGTATCCACTAAATTAAGTACAAATCACGGAAAGTAAAAATTAACGAGATACTTACAATGGATTGACAAATCTCCAAATAAGCTATAAAAGAAAGCGCTCCCCAGCAACGACGCCAAAAATGCTTGCGACCTTAGAGTGCGTTGCAATAAGAATGCCCCAAGCATAGGGCTAGGTCGGTTGAAAGCATAATAATACCCGGAAGTTCGGGGTCGAATCCACAGGGAGCGCATCCATAACTCGGTTCGGAGATTAGCTTGCATAGAGATTTTAGCGTTAGGACGGCCAACCAAACTTCGGCGTTGAGATGGCCAACTAAGAGATTTAGGTATAGTGGCTACTTAACCTAACTATGGCTTTTTAACTGGAGATTAATCTAAAGGCTAGGCTTAAGGATAGTCAACACCCATAACATAAAGGTAAGCTTGATTCCTCTCTTTTTAGCAAGAATGTTAAGCAAGTCTAGGGTTCTTTTGAGACATTTAGACAAACACAAAGAGGGACATAGCTTCAAGTATCAAATGTGGCAAGTAGCCTAACGCTTGCCTACATTTGATCAAGAAGATTAACACCTCTAAGTTTTGATACATAAAATCAACCCTAACACATGCTTAAGCTAGAAAATGAAGTTTTACAAGAGAAGAGCAAGCAACACCCATGGTTACGGGATGCTAACCATCCCACAACCTAGCCTTACTACACTACTCAGACATATCGAAAGAAGACATGAAATAAGCAAGGGTAAAGAGAAGGAGAAAACTAAACATTGATTAAATTTGAAATAAATACAAGATCCTCGAAGTGGAGAAGATTCCCTACAACTTTAATGAAGGCGAAAAACTTTGAAAGTAATTAGATCATACCTAAAATTCTTGTTCAAGACATGAATGAGGAGAGAGGTTGGAGCTCCATTAATGGAGGTAGAGAGAGAAAGTGCAAAAAGATAGATGCCCTACATTCGGACTAAGGTTGGTATATATAACCCCTTTACAAAAGATTTACAGAAATGCCATTAAAATGCCTGCGCAGGACTGAGGGATTGATCCCTGGTGTGGGCAGCGTGCCCAAAAAAATAAGGGCGAATCGATGAGCGCGCTTCTCTTTTAGCAGACGAGCGCTCAATTCAGAGTCGCCACTTGGGTTTGAAGGTTCGACACCTAAGGAACCGAACTTGAAACGCTCACTGCGCTGTTTGATTTGAAAAAGGTGAAGGCACCCGTCTGTCATATCCATATCTGGGTTCGGGAGCCAGGTTACAAGAGGGGAAGGGTTTTAAGGCACCCCTCTCACCCAATCCGGAGATCTGTCCCTACTTAGACATTTGCGATTCTGTTTGATTAATAAATTCTTTAGCCAATTAAGGTGGGGGAACAGTTTAATGGGGATTAAAGCTGTAACATGTTTGCAGGATGTGAACGATAGCATGGATGAGCAGTTAGTATAGGATGAGAACAGACTACTGTGGGAGTTTAAACAAACTAGGAGGCCCTTATTTGGAATGACGTGCATAGGAAGAAACCAGCATGCACCGAACAAGTCATTGCATGCTGTTCACTCCTACGCATGCAATTCCAAGACACACACGCGCTGGTGAGCTCAAACCCACAGCTCTTATTCTCAAACCCTCTGGGCTCTGGAAGGACCAGTGCACACCCAGGACAAACCACGCAGTTATAAGCAACATAATATACAGTTTGAAGGCTGTAAAAGCCCTACAAATTAATAAAGCCGCCCATAAACAGTGTGGGGACAAAATCATGGCCTAAAACTAAGCTACCCATGCAAGGCCACTCACTGGTCAGAGGCAGACTATCATGCGACGGAGCCATTCTGGCGCTCGAGGGTGCGCCCTGGCGCTCTGTCGCGCGATGGAGCCAGTCTGGCGCGCGATGGTGCACCCTAGCGCAACTAGACCAATGCTTGATTTACACATTTCTAGGTTCTGGGACAGGTCCAGAATGATCCCAGGGGTACCCCAAAACAGCAGAAATACAAATTAACTACATACTAGCAGTTTCTAACAAAGGAAAGCAGTAAACTGGTTTTTAACATGCTTAATAGTGATCTATAACATAATAAAGCACAAAACAGTAGGAACCAATCCCCACGCGGACCAGCGAGCACAAACTAGGACAGTCGCGCGCGTGAGTGGGTCCGTCGCGCGCTGGTTCATAACACAACGGTTTTGAAACCTTGCCAGCTTTAGGACCAGGACTGGTATTGATTACTAGCCCTGGCCCTGCCAGCCCCCCTCAGGGATTAGAACAGAAAATAGAACAAAGGTAAGCTGTACCTTTGATTTTGAGTTTGAAAGAGTATTTGAGCTTTTGATGTTTGAAGTTGATTGGGGTGTTATAGGATTGTTGAATGTGTGAAAATGGGGAAGAACAAGTTATGTTCTTGGATGAGGTGTGAGAATGAAGGATGGTGTGTGTAACCCTTCTTCAAATTTTTTGAACCTTGTAAATGGATGAACAAAGGGGGTATTTATAGGGAGGAATGGTGAATCTGGTTGGTGCCAGGAGAGGAGTTCAGCCAGCCCATGAGACTAGCTGAAGTTGCATTGGTGGCCAACTGTTCTTCTTCAGAAAGGTTGGTGGTAGGTTGAACCGTCGCACGACGGAGTCAGTCTGTCGCGTGATGGTGCGCCCTGGCGCTCTGTCGCGCGATGGAGTGAGTCGGGCGCTATATGGTGAGACCCGACGTGGGATGGTTGCGCCCTGGCGCGCATCAGTAGAGTTTTTGGTTTTTTGAAGTGGCTTAGGCTAGGTTAGGTTCATGGGTTTTGCAAATACTCAAAGCTCAAACACGCTATCATTCTCAGGGTGTTCTTGATCCATTTCATCATCGGGAAATCAAAAACCGTCAGTAAACTAATCTGGAAGCCCAAATTGGGGTGTCTATAGTAGCCCTTCTTTGACGACACTTGAAGCACCATCGACTTGGTACAAGTAACGTCAAAGAATTCTAGTGATACGCACCCAAGATTGTTAGATCTTGGGTGTTCAAATCCTCCAATTTGCAACGTTGCTATGCTCTTTTGATCGCTAAAGTCAGATTTTGCACGTAAGGTGTTTTGCTGAGCTTTTCAGGTAGAACGAGCGATTAAGGTGATTTTGCGTGCCAAAGAACGTCTGGATAGTACACTGATGTCCAACCACTCGAATCCATAGCAGTGGTGCCGCCATAGATGGACCTTGCGACAACGTCTTGTACAATGCTCAACCAGTTCAGCAAGCTGGATCTTCAATTTTGGAGCAACGTTATCGATTACTGGTCCAATGTTATCGATAACATTACCCCTTTCCTGCTCTTCCAAGCTCCTTTGACCCAAACGTTATCGATTACTATTTCCAAGTAATCGATACCTTTTTCACCATTTCGGTCCAGAATTTGTCCAGAAGTGAGGAGATCGATAACTATTTGCCAAGGTTATCGATAACATTGTGGGCTTGGGTGGCTAATAGAGTATTGTTATCGATAACAATTCCTATGTTATCGATAACCTTTTGTCCGTGAAGATATTTTTCTTGCTTTTTCAGAACTTTCCACTTATGGAAAGTTTCTTTTTATAGGTTACTTTTTGAGTTTTTTTTGCTGACTTTTGAGGAGAGAGAGAGTCCTTTGTGTATAAATAGGATCTCCCCTCTCCCTCTTTTGGGGCTAGGACATAACTACTTTTAGTTTTTCTCCATTAATGTCTTCTTAACTTTCCAAGTTGAAATTTCTCAAGAACGATTAAGGTATTTATGTTACGTTAATTTCCCGTGTATTAAAGTTGTTCGTATGTTTCGGATCCTTTATAAAATCAAGTTTATTTTTGGTTCTATTGGTTAAGAATGTTCATCAAATCTTGTATGATATCTAGTCTTCTTAAGATGCATGAGTAGTCGATAAGGCTTGGCCGTGGAGCGATTAATGTCATGTGACTTATGTTAATCTTATCTTTCTCAACTAAATACTTGAGGTTCGGTATGGAAAATAAGTGTGGTTCACTTTTAAGTAACAAAACTTGTCGATGTTAACCTCCGGTGACCATATGCTCGCACATATGGTTCCGTGAGCTATGTCTCGCCTCGTGTTTGCCAAGAGAATAAAAGAGCTCGCTTGTTCTCAATACTTAACTTCTAGTCTTTAATGGTTTCATAGCAAAATCTTCCGGTTGATAGCCTATGCCGTGCGATTCAACCGTGTTTTCGTTGAGAATGCTTAGTTAGCCTAAGTTACGGGCGTTATGAACTTCTATGCCTTGCCGCTTGTTAAATTAAGTTTAACTCACTCTCTAGTCAATTTCATAAGTGTTTATCACCATTTAAAGCAAAACCAAAAGTTGGCCGTCTAAACGCCGCAAACCCTTACATCTAAAAATCCTAGCAAGCTATAAAGACCATCTCTGTGGGAACGATTCCGGACTCCCGGATATTATGCTGACAATGACCTAGCCCTACGCTCGGGGTAAATCAACCTATTTCAACGGTTAGGTTGGGCTGAAGCATATTTTGGCGCCGTTGCCGGGGATTTTTCTTATATAGCTTATTTGGAGGTTCGACAAACCATTGTAAGTATTCCATTTAATTTTCCTTTGTGCATTGCATACTAATTCTAGTGGATACCTCTAACCGATCACACTATCAAAGTGAGGTGTAACGAAGCTAGTGTTGGTATCTATTGCCTTTTGTTTTCTTGTCTTGTACATGTATATTGAGGCGGCGGCATAGCCCCTCAGAATTGTCTTGAGAGAGAGGTGGCGGAATAGCCCCTCCAGTCTGTTTTTCTTATTGCAGAGCGGTTCCAAAGTTCTTAATCGGTAAAGGCAAGGTTCATGCTTGTGGTTTATCGTAGTCCTCACTCAAACCGACTGCATCGATCTAGCTCTCCGCCTCGTGTACGAAGCAATCTTCGAGCTTATTCTCCACCAAGCAGATATTCTCGACCCTATTCTCCCCCAAGAACATCAATGGCAGATGAGGAAGCTCCTCCGGTTAGGACTCTTAAGGACTATTTGAATCCGGAAAGGGTTACTCAACGGTCACCCATAGTTTTCCCGCGGCCCACCACTGTTGCAAACACATTCGTGTTCAAATCAGACTATCACCGTTGCATTCCCTTCTTTCATGGTATGGAACGTGAGGATCCGTACCAACATATCCGGGAATTTGAAGAAACCCTTCAATCTTTTGTTACTGTGGATGCACATCTCAACCAAGCAAGATTGAGGCTTTTCCCGTTCACTTTGAAGGACAAGGCAAAGACTTGGTTTCATTCATTGAAGCCTCAATCCTTGACTACATGGGAGGAAGTTCAAGACATTTTTCACAAGAAGTTCTTTCCGGCGAGCCGAACTAAGCTCTTGATGGATCAGATTCAAACCTTTAAACAACGTGATGGAGAAGCTTTCCACCAATATTGGGAGCGTTATAAGGATTTGCTTGCGGCAGTACCCCACCACAACTTTGCTTTGTATCAGCTAATTCACTATTTCCATATGGGCTGCTCACAACAAAGCAAGCAATTGCTCGACACTATGTGCTCCGGGGGTTTTATGAATAAATCTCCTGACGAAGGCTGGGATTACTTGGATGAGTTGGCTAAGAAGTCTTTAACTTGGAGTTTCGAGGATGTCGGTGACAGGGCTATGGCTAGTCAAGGCCCCGGAGGTTCCGGAAAGTTTTCTATCAATGAGCACCAAGCTATTGAAACACGGATGGAACAATTGGCACAAAAGTTGGAGAAGTTAGAATTAAAAGGGGTGAAGGAAGTCAAAGCGGTGAGAGCAATGGAGGAACTATGTGTTATTTGTGAAACAACGGGTCATTCAACCGACAACTGTTTATCTATTCCCACTCTTAAGCATCACTATAGCAACCTCAACCTTCCGATCGAAGAAGTTAGTGCGGTCAACCAACGGTTTGAATCTTTTCCCCAAAACTTCAACCAAGGTCAGAGACAACATCCGGGATTCCGTTGGAACAATCAGATTGAAGGCGGACCATCTCAAGCACCTCTCGGTTCTCAAATGCAACCATGGCGGCCTGCTCAAGGCCAAGGGCAGCCTCGTTTTCCACAAGGACCACCAGGTTTTGCACCGTCCGGCCCGTTTCAAGGATCTAACCAATATCAACCCCCGCCAAGGCGATCTTTGGAGGACACTCTCCAATCCTTCATGCAAGCTCAATCAAATTACAACGAGAATAACACTCAAATGATGGGGGAGTTGAAAAACCAAATGGGAAAGATAACCACATCTATAGGGCTTCTCCAACAAGAAAGGGGCAAGTTTCCGACCCAGCCACAAGCTAATCCACAAGGCCAACTTCTCATTGGTAGTTCTTCGGTGCCACCGCCCGAGCAAGCTCAAGCAATAATTACTCTAAGGAGTGGCAAGGCGGTTGACAATCTCGTTGTCAATCCGCCGGCTACACCTATCTTAGAACCAGCTTCGACATCAACAAGTTCTACAACACTTGGGGAATCTCCCAAGTCATCTCCTGAAGAGGATGTGGAATCTCCCGTGCAAGGTTCAAAGGAAGCTGAGACCACTCCAAGCCCACAAGTTTCTCCCGTTCCGGCACCCTATCCTTCCCGATTGAAAAAGCCGTTTCCTCCATCCAAAGAGGCCGATATACTTGACGTGTTCAAAAAGGTAAATGTTAACATTCCGTTGATGGATGCTATCAAACAAATTCCTCCTTATGCTAAGTTTTTGAAGGACCTATGCACCCAAAAACGCAAGCTTAATGTGCACAAGAAAGTGCTTCTTACCGAGCAAGTTAGCCAAATTTTCGAAACAGATCTTGCACCTAAATACAAAGACCCCGGATGTCCTACAATTGCAATTACTATTGGGGGTAAAAGAGTAGAGCAAGCTCTTTTGGATTTAGGTGCGAGTGTCAATTTGCTACCTTATTCAGTGTATCAAGAATTGGGTTTGGGGGAGATGAAGTCTACGCGGGTTACTCTTCAATTGGCGGATAGGAGTGTCCGAATTCCTCGTGGTATGGTGGAAGATGTATTGGTCCAAGTTGATCAATTTGTATATCCAGTGGATTTTGTTGTCTTGGATACTTGTCCGTCGTCTTCATCACCATTGTCTACTCCGGTTATCCTTGGACGGCCGTTTTTAGCAACCTCGGATGCCGTAATCAATTGTCGGAATGGGCTATTGAACATGTCTTTTGGTAACATGAAGATGGAGGTTAATATGTTCAACGTTGGAGTTCAAATGGGTGACGATGACGATTGCCAAAATGTCCATCTTGTGGATACCTTGGTTCAAGAGCATGTAGATGAATTCTTGTATACGGACTCTTTGGAGGTAGCTCTTACCTCTGAAGAGGCCGCCTTTCTTGAATCTGAGGAGATGGAGTCTCTCTTTTCCTTGCTCAATGGAGAAGATGGCGATGAGGGAATTAATGGAGTTGCACCGTGGTTCCCAAAGTTTGAGGAGTTACCCCCTCTTGAGCGGAAAATAGTTCCATCTAGTGTTGAGCCGCCTACTCTTGAGTTGAAAGCACTACCGGACACTTTGAAATATGCGTTCCTTGGCGAGAGCAATACATTTCCGGTGGTCATATCGTCTTCCCTTAAGAAACTCCAAGAAGAGAAATTGTTGGTAGTTTTGCGGAGGCATACAAAGGCAATAGGTTGGACTATCGCGGATATTCAAGGCATCTCTCCATCTCTATGCTCTCATCACATTTACTTGGAGGAGGATGTTAAACCATCGCGCCAACCTCAACGCCGGCTAAATCCAATCATGAAAGACGTTGTCCGGTCGGAAATTCTTAAATTGCTTGACGTTGGGATTATCTATCCCATCGCCGATTCTAAATGGGTGAGCCCCATTCAAGTTGTCCCTAAAAAGGCGGGGGTGACCGTGGTGCAAAATGAGAAAGGCGAGCTCGTTCCGACTCGTGTGACTACCGGGTGGCGGGTATGCATAGACTATCGCAAGTTGAATGCAAGCACACGCAAAGATCACTTTCCTCTCCCCTTCATTGATCAAATTTTGGAGAGAGTAGCCGGTCATGCCTTTTACTGTTTCCTTGATGGTTATTCGGGCTACAACCAAATAGAAGTAGCCTTGTCCGACCAAGAGAAAACGACGTTCACATGCCCATTCGGGACCTTTGCTTTTAGACGCATGCCATTCGGCTTGTGTAATGCTCCCGGCACCTTTTCAAGATGTATGATGGGAATTTTCAGCGATATGGTCGAGAAAATTGTTGAAGTCTTCATGGATGACTTCTCTGTGTTTGGTGACTCTTTTGAGTCATGTCTTGCCAACTTGGAGAAAGTCTTAACGAGATGCGAGGAGAAAAATTTGGTTCTCAACTGGGAGAAGTGCCATTTTATGGTCACTCAAGGGATTGTGCTCGGGCATATCGTATCGGCCAAGGGTATCGAGGTGGACAAGGCCAAGATTGACCTTATTTCCAATCTCCCTACTCCGAAGTGCATTAAAGACATTCGGTCTTTCCTTGGCCATGCCGGTTTCTATCGGCGTTTTATCAAAGACTTTAGCGCAATCTCAAGGCCACTTTGCCACCTTTTATCCAAAGATGTCCCCTTTGAATGGACTACTGCATGTGAGCTGGCGTTCACTAAGCTCAAAGCTAGTCTCACCACGCCGCCCATTGTTCAAACGCCCGATTGGAACATTCCATTTGAATTGATGTGCGATGCAAGTGACTATGCTGTCGGGGCCGTTCTTGGCCAAAGGAAGGACAAGCATCCGTGGGTGATTTATTATGCAAGCAAGACGCTGAATGATGCTCAAATGAACTACTCCACTACGGAGAAGGAACTTCTTGCCATAGTGTTTGCCTTGGATAAATTCCGTTCTTACTTAGTTGGTGCCCCAATCACGATTTATACCGATCACTCAGCACTAAAATACTTGTTCACCAAGCAGGATGCTAAGGCTCGTTTGATCCGGTGGATCCTTCTTTTACAAGAATTTGACATCACCATCAAGGATAAGAAAGGAGTAGAAAACGTGGTGGCCGATCATTTGTCACGCTTGGATTTTGAAGACCGTACTTCTCATATACCCATTGGAGACACTTTTCCCGATGAGCAACTCTTCAGTGTATCCCAAGCCCCGTGGTTTGCGGACATTGTCAATTACTTGGTTACAGGCTTGACTCCAACCTATTGGTCCTCTCATGAGCGCCGGCGATTCCTTGCCGAAGTGAAACACTTTTCTTATGATGATCCATATTTGTTCAAGTACTGTCCCGACCAGATCATCCGCCGGTGTGTTCCTGATTCTGACCAACGTGCAATCCTACAATTTTGCCATTCTGCAGCATGTGGTGGACACTTTTCTGTGAGGAAGACTGCCGCCAAGATACAACAATGCGGTTTTTATTGGCCGACTCTGAATCGAGATGCTTACGCCTTCTGCAAATCGTGTGACCGATGCCAAAAGTTGGGTAGTGTGACCCGGAGGAATGAAATGCCCCAAGCCAAGTTTCTTGTTGTAGAAGTATTTGACTGTTGGGGTATCGACTTTATGGGACCATTTCCGATGTCTTTTGGCAACTTGTACATCCTCTTAGCGGTCGATTATGTGTCACGTTGGGTTGAGGCCATTGCCACTCGTACCAATGATCACAAGGTGGTGCTCGAGTTTCTTAAGGAGCATATCTTGTCTCGATTTGGGGTCCCTCGTGCCATCATTAGCGACCAAGGTTCTCATTTTTGCAATCGGCCATTCGCCGCCTTGATGATGAAATATGGCATAACACACAAGGTCTCCCTCGCATATCACCCTCAAACCAACGGTCAAGCCGAGCTCGCCAACCGTGAGGTAAAACGTATTCTTGAAAAAACGGTGAATCCTAACCGGAAGGATTGGTCTTTAAGGTTGACCGATGCTCTTTGGGCGTATCGTACCGCATACAAGACCGTTTTGGGCGCTTCGCCCTATCGGCTTGTATATGGTAAGGCATGCCACCTTCCGGTGGAATTAGAGCATAAGGCATACTGGGCAATTAAGCAATTAAATTATCGTTTGCCCGACGCCGGAGTTCACCGTAAACTCCAATTGAATGAGCTTGAGGAAATCCGTAGAGATGCATATGATAACACTAACATTTACAAGTCTAAGGTAAAGGATTTTCATGATAAGCACATTCAACGGAAAAATTTTGAAGTTGGTCAAAAGGTTCTTTTGTATAATTCAAAACTTCATCTTTTTCCGGGCAAGTTGCGTTCCCGTTGGATTGGCCCGTACATTGTGCATCACATTTTCCCGCATGGGGCCATTGAAGTTGTTAATCCCGTGAATGGAAATATTTTTAAGGTTAATGGGCAAAGGCTTAAGCCATTTTTGGAAAACTTTCCGGTAGCGGAAATTGTGGACGAATTGGTCGCACCGGTGTATCCGGTTGACCATGCTGTTTGATGCAGCTATTGTATCTATATTTGCACGGGGAGCGAAAGCGTAACCGCTGAACTTAACTGTTTGTCGGACCCGGCCCCCGGGTAGGGGGTACCCTCCATTGACTTGGGTATATGTAGCTCCGCACGCCGCTACTAAAAAAAGGACCGTGTGCCCAGCTCCGGTTAGTAAGGGCAATGTTTCGTTTCTTGTACATATTTGCATGTTTGTTTAGTTTTGGGTTTTTCTCACCAAGAGATTTCATCAATGCATCATTGTATCGGGCTTTAATTAGTCCTTCTTTGTAGTAGTTTACCGTTAATGATCCATGCTTTCCAGATATGTCCCTATCGGGGGCAGCTTAGGTCTTTGGGTGAGACTTGATATTCCCGTGCTTTGGCGCTAGGCTCTGTCTTGTCTCACTTTGTTTCGATCATAGGGAACGCTGGGCTTAATTGCTTGGCGAGGTCAGGCGGTGGATTTTACTTCGGGCTTGATGTAACAAGTTTCGACGGTCTAGTATAGCCACCCGTGTCTTGTCTACCTGGTGCGACACGGGGAGAAAAGTATGACTCGTGAGATTGCGTGAAAATCGGGTGGTGTTCTTTGTTTGTTTTCTTTTGTTTATCTGTTGTTGGCGCCCGGATATACCACGAGCCGGGCGATTCTAATGTCATTTGTTCCTTAGTAGGTAGTTCGAACTTCAGTCTTTTACAGGGTGTACGTGCTACCACACCAGCCTTGGTGGTTTGGATCTAACGTCGGAGTGATTGAGGCATTCAGGAGCCCTAAGCAGGGGTGCGATTATGCGTCGCGGTTGTTAGACCAATAAAGCTTTGGCCATGATCCTGTGTGACTAGCTATGGTTCCGTTGGTAGAACCGAAGGAGTTGACCTTGGAAGCAGTTCGAATGACGAAAAGGAGGCAGTGACGCAAAAGCCTCCAACTTGGTCGAGGTATAAGGGGGTTGACATTCCCCCGTTGGTACACTCTTTTGTTCTTTTTTCCTTCCTGTTGCTCTTTTTGCTATGAGGGCATAGCCTATTTTAAGTTGGGGGGGGATGGACATAAATCGGATATTTATGTTTTACGTTTTTTTTTTTCTTTCTTAAGTAGTGCAATCCTTCCGTTATTACAAAGTTAGTGGATTGAAATAGCTTGGCGCATGCTCATTAAGTGGTATTTAGCAAGAGTTCGTTTTACGCAAATTTTGTGTTTTGCAACTTGCATGAATGGACTAGGGTGGAATTCACGATATCTGAGTATGTTTTGATCAAGTCTTGTCCATATCACATCCTCTTTCTTTACATTCTTAGTTTAGGTAAATAATCTCATGGTATGCCTAAGTGTGCTTGGATGTCTTTGTTGAATCGTTACGGAATATATGGCGTACTTAGGAGGTGATACAAGGCATTCTTTGCGTGAGTAAACCACTTATATGTCCCCTCGTCCTATCTTGTAGCCCAGTCCGTGTCCTCCTTTTTGTTCATTAACCTAGGAGGCTGGATGCTTGGAAGACTGTTAAAGGTTGTGTTCAATGTCAAGAAGCTGGTTTGGAGAAAATGGGATGTGTCTGGTGGTTGGAAATGGGAAACATGTGCAGAGCTGTTGTTTACCCTGAAAAATGCCATTTGTTATCGATAACATTTACTAAGTTATCGATAACTTTGAGTTCAGTGGGCCCCCAGGGTATTTGTTATCGATAACTTCAAGGTAGTTATCAATATCTGTGCGTTACGGGCGGTTTTAAAAATTGTAAAGGCACGAATCAAACTCATTTAAACATTCCCACTCTCTCTCTACACGGCCATAACCATTCCTTCTCCCACCCTTTGAAATCCCTAACCTCTTAAACCTCTCCCAATACCTCCCATTTCCTCCATAAACCCACCAAATTCTCTCAGCCCTCTCACAACCAGTATGAGTCCTCCATCAAATCAAGGGTTTTGAAGAATTTTCAAGTCTTCCTAGTTCTGAATCTTCCAGACCAAGGTAAAATCCGAAATGTACTTTTCTCTTCCTCTCTTTCTCTTTCAGTCCTTCCCACCTTATACCTCCATCCATTTTCGTTTTGAACCAGTTCACCATATATCTTCCCTGTTTGAAATCACCCATTTTCTTATCCTGGATTTTTGAATTTTCGGTTGCATTGGGCACTGGTAAGGCACTATTTTGTTACCCCTGTTGTACTGAATCTTGGTTACTGGAGTTGTGTTGTACAGAGCCGGAGTTCTGTTTATTGTGGGGAACAGTCTGTTTCAATGGCAAGAACAAAGCAGGTGAGCGCAAGTGCTAAGGGCAAAAATGTTGCGTCCGCATCTCGCCAGGAGAGTTCGGATGACATTGTGGAAGAGAGTGAACATGATTCGATGGAGGAGGATACTAGTGAGGAAGACTCTGCTCCTTTGGAGAGCCGAACGGGCCGGCCTGAGAAACGTCGCAAGCGTAGGACGCAAGAGGAGATGGAGTCAGATGCTAAGTTAAATTGGGTGGAATCAATTCCGGGCAGAGGTTTCAAGAGTGAGCGTCAAGTTAGTCGGAGAAGCTTTGGCAATGACAGCAATATCATCATTCAACTCGAAAATCAAGGTTTGCTTTTCTGGACTAGAGCTCTTGAGGGTTATAATGCAAAAGGTGTCATCGAATTCTACCAGAAATTGGATACTAGTGAGGTGTTGACCAGAGAGCAAATTAAGTCTAAAGTAAACGGTAAAACTATTGTGGTTGGTGTTGCTGACATAGCTTCGTATTTGCGCTACGAGAGGCCCACTGGAGATATGATCAACTACCCTCGCACTGATCCGATTGACTCGGATGTGGTTATCGGAGATCTTTATTCTGCCGTTCCTAATGTTGGGGTCCCTCCGCACAAACCGGGAAAGTTTAGGGATACTTATCGGGTTTTGAATCAAGTGGTGCACTACAATCTTTTTCCCCGTGGGGCAGAGAATAAACCTTCGAGGAAAAGTGCGGAGGTGATGTATGTGTTCATGAATGATGCTGATTATAGAGCGGATTGGGCGAAGTTCATTTTTGGACAAATTGTGGATTTCAAGGGGGATACTTTCGGGACGGCCCGTTGTCCTTTCCCATGCATGATCACCGCCTTCCTAAGGCAGAAGGGAATTTCAAAAGGGGTTTATAAGAAACTTGAGGAACCATCTCCTGGCATCATCACAAAGGCTGTGCTAGTGAAGAGCAAGTCTCAATCCAAGGCAGTTGCAGCAGGAACATCAGCAGGGCAGTCGGTTTCTGCTCCACTTGAGCCATCTCTATGGTCGGTTCCTGATCCTAAGGCATCAAAGGAAAGTATCTGGAGGAAGCTGTGCTGCCAGAACATTGCCATTTGGGATTGCATTCAGAAGGAGAAGAAAGAACGAAGGAAGTTGGCAAGAGAGGTTCGGGAACTCAAGCACGAGCTGCATTGGCACACTCAGTACATTGAAAGTACAACGGATGAAAAGTATGAGGCACCACCTAGGGCTGCGGAAGTCGAGAGTGAGGAGGAGGTGTTGTTTGGACCGGGCGTTGATCTCGGCGGGCAGTAAGGAGGTTGATAAGCG
>CM033792.1:29922970-30047970 GCA_019656835.1 Rhododendron ovatum | reverse complement strand
TCTCTGCGATCCCTCTTCTCTCTTTCTCTCTCTACATCAACCCACAAGCCGGTCCATTACAAAATCAGTCTCAAACTGATTTTCTTTCTCATTCTCCCTACAAAAGCTCATCAAATCTTCACAAAACTCATTTCTAAACTCAAAAACCCAATTGATTTTAGGAGTTTTCAGTCCAAATAAACATTCATTCCTCCGCTTCAAAGCACATCCAAGCTTCGATCAAAAGGTATAAACAAATTCCTTGGGTTAAACCACGTTTAGCTTTGAGGGGAGCCAATCGAGGCACTTCTCAATCTTTCTATACTGAGTTTGGTTTCAAACAAGCTTTAAAAACAGAAAGAGATCAAAACACAACGCTCGGTGTGCCGTGCGGCGTTTCTATAATACTGCACGGCATAACCTATTGTGCCGCGCGGTGTTTTGGTGTTCACTTTTAGCTTTTATTCATCTTTTTGATATTACAAGCCTGTTGGTTGTCCGAAATCATTTTTATTAAAACCAGTGGGGCGAAAAGATTCCTTTTCAGACTTGGAAAAGCTTTAAGGAAAGCTAGTTTCGAGTCATAAATCATCCTACATGGACTGCATATCAAGGATTAACCAAATAAAGGGTTCAAAATCATATATATATTTTTAATATGTAACTTGTTTTGTGCTAACCCTGAGGTTGGTCTTTAATATGTAGTTAAAATAGTTGAAAATGGTAAAAATGAAAAGCCGTGCGGTGTTCTGACAATATCGTGGAGTATTTTATTCCTCCGTGCGTGATTTTAAAAGTTCCAGAAGAGCATTCGGACTGCCGCACGTTTTTATGTTGTGGCGCGCGGTATTTTAGCCTACATTGTTATTTTTGTTTCATTCCCAGTTTTCACACCACTGTACATTTACACACATATCATTCATCTGTATATACTTGCTGCATTTATAAATCATTTTTGTGGTACATGTTTCACTCCCGTACATGTTTTAATCAAAGTTAAGTTTTTCAAACGATATTAAATCCCTCATTTAAAATGTTAAGTAGAGACCGGTTTTCACCGGGCGAGCGGGGTACTTTTTCAACAAAACCTTTCCCGTTCGTAATGTGGCTCCAGAATCCAAGATTTTCAAGGTTTTCACTAGACCAAAAGCCTTATCATTCTTCCAAAACAAACTCTTGGTTTCTTGGATTATCCATCTCAAAAATCCGGATGGTGACTCTCGAGCATGCTGGTCGGGGAACCCACACCAATAAATAAGGTTATCTATGCAAAGTATGTACTCTTTATAATCACAATAAAATCAAGAAATATGCTTATCTGTCAAAATTTATACTCCATATTATCCCCAAAAGAAAAACAGATAAGGTTATTTTTGCAAATTTTGTATTCTATATAAATACAATAAAACTAACAGATCTGCTTATTTGTCCAAAGCTATACTTTGTATTATATAAAAAGACTAATATCTGCGAATTATATATTTTATATAATCATAATAAAATAAACAGATGTGGTTATCTATCCAAATTTATACTCTGTATTATCTTAAAAGATAGCAGATAAGGTTATATATGCGAGTTTTGTACTATATAATCACAATAAAACAAATAGGTATGGTGATATACCCAAACCAACATATGTGTTTTATTTTTTTACTATAGGGAAATTTTTTATTCATGAAATTAAATATTTTAATACATTTTTAGGAAACAAAACAAGAGATAAAATTCATCTGACCAAAAAATCCTAAACCTCACAAAATAAAGGAAAAAAGGAACTCCAAAAATCCATACTTGTAATATCACCTTTTCTTGAACCCCCGGTCAATTTAATGACTACAAAGTCCAAAAGTTAATACCACAAAGTCCAAAACAATGACAAAGAAATATCAAGTTCCTTTTCTCTCTCTCTCTCGATCGATATGAGATTTGTTATCGATTCCACCTCTCTCTCTACAAATGTCAAGTTCCTCTTCCTCCTCTCTCGATACATCCATGGCTGACAGAATCGAACAACCACCCCATCAACTTCCCCGAGAAGCCTGACGTTTTAGAGCAGATGAAGGCGCCGCACATGAACGACGGTACCGAAGATCTGGTCGGTGGCGGAGTTGGAGGTGGCTGCCGGACCTCAGATGAACAGATCTTTGTCAATGTATAGAGGGGTATTTTTGTATTTTGGGAAGCGCGATGGACTGAAAACTTTACAAAAGTTTACAGTGGACGCAAGGGCTTACGGAAATGCTTAGGTTTACAACCGTTTTATTTATAGGGCGGAACTCAAAACCCTAATAATAACAAGCTGAAAAATAAAAAGTCCCAAAAAATGGGGCTTTTGGTAAAATTGAAAACGGGAAAGAAAAACAAGACTTTCTCAAAAAGAACTAACTTAAATGAAATTACGGTCTAAGAGTTATTAACGAATCAAACTTTCCTAAAACGGCAAAAAACGTAAATTGAAGGCCTAAACGAATAAATTAGGCCGAAAAACACAACGGTCACAAACATGGGGTGGCTATTGACTGGAGTGTGAAAGAAAGACCTTTCTTAGCTGCCGGCTGGAGATGACATTAGAGTCGATCGCAAACGCATAGCAAGTCGCGCGCGAGCACGCACACTGAGCGAGAGAGATAGAGAGAGAGCGAGGCGCAGAGTTTAGAACTTGAGATAAACTGATAATGAAACCCTAGGAAAATATAAATTAACCTACGAAATCCAGTGGGGGCACATTAGATGAAAACAGGAGCATTTGGCAACTTGAATATTGTACACCACTTGACACCAAGTGTCGTTGGCTTTGTGAATCTCATCAGCCTCGTAAATCAGATCAATCGCCCACTTCTTTACTAACGTGTTAGGATGAGTTACATCTATTGGGATAGCATTTCCATCAGGGCCATCTTGATACATTTCGATCTCCACTTCATCACCGCCTTCTAATTGCAATCCTGCATAACCCTGAGGTATATAAATAAGCCACACATGATCTACATCGGTGGGATAGACTTCAAGCTGGAATCCTCTATCCCAACATCGGATTTTATTGCAGATCACATCTTCAATCAATACCGATTGGTATTCGTCAGATGTTTCTTGGGGAGCCCAGTAGACTACTAAGCGTAGAATCCAACCCAATATTTTCTGGTTCACAGAAGGAGAAGGCGGCACTACAAAAGATACATTTGGCTCTCTACCATCATGGTACGGTAACCAAATACGAAGCTCCTCCTCCCCTGCTGGAACAATAATTTCAACAACATCCTCAAGTTCAGAGAGCCCCTGTTTCAATAGATCATGAATTTAGTCAGAGTACAAACATCTTTTTCTCAAGATTTGACCTATTCAATTTTTTTCACGTTTGTTTGTTTTGCGACAAAATTTTATGAATTATTGATTCGTCTTGACAAGAGGAATCATAGAAGTAAAAAAAAATATGACTTTCTCCAATTATTTTTGAAAATATTCAAGGTAAAGCCAAAAAAGCTGTATTACAAAAAATATTAGGGCAACAGAAAAAAAAAATAACTTTTCCAATTCCTCTTATTAAGACAAATCAATAATCTACAAAAGTTTGTCACAATAAACAAACACATAAAAAAATTGAATAAACACAACGAAAAAAATCCAAAAAATCCCTCAGCAGAACTCAACCTGATACTACAACAACACTTGGAAGATGAATAGAAATCAAGGATTATACCGATCATATGACTTTCCAAAAACCATGATTTCACCTTCTTATGGAATCCCGTTCCACTAAACTTTTTATCTTTTAATTACTAATTTATCACTTTACAAGACATATCATTCTCTCATAATACATCATTTTTAATTCAAAAAATACTTAAAAAATAAGTACTTGTTTATGTTAGTGGAAAACACCCTTGTAAAAATATTCCAATGCGTGAGAGAGACAAAGTGTACCTTACTCTTGGGGAGTTGTTTTAAGAGACTAGTTAAATAATAGTTCTCAGCTAATTTATTGGATCCCGAATAGCTCGCAAACCCCCCTAGCTGATCCAATTCAAGTGGTAGGCTTTCTAATGATGGGCAACACTCTGCAGTCACAAAAGTACGTGTTGGAAGCTTTGGAAGAGATTGGAGCTTTGGACAGTTATTCAACCAGATGCTACCCAAGCAAGGAAGGTGCCAGATACTATCTGGTATGGTAATTGATATGTTATGATCAAGTGCCAAAGTCGCCAATGAGATCAACCAATCAATTTCATTGGGCAAATGAGACAAGTTGCAGTCATTCAAATCCAATCTCTGCAAGCGAACAAGTTTGCATATACTTTCCGGTAAGGCACGGAAACCATTATTACCCTTAAGTACCAACATCTCCAAAGAGTCCAAATCCCCAATTTCACTAGGAAGATGCGAGAGCTTGTTATTTCCCACCAACAAATCCTTCAAGCAAGACAGCTTACCAATGGAAACCGGTAGGGTACATAAACTGTTTCTGGAAAGAAACAAACTCTCTAACAAGGTCAACCTCCCGATTCCACTAGGCAGATTTGACACATTGTTTTCTTCCAAATGCAAACGCTTCAAGCAAGTAAGGTTACAGATACCATCCGGCAAGGTACTCAAATTGTTTTCGGCAAGATCCAGAGTCTGCAATGAGATAAGATTCCCTATTTCCTCCGGTAGATATGACAAATGGCAGCCGTACAGATTTAATTCCTTTAAGCAACTGGAGGCCTAGACAGGGGTGTGTGACAACCCAATAGAATCCATAGCCTTTGGTGGCAATGTCCAAGACGAGAAGAATGAGCACCATAATTTATATAGCGGTCCTTTAAACACAGCAAAGTTTCCTAGCTTGGAGCAGCCAGAGAGATCAAGATGTTTGAGAGATTTTAACATCAAAATGCCAGAGGGAAGCTTTTGAAGTTTTGTACAGTTTTTCATATCGAGGACAACAAGGTTGTTCAGACATCTAATAGACTCGTCAACCTCCACCAAGCTTTTGCAATCATTAAGCAATAGCTCCTCAAGAGAGGAGAGTCCAGAGAAGTCAGGGGTTCTGGTTAGGTAATGGCAGTGACTGAGGTAAAGGAACTTCAGCTTGCCCAGAATCTATCCAAAAGAATTTGAGGAAAGTTAATTTCCACACAATATACCATGCGATAGATGTTGGATGGTGAAAGAAATAAGAATGTACCATGTTTCTATTCCAAACTTGTTTCAGGCTGCTATAACGCAAATCAAGAGCAACTAGCTTCTCCATAGAAAAATTCCACGGTATACATTTCAAAGGGAAGCCTTTCCAACTTAGCCATAATAGCCTTCTAGAAATATGTTCATAACCAGTAGTTAGGTGAACATAATCGAGATGAAGCAGCCACAAGTTGTTCATCCTTTCAAATGCCTTAGCATTCACTTGGACATCTATTGGATCAATAAAGTTTAGAAAACGGCCTTCAACTACCTCAATTCCCTAATAAGAAAACCCATTGCATAACGAAGGGAAATAAAGCACCTTTGCTTGGAAATCATAAAATAAAGCCAGGAATATTTATGTAAGTTGAGACTTGAAATTAAGAATGTGCATAAGCATATGTGGCATTACTGCAGACAATAGTAATTAAACATGAACAGTTGATAAAAAGATGATGATGTGTGGTCCTCACCATGCCATCTCTCCGAACCTCAAGGACATGCTCTCAATACCACAATTTGTCCATCTTTTCAAATGGCTTTGCATTCACTTGGACATCTGTAGCATTTAGGAGGAGGCCATTTACTGCTTCAGTTCCCTAATATGAAAACCCAATTCATAATGAGGGAAGAAAAAAGTACCTTATGGGAAAAAAAATATAAAGCTAGGAATATTCATATCAAATAAATTAGATATAGAATGGGCACAAGTGCATGAAGCATTATTGCAGTAATGAATCATAAAAAATGGAGTAAAATCTCAATGCATAAAGCTCTCACCGTGCCATCTCTCAGAACTTCAAGGACATCCTCAAGATACCACAATCGGCTACGTTTCCCAGGATCAAGAGATTCTTGCCTGACGATTTCTCTGCCCATGTCTCGTATCATATCGTGCATCACAATTTGGTCATGACAGTCGTATTTTATGAGACACCGGTCGGCTAGTTTTCGAATCTCATTGTCCGCAAAAATATTGTAGCCTTCCAATATTTTTACAGTAAAATCTTGACCTATTCCAACAAAAAAACATGTCGTATCTAGGAACAACTTCTTCAGTTGCTCACTAAGCGAATCATAACTTATCTTAAGTTTTCCAAGAACATCATCAGCAGGAATTTTTCTTAATTTTGCTATTGCACTTTCCCATTGAGGTATGCTCTCGCCACGGAAATAGGAACCCAAAACTTCAAGAGCTAATGGAAGCCCTCCAGCATAATGCACAATTTGGCGTGAAAGGTTCAAATGGTCTTCTGGAGGATGATCTTCCTTGAAGGCATGCCAACTGAAGAGCTCAAGCGATTCGTTCTTGTCCAATATCTCTGGCCCATATATCTCATTCTCATCCAATTCAAGGATTTTTAGCGAAGACTTGTCTCTTGTTGTTATGATGATTCTGCTTCCAGGAGCGAAGGAATCTCAATCTATGGCTAGAGCCTTCAATTGTTGGACATTATCCACATCATCCAGAACAAGAAGAACCTTTTTTTGACCAAAAGCTATCTTCTTTATAACCTCGATACCTTCATGACAATTACTTACTTCGTGACTTCTTTTTAATATAGCTAAAAGAAGTTTCTTTTGTAACTCAACTAGACCATTCGGTCGCTGCGAAGTTTCTCTGACATCCGCAAGAAATCCGCTACGTTCAAACTTGTGTTGGATGATATTATACAGCCTTTTTGCAATTGTAGTCTTGCCAATTCCACCCATGCCCCATATGCCAACAATGCGAACAAAGTTGAATTCCATGTTCAACAATACATTGAGCTTTGCAACACGATGGTCTAGTCCAACTTGGCGGTCTGGAACATTTAGATGTATTGGATTTACTTTTTCTCTAACATCTTTAATGATCATCTTAATTAACTCTGCTTCATCTCTGCCATTTTGTGCATCAATTAACATAAAAAAAAGAAAGAAAGAAAAGAATAAGCACTCATTAAATCTAGAATTAGCCATGACTATGGAATGAATCATGCTAATTTTGGCCAAAAAATTTGTCTCAATTTAGTATATCTGGCCTGGAAACTCAAAATAAAAACTAGTTGTAAACTTGCAGCAAGCAGAAGAGTGATTTTGAAATCAGTCAAAAAATCTTACTCCTATTTCAAAGTTCTTCTCTAGGCATATCCAAAGTCATGCATAATAAGGCCTTCTCTTGTTATGATCTGAGGCAAGTACAAATGTCAAATATTTGCGAAGTTTGAAGTTTGTCCTGTGGCATTTGAAATTTGATGTATATAAAATTGTGGTCAACTAAGTACTTTTTAAGATTAATAAACCTTCCAACTGGATGAAAATTCCACCTCTCACCTCCAAATATGTGGATTAGTGTGTACTTGTGTTGTTTTATGGTAATTTTCTTGTAAATATCAGAAGGGTTGAGGAAAATACCCGTTGGCCTCATTGAGCAAGTGCCGACCTGACAAATTGGCAGATTCAGTAAGAGCTGCCCTCCACTTTTCCACTTTGCCATCCGATCCCTCTCTAAAACACTTTTCATGCTTGGCAAATGCCTCTTGAAGATCCCCCGTTTGCTTCCGCACGTCGGATGGAGCAACATCATAAAAGATGGGCACCACAATCTGTTTCAAAGTCTCCTTGCAAACCATGATCCTCACAAGTTCATCAAGGCACCACCTCGACCCAGCATAGTCTTTTGAGAACACAATTAAAGACATTCTGGAACCCTCAATTGCTTTCAGTAGTCCATCGCTAATAAATTCTCCTCTTTCGAGCTCTTTGTCATCCCTGAATGTGCGAATACCGTTGTCCTCTAAAGCAGCAAACAGATGGCTGGTAAAGTTTTTACGAGTATCAACACCTCTAAAACTCACGAAGACGTCAAATACCCATTGCGGTGGGATGGGTATGGAAGAGGAAGAACATCCTTCTGCCCGTGAGACATCCATATTTATGCACACAACGCAAAGATAATTTTTATTTTATTTTATAGATCCACACTACATAAAGATGAATCAAGATTTTGTGAACTTCAGCCTGAAAAAATTCTAACTAGAGTAACAATTGATTAAATTGTTTACTTTTCCATTGATTATGTTCGATGATTACCGCAGAGAAAGAATCCCAATATATACCATATATAACTGACATTTGATGAGTTGGCCACTATGAGCACCAACAATTTTGTTTGCAAGCATTTGTTCTATAGTAGAATGATAGTCAATTTCGAGATGTTTGGTTCAAGCATGAAAGACAAGATTAGAAGCCCAGAAATGGCTGAACAGTTATCACACCATAGAACAGGAGGAGTCACAGGAACATGAAGTTCTTAAAGTAAATCCAAACCAAGTATGCAGCTTTGTGAGCCATAACTCCGGCCATATTTGGGTTCAGTGAGTGATCGAGCCACTGTGGGCTGTTTCTTAACACATGCACCAAGAGACAAGATTATGACCAAAATAAACACCAAAGCCAGTAGTGGAATTTCCGTACAACCCATTCGTAACTTCCTAAAAAGAATGCATAACTAATGCTATACAAATGCATAATTAACAAGGCTAGAATTTGCTACCATAAACGAAAAATATGCATACCATGAACAAAAAAAATTGCATATCCACCTCCAAAAAATATGAGTGGTGAGTACCATATATATACTCTCAAGATACTAACCAAAAGATTAGGAAGTTCTCCCCAAAAGATTAGGGAGTTCGTTCCCAATGTTTATAGAACCGATTCAAGAGTTCCGCCTCGTATCTATCATCATCTGCAAAATAAAAACACGGTTTATAGAAGCGACATTAGAAAACAATAAATCGAGGGACTCTGACAAAGATGGACCAGAGAGAGAGAGAGCGCACATGGAGTGATGGCTGAATTTTTTTAAATCCCAATAGACAGAGATGAAGAAGGAAGTGAAGATTGTTCGATCTCGTGCATAAACAATGGAGAACGGGTCTCTCTCTCCAGCTTGGGAAGTTCCAGGCAAGTAATAATAACCAAGTAAAAAGAGGAAAGTGGGAAGAAAACTAATGATAAAGTCTGAGTGGACAGACTTACTCGTAGAATAAAGGCACCTTTGAATTATTGTACCTTACTAGTATTTACTTACTTTTTGATGTTTGATTTTTTTTTTTTTTTTTGCGTTACTTACTTTTTGATGTTTGATTTGCCAAGAATTTTCGTGGAAGGCCTTTATACATGTCAGCCGCCAAATGTACACTTGTCTTTTTTTTAAGAATCCACCTCAGGTATCGTACAAATAATAAAAGTCAATTACGGAGTATTGTTTATAATATTTTTAAAGAGTTCTTGAAAAAAATAAGTTCAGTTGGATATCGATTATGGCTTGATTAATTTCTTCAATTTTCAAAGATCACAAAGTGAATGAATTGATCAAATCCCAACCGAGATTTGACCAAGAGAGTAGTTTTTACAAAGATTTTTAAGAAATATTTTAATCAAATTGAATGGTCCGATCATTTGTGAGACCCGTTTCTGGATCCCACACAAGTCGGTGTACACTATGTGCTATTTTCATAGCTTTTTATTGTATGCCTAAACACTTGAGTAAAAACATAATATGTACACTATATGATAAGATCATATGTGGGTGATGTCTCGATCAAGAGAGCATTCTTAATTATTTGTGCTATTGATACAAATTGGGGATTGCATCATGGGACTGTGCTAAGCTTGATTAACATATTTTCAACGGCGCTTGATGTAATAGTCGAAGATGGATATTCGATTCTGAACAAAATAGCAATCCTTTTGTCTATTAGAGAAGATACAATCTTCTGAGTTTGCATTTAATTTTCATCTGGGAAATTACGTATGATTTGTCACAAAGTTAATGCAAAGTTACATCTTTTCTTGAATATTGACTCAACCACTCTAAGTAGAAATTTCATATATATACCTCAAAAGCACAATCTATGAACACTACCAAAACCCTTGTTATATCTGTATATGGAGTTTTGATGATGAGCTAATTCTGGGAAATAAAAGTAGTACATCTGAATTGTTTGTTGTGTCTCAGGCTACTAACTTTGTTCTCTTTTATGACCTTTGAGCTTGCATCTTGCTGAACGAAATTTTGATGTCATCAATAAGTTACTATTTTTTTTATATTGCTCGCCTTCGACATGTTTAAACCAATTCACAAATCTTTGACCCTGACACATTATACAAGAAATCGCTATGTGCACCAGTTTGTAGTGGAATTAAAAAAAAATGAAAAAAGAAGAACTGAAGAAGCCAAATTTCATTTTTACATGCTCAGCACGGAATTACGTGATGAACAACTACAGTTTCTTTGTAAAATGCATTTTATAAATCCTAGAAAGCTATACCATCACTAGCTATCTGAGGATTACATACTTTTTCCTTCTCTAGACAACCGACTTAATCATCGGAATGTGTTCTGAAAATCGGCTAGTAGGCACCAACTGATTCCCCTGTTTTGTACGTGGACATAGGAGTAAGAGAGCAAGCTACAACACCATCTCGAAGTTACAGCGGGTCCATAGAATGTTACAGCCCCACTCCAAGCGGGCAACGTAAGGAGGTGGTGACACACAACGACCAATCTTGAAAGACCACTTTCGTCTAAGGATGCCTAACTGCTGCATTGATCATTCGGTAGCGACTGTTTATTAAAAACACATAACTTGAGATCTGAAGCGAGCCTTCTTCCTCTTCATCACCCTATCCTTGTTTCCCCAGGAGTTTGAATCAAAATGCTCAACCCTAACCCGTTAACTTCGTGTCCGGTTCGTGTCGTGTTATCGTGTCTGTTGCCCAACTCTATATAGAATTACAGATATACCATATTATATATATAGGCAGCTGCTAATGCCATGAGAGATATTTCTAATGCCATAAGCATTATAACATTTTACCATTTTTACCCTTGCAAGAGAAGCGGGACTATGTCTGCTTCTCTCTCTCTCTCTCTCTCTCTCTCTCGCTCTCTCTCTCTCTCTCTCCCTCTACAGAGATCCACGCCTCATCTTCTCTCTTCTGGTTATTTTTCAAATTCAACCACAATAGTCCTTCGCATCAACAACCACTCGTCAAAGTCGATTGGAAAGCTTATGAACCATGAAAATTGGGGTTCTTACTTCTAGGGAGATTTTGATATCGTTGGTGGCGTTAAAGGGGAGGCAGGGTGGTTCGGTCTCGTTATGGCAGTCCGCGGTCAGATTTCAGCAAACCTATGAAGCAAGAAGATTGGGTTTCGCTTAGCGATTTGGGGGTTTAGGGACGGCTGATCGGAAGTGGCCAAGGTGAGATGTTTCTGGTTGCCCATTCAAAATTGGGGGTATAGGGACTGCCGAACGGAAGTGACCGTATGAAAAAGTTTCTTGACGCCAATCGAATTTTTTTTTTTGATAGGCAACAAAATTTTATTAAGAAGACTTGACAAATGGTACATCAAGTTGGGGGAAGGGGAGGGGATCCAACCAAGGTTGGAAGACAGAGGACCAAGGTTCAAGCACCTTAGGGGCAAAAGCCCGAACACCTAAATGCCTCAAAATGCCCATAACTGAAATAGTAAGCCCAGCCCAAGAATCAAAACCAAATCCTAATCCAATCAACCCTAATCACCGCCGCCATAAAAAATAGAGCAGTCGCCTTCACACCACTATCGACAGCAACACACGAGCACACACACACATAGCTAGCTCACCAAATATTAGAACATCCCACACACTACCTCCTAGATCCCAAACCCATTAGAAAGCTAAAGAGAATCTAAGCCGAACAACGGGACTTGTTCCTTTTGTGCTTATTCCTTTGGAGAGGAGCCAAAGGATTGTCTCTCAGTATAATTTCAAGATCCTTAGTGTTAGAACTATGGCTCATATGTTATTGGGGGGTGCGGGGGGCGTTGTACGATAAGGTTCGTACAGGGGTATTTTTGGGATACAGACCAAACACCAGATTAGGGTTAGAATAGAGTCAATATAAATACTCTATGTTGTAAACCCTAATTCATACTGTGATAATAAAGAACAGCAGCCGCTCTCGCTCCCGTGGACGCATCCGGTTTGGGGAACCATGTATATCTCTGTGTTGATTCTTTATTGTTTATACTCGTAAATCGTGTGAGTGTGTGTGTCGATCCTAACAAGTGGTATTAGAGCTACAGGCTGTTTTAGATCACACAGAAGAACGATGTCATCGAGTTCGTCTGTTTCGAATGCGGGACTTCCGAAGTTTTTTTGGGCAAAAGCATTGAGTATGGCATGCTTTGTTATAAACAAGTCACCGAGTGCTGCTTTGGATGGGAAGGTAGTTGAGGAGATGTGGACAGAGAAAGAGGTTGACTACTCAGGGATGAGAATTTTTGGGTGTCCGGCCTATGTTCATGTTCCCAGTAATGAAAGGTCAAAGCTTGATGCGAAGTCTAAACAATGTATATTTCTTGGTTATGAGAAAGGGGTCAAAGGGTACAAGCTTTGGGATTCAAAGACAAAGAAGGTGGTGATCAGTAGGGATGTGGTATTTGATGCGGACTCTATGATCAAGGCACATCAGAGGGTTCAAAATTCTGAGTCAGAAGAAGTGAACAGCAAGCAGCAGGGCATATAGATTGAGCTGGAGAGTTTTGATATAGGTGATACTCAGCCAGATGAACAGCTTGATCAATAGAAACAGGAGCAACAGCAAAGCTTGGCTGCTGGGAGAACCAAGCGCACTATCAAGCCACTAGTGAGGTATGGGTTTGATGACTTGGTTTCTTATACATTGACTACTACTAGTGGGGATCCATCTACTTTTCAGGATGCTATTACAAGTTCTGAAAGGGACCAATGGATAGAAGCCATGGTAGAGGAAATGGAGTCTTTGCATAAGAATAAGACTTGGGAGTTGAAAGAACTGCCCGAGGAAAAGAAGCCAGTGTGTTGTAAGTGGGTATACAAATGGAAAGAGGTAGCAACAGAAAAGGAGAGGGAAAAGTTCAAGGCTCGGTTAGTGGCAAAGGAGTATTCACAGAGGAAGGGGATTGATTTTGATGAGGTCTTTTCTTCAGTGGTGAGGCATTCCTCCATGGTGATTTAGAGGAAGTCATATACATGGAACAACCTGAGGGGTTCAAGCAGTCAAAGACTGGGCATCTTGTTTGTAAGTTGAAGAAATCTCTTTATGGGCTGAAACAGTCTCCAAGACAATGGTACAAGAGATTTGACTCTTTCATGATACGGATTGGGTACATACGCTGTGAGTATGATTGTTGCGTTTATGTTAAGAGTCTTGATGATGGTTCCTATATTTTCTTGCTTCTTTATGTCGATGATATGCTAATTGCTGCAAAGAGTATGGTTGAGGTAAATAGGTTGAAATCTTTATTGGGTAAAGAGTTTGACATGAAGGATTTAGGAGTGGCTAGGAAGATACTTGGGATGGAGACTAGGTACAACAGACTAGGTAAAAAGAAAGGTAAAATACATTTGAAATTTTTGCTCGGTAATTTTGGCGATGTACTGTAGCACAGGTATAAGTAAAATACTATTGTTTCTCTCTCCTCTCTCTCTCTCTCTCCCTGTGACTAGGTTGTCAGCACTTGTGTGCAGTGTGGGTAGGTAGAGTAGGAAGACTGGTGCAGTGTGGGAGAAGAAAATGAATAGGTAAAGTAAATATTGTATACTGTTCATCGGCATTTTTCTCCCAACTGGTGTACATGCTCTAATATGTCCAAATATGCAGTCTTGTGCAGATACTATCCTTGAACGAGAGAGAGAGAGAGAGAGAGAGAGAGAGAGAGAGAGAGGAGTTTAGAACTTGAGATAAACTGATAATGAAACCCAAGGAAAACATAATCCAGTGAGGATTAACAGGAGTAAGAGAAGTCCAAATCTCAGTGTGTAGCAGAATACTCCTATTTTCAAAGTGGAATCTGTTGCTAAATTGACACCACTTGCCCTTGTCAATCTCATCAGCCTCCCAAATGAGATCAATCACACCCAGTTCTTTACCAGTGTTTCAGAATATTCATCTATTTGGAACTCCCCTTCATCACCGCCTTCTAATTGCAATCCTGCGTAACCCTCTGGTTGACCTGGGTAACAGGTCATGTTGGGTCGTGTTCGTGTCATGTTAATCGGGTTCGTGTCACAAACCACCCAACCCAAACCCGACCCATTTAGAATTCGTGTTTCTCGAGTCATGTCATTTTCGTGTTTCGTGTCAGAAATGCTCAACCCTAACCCGTTAACTTCGTGTCCGGTTCGTGTCATGTTATCGTGTCTGTTGCCCAACTCTATATAAAATTACAGATATACCATATTATATATATATACATATATATATATAGGCAGCTGCTAATGCCATGAGAGATATTTCTAATGCCATAAGCATAATAACATTTTACCATTTTTACCCTTGCAAGAAAAGCGGGACTATGTCTGCTTCTCTCTCTCTCTCTCTCTCTCTCTCTCTCTCTCTCTCTCCAGAGATCCACGCCTCATCTTCTCTCTTCTGGTTATTTTTCAAATTCAACCACAATAGTCCTTCGCATCAACGACCACTCGTCAAAGTCGATTGGAAAGCTTATGAAACATGAAAATTGGGGTTCTTACCTCTAGAGAGATTTTGATATCGTTGGCGGCGTTAGAGGGGAGGCAGGGTGGTTCGGTCTAGTTATGGCAGTCCGTGGTCAGATTTCAGCAAACCTATGAAGTAAGAAGATTGGGTTTCGCTTAGCGATTTGGGGGTTTAGGGACGGCCGAACGGAAGTGGCCAAGGTGAGATGTTTCTGGTTGCCCATCCAAAATTGGGGGTATAGGGACTGCCGAATGGAAGTGACCGTATGAAAAAGTTACTTGATGCCAGTCGATTTATTTTTTTTTGATAGGCAACAAAATTTTATTAAGAAGACTTGACAAAGGGTACATCAAGTTGGGGGAAGGGGAAGGGGATCCAACCAAGGTTGGAAGACAGAGGACCAAGGTCCAAACACCTTAGGGGCAAAAGCTTGAACACCTAAATGCCTCAAAACGCCCATAACTGAAATAGTAAGCCCAGCCCAAGAATCAAAACCAAATCCTAATCCAATCAACCCTAATCACCGCCGCCATAAAAAATAGAGCAGTCGCCTTCACACCACTATCGACAGCAACACACGAGCACACACACACAGAGCTAGCTCACCAAAATATTAGAACATCCCACACACCACCTCCTAGATCCCAAACCCATTAGAAAGCTAAAGAGAACCTATGCCGAACAATGGGGCTTCTTCCTTTTGTGCTTATTCCTTTGGAGAGGAGCCAAAGGATTGTCTCTCAGTATAATTTCAAGATCCTTAGTGTTAGAACTATGGCTCATATGTTATTGGGGGGTGCGGGGGGCGTTGTACGGTAAGGTTCGTACATGGGTATTTTTGGGATACAGACCAAATACCAGATTAGGGTTAGAATAGAGTCAATATAAATACTCTATGTTGTAAACCCTAATTCATACTGTGATAATAAAGAACAGCAGCCGCTCTCGCTCCCGTGGACGCATTCGGTTTGGGGAACCACGTATATCTCTGTGTTGATTCTTTATTGTTTATACTCGTAAATCATGTGCGTATGTGTATCGATCCTAACAAGTGGTATTAGAGCTACAGGCTATTTTAGATCACACAGAAGAACGATGTCATCGAGTTCATCTGTTTCGAAGTTCGATGGAACTTCAAATTCGGATTGTGGCAACAGCGGGTAAAGGATCTGTTGGTGCAGCAGGGCTTGTACAAAGGATTGAAGGCGAAGCCAGAAGCCATGTCTAACGACGATTGGGAAGAACTCCAAATGAAGGTGGTGAGTACGATTTGTCTGTGTCTTGCAGACGAAGTTATGTGTCACGTGTTGGGTGATAAATCGCCGGCTGGGGTCTGGACTAAACTGGAGAGCAGGTATATGTCAAAATCATTGACGAACAAACTGTTTCAAAAGCATAAACTGTTTGGGTTGAAGATGGCCGAGGGTGTTAATCTGATTCAGCATATCAACACGTTCAATCAGGTTGTGAGCAACCTGCAACAGATTGACGTAAAGTTTGAGAAGGAAGACTAAGAGGTTGATGTTACTGTGTTCACTACCGATTTCTCTCAAAATCCTAGTTACAATCTTACTCTGGGGGAAAGAAACCCTAGAACTGGAGGAAGTCACTGCAGCCCTTATGGCATATAATCAATGCAAGCAACAAACAGAATCGCTGCAGGGTGAAGGTCTGGTGGTTAAGGGGTACGGGGATCGTGGCAGGAAGAATGAGAGGGGTAAATCAGTTTCGGGGCGTGGGAGGTCTCAGTTAAAGAATAGGTTCGAGGGCACGTTTGAGTTCAAGTGTTACAGGTGTCATGAACCGGGGCACATGAAGAAAGACTGTCCGCAGAAGAGTAAGGGAATTGACTGGAAGAAGAAGGGAAAGACAGGGGAGAGGAAAGATGGATCAACTTCTGCAAACGTTGTGGAGCAGGAGTCAGATGATGGTGATATGCTTTCGGTCTCAGCAAGTTCAGATCACATGACAGATTCGCGAATTATGGATTCAACATGTTCTTTTCACATATCTCCTATCAAGGAATGGTTCAACACATACAGGTAAGTGGAATTGGTAATGTTCTTATGGGTAACGATGCATCGTGTAAAGTCATAGGAATATGCACAATTAAAATCAGAATGTATGATGGTAGTTGTAAGGACTTTGGGGGATGTTAGACATGTTCCAGAATTGAGAAAGAATTTAATTTCGTTGGGAACCTTAGACTCCAATGGCTGTGGGTATAAAACAGAGAGTGGAGTCATGAAGGTAACGATTCTGTGTGTACTTTAAGGAAAGTTTGGGTGTACTTTATGAAGCACAAGTCTGAAACCTTTGCTAAGTTCAGAGTGTGGAAAGCTGAAGTGAAAAATCAGATAGGGAAAAAGATTAAGTGCCTTATGATAGATAATGGGAAAGAATTCCAGAATGGGCATTTTTTGAAGTTTTGTGAGGAACATGGGATTCAGCGACACTTTACAGTTCGGAAGACACCACAGCAGAATGGGGTGGCAGAAAGAATGAACAGAACCATTGCAGAAAGGGCACGGTGTTTGAGATTGAATGCAGGACTTCCGAAGTTTTTTTGGGCAAAAGCATTGAGTATGGCATGCTTTGTTATAAACAGGTCACCGAGTGCTGCTTTGGATAGGAAGGTAGCTGAGAAGATGTGGACAGAGAAAGAGGTTGACTACTCAGGGTTGAGAATTTTTGGGTGTTCGGCCTATGTTCATGTTCCCAGTAATGAGAGATCAAAGCTTGATGCGAACTCTAGACAATGTATATTTCTTGGTTATGAGAAAGGGGTCAAAGGGTACAAGCTTTGGGATTCAAAGACAAAGAAGGTGGTGATCAGTAGGGATGTGGTATTTGATGAGGACTCTATGATCAAGGCACATTAGAGGGTTCAAAATTCTGAGTCAGAGGAAGTGAACAGCAAGTAGCAGGGCATACAGATTGAGCTGGAGAGTCTTGATATAGGTGATACTCAGCCAGATGAACAGCTGATCAACAGCAACAGCAGGAGCAGCAGCAAAGCTTGGCTGTTGGGAGAACCAAGCGCACTATCAAGCCACCAGTGAGGTATGGGTTTGATGACTTGGTTTCTTATACATTGACTACTACTAGTGGGGATCCATCTACTTTTCAGGATGCTATTACAAGTTCTGAAAGGGACCAATGGATGGAAGCCAAGGTAGAGGAAATAGAGTCTTTGCATAAGAATAAGACTTGGGAGTTGAAAGAACTGCTCAAGGAAAAGAAGCCAATGTGTTGTAAGTGGGTATACAAGCGGAAAGAGGCAGCAACAGAAAAGGAGAGGAAAAAGTTCAAGGCTCGATTAGTGGCAAAGGGGTATTCACAGAGGAAGGGGATTGATTTTGATGAGATCTTTTCTTTAGTGGTGAGGCATACGTCAATCTTTTCTTTAGTGGTGAGGCATACGTCAATCAGGATTATATTGGCATTGGTGGCTAGCTATGATCTGGAGTTAGAGCAGATGGATGTGAAAACGACATTCCTCCATGGTGATTTAGAGGAAGTCATATACATGGAACAGCCTGAGGGGTTCAAGCAGCCAAAGACTGAGCATCTTGTTTGTAAGTTGAAGAAATCCCTTTATGGACTGAAACAGTCTCCAAGACAATGGTACAAGAGGTTTGACTCTTTTATGATACGGATTGGGTACACACGCTGTGAGTATGATTGTTGCGTTTATGTTAAGAGTCTTGATGATGGTTCCTATATTTTCTTGCTTCTTTATGTGGATGATATGCTAATTGCTGCAAAGAGTATGGTTGAGGTAAACAGGTTGAAATCTTTATTGGGTAAAGAGTTTGACATGAAAGATTTAGGAGTGGCTAGGAAGATACTTGGGATGGAGATTTGTAGAGATAGGTCAGCTGGTAAGTTGTGGTTATCTTAAAAGAATTATGTGGTGAAAGTGTTGGAGAGGTTTAGTATGAATAATGCCAAACTGGTCAGCATTCCATTGGCAAGTCATTTCAGATTATCTTCAGCTCAGTGTCCGGTGTTAGATGAAGAAATTGAGGATATGTCAAGGGTGCCTTATGCAAGTGTAGTGGGTTGCTTAATGTATGCAATGGTTTGTACGAGGCCTGATTTGGCACATGCAGTTAGCACAGTCAGTAAGTACATGGCCAAACCAGGCAGAGAGCATTAGAAGGCAGTCAAATGGATGTTCAGATACTTGAAAGGTACTTCGATCAGATCGCGGGATTATGTTTGGTAGGCAACGGGGTCAGATTTCAGTTGTTGGGTATGTGGATGCGAATTATGCTGAAGGTTTTGATGATAGAAGGTCTACAACTGGTTATGTGTTTACACTTGTGGGTGGGCCTATTTGTTGGAGATCCATTGTACAACCTCTGGTAGCTTTATCCACTACTGAGTCTGAGTATATGGCGGTGACTGAGGCAGCCAAAGAAGCATTGTGGTTGAAAGGATTTGTTAAGGAGCTTGGCATAGATCAAGGTGGAGTTCAGTTGCATTGTGACAGTCAGAGTGCCATTTATTTGGCAAAGCATCAGGTGTATCATGCTCGAACCAAGCATATCGACGTGAGGTTGCACAAGGTGAGAGAGTTGATTGATGCTGGAGATTTGATACTGGAAAAGGTGCACACTTCTGAGAATGCAGCTGATATGTTGACAAAGATGGTTACTGCAGACAAGTTTAAGCATTGCTTGGACTTGGTTAATGTCTCCCAGTGCTAGGAAAAGGGAGGCATCCCCCAAACTTACTGGATAGTGATGGTTATCTTCTGAAGGGGCGAGAGTGAATTCGCCAAGGTGGAAATTGTTAGAACTATGTCTCATATGTTATTGGGGGGGTGCGGGGGGCGTTGTACGGTAGGGTTCGTACAGGGGTATTTTTGGGATACAGACCAAATACCAGACTAGGGTTAGAATAGAGTCAATATAAATACTCTATGTTATAAACCCTAATTCATACTGTGATAATAAAGGACAGCAGCTGCTCTCGCTCCCGTGGACGTACCTGGTTTTGGGGAACCACGTATATCTCTGTGTTGATTCTTTATTGTTTATACTCATAAATCGTGTGCGTGTGTGTGTCGATCATAACACTTAGCTTCCTGTTCAATCATCTTTTTCATTCTCAATACACCAGCATCATCATACTTAACGCCTAACTTAGTGCCTGCTATGATAGTTTTCTGAAGTTCCTCTGCTTTCCTGTACTACTCCTGGTCTGGGACGCCAGTCAAATTTTGACATTGGTGTTTTGTTATTTGTATTGTATTGAATTATTGATGCTTGGGCCTTGGCTGCACATCTTGATTCATGTGTAGACATTGGTGCAGTGAGGGAGTGAGGTGGTAAATTCCACGGCTTGTTTCGGTTCTTCATTATGATTTCAGTTGTGAAGAAAAGTACTATTATATTGGCCTGGTGGGATTTGAATTGAACTCGGAGCGTCCTAGCGGGCCATGGAAGAGAGAGAGAGAGAGAGAGAGAGAGAGAGAGTCTTTGATTTGAGGGTAAAAGGGGCAACTGGAACAATTGTGTCGTGGCATTAGGGCCCTCTTATATATATGTTCATGTTAATGGGTGATACAAATTAGTAACCGTGTTGGACGTGTCAATTTCATGTCTCACGTGTTCAATCCGAATTCGACCCATTTAGAATTCATGTTTCATGTCAGAAATATTCAACCCTAATCCGCTAACTTCGTGTCCGATTCGTATCGTGTTATCGTGTTTCGTGTCCGTCGCCGGACTCTACCCTGTGGTATAGACATAAGCCACACATTATCTACACCGGTGCAAACGTCGAAAAAATGCCATAATCTTTGCTTTTGACTTTATTGCAGATCACCTCTTGAATATATAATTTGGGGAATAGGTGAGATGCTTCTTGGGGAGCCTAGGATACTAATATGCGTAGAATCCAACCCGACATTTTTTGTTTCACAGAAGGAGAAGGCGGCACCACAAAATATATATTTGGCCCTCTACCATCATAGTACGGGAACCAAATAGAAACCTCCTCATCCCGTGCTGGAACAACAATAGAAACAACATGCTGAAGTTCAGAGAGCCCCTGTTCCAATAGATCGATCATGAATTAGTCAGAGTACGTACAAAGTACAAACATTTTATTCTTAAGATTTGACCTAAAAATATTAAGACATTTATACGAAAGCACTTGGGCTTACTAAATCTTAGTGAAAAGGTAGTCTTGGATAGAGCTCAATGGAAAAACATGACTCATGCAACCGACCCCAATTGATCGGAACACAAGGCTTGGTTTGGTTGGTTTGGTATTGCTATAGGATTTTTGGGCATTTTTTTTTGTTGTCCTTATTCAATTTTTTTTCGCCTTTGTTTGTTTTGCGACAAACTTTTATGAATTTTTTATTCGTCTCGATGAGAGAAATCAAAAATGTAAAAAATTATGACTTTTAACCAAATATTTTTGAAAACATCCAAGATAAAGCCCAAAAAGCCGGAATTCCAAAAAATATAAGGGTAAAAGTAAAAAAAATAAATTTTCAATTCGTATCGTCGAAATGAATCAATAATCCACAAGAGATAGTCACAAAATGAACAAACGCGAAAAAAATTTGAATAAGAACAAGATGAAAAAAGTCCAAAAATCCCTTAACAGAACTCAATCTGATATTTCAACAGCACTTGGAAGATGAATAGAAATCAAGGATTGTAGCGATCGTATGGCTTTACAAAAACTAGGATGTTACCTTCTTATGGAATCCCGTTCCGCTAAAGTTATTATTCTTTAAGTATTTATTTCTCGTTTTACGAGACATGTCATTTTCTCACAATACATCACATTTCATTTAAAAAATAAGTACTTATTATGATTAGTGAAACACACCAAGTATCCCAATGCGTGAAGAGACAGAGAGTACCTTACTAAAAGTCATTTAATTTATTTAAAATATTTTTAAAGAGTTCTTGAAAAGAAATAAGCTCGGTCATATATCTTTTATGACTTGATTAATTTCTTCAATTTTGGTGAATTCAAGGATCGCAAAGTGGCTCACCAAATTATTTATTATAATAACACGTAACATCAATACTAAATTAAATAAATTAAAATTAAGCATGGATCTCTACATGATCAAACCCATACTGACATTCGATTGAGATAGTTTTTTCAGAGATTCTTCAAAATTATTTTAAGCAAATTGACAGCTCCGATCAACATAGATGTCGCGATGTATGATCTTAGGATGGCCCGTAAGTACAAAATTATCAATTCGAAAAACCACTCATTCTGTAATATAACATGCCAATTCTTCTACAAAGAGGGGAAAATACACACAATGTGTACTTACAGTCCTCGTGTAGATATGCCGGTCCTTTTGCAAACCCCAAAGCAATTCTCGATCTTGTGGACCAATCCATGGAAGTTCTTCCATTTCCTGAAAGATTTTACTTCTAATTAAAAACCTTCCACAACATCAACTCAAAAGAAACTTAGAAACTTATATAAGTGGAACTCCATGGTGTTGTTTGGAACAAACTCATAAACAAGCATTCTTTGGGCACAAAATATCAAAGTTTTCACTCCAAAACAAAACACCACATTTCTAACCAAGTTTTCGGCACAAATATCAAGGTTTCATTCTTGATTTTTACTACCAGGTAAAAAATGTTGCTAAATCATACTTCCAAAGATCGAGAACCGCCAGAGCACACACCACCAAAAAAGGGTGCATGGTGTACCCTGCGTATTTTAAGCCACAAAATTTTATAAAAGTAAGCCACAAAATTTGTATTTTGAACAGCCAAAAATCATAAATAGCGCCAAAAAAAGTTCATAAAAGTGAGCCATGAAATTCGTTAAAGTAAGCCACAAAATTAGTAAACCTAGAGCCGTCTTTTTTTTACCTTTAGCGGTCTTTTTTATAAAAAAATTTGTAAAAGCAAGTCACAAAATTTGTAAAAGTAACCACAAAAATTCGTAAAACTTCTTTTGTATTTGACCACAAAATCTCATTATAGGAACCACAAAAATTCATAAAAGGAGCCACAAATATTCGTAAAAATAAACTACCACAAATCTCATATACCGGACCACAAAAATTTGTAAAAAGAGCCAAAAAATTCGTAAGGTGCAAATAGTATACCCCAAAAATGGGTGTGTATAGGAGATTTTTCAAATTGATGAATGCATCAAAACCCCAAGAACTATCACAAATCATAAAAGATAACCCTAAGGCTCTGTTCAGTTAAAAGCGAGGTAAAGGGAAAAATAAATTCATTTCCCTATCTTGTGAGGGTTTGGTAATGCAAGGTATCACGGGCTATATAGCACGGACACGAATACGGATACGGATACGGACACGAGACACGGCAATTCTAAAAAAATGGGGATACGAACACGGCGGGGGACACACTACGTGTATAAATAAATAAAAAATAAATATATGTACATATATATAAAAAAAATTATGAATCATTGTATATGAATAATTTCACAAATTGTATAAAATTTTTTCAAAGGAAAAATTACAGTTTAACCCAAAATGTTTTGAATAATTTCATATTAACCCCCAAAAATTTTAAAAATATTACATTTTGACCCCTAACCGTGTCCCCGGCGTGTCCCCAGCCTTGTCCCCTATTAAAAAATAATAAAATTTATTGGACACGCCACGTGGCGTGTCCAATACGTGTCCCTGCGTGTCCCCGCTGTGTCCCCGCATCCAATACGTGGACACGGCGCCCTTTTGGAGTGTCGGTGCTACATAGGTCACGGGCAATGCATCAAAACCCCAAGAACTATCACAACTCATAAAAGATAACCCTAAGGCTCTGTTCAGTTAAAAGTGAAGTAAAGGAAAAAAGAAATTCATTCTCCTATCTTATTAGGATTTGGTAATGCAATGTGTCCCAAGCCAGCTTGCGCGCACTTTGAACTAATCCATACATCCCCTTCCGCAGCCAATTTCACGCTTACGGGTGAGGCAAGGTGGCCCCAAAAGTTGTTAACAGTAAAAATAGAACATGAGACCTTTAAGAGGAAGCAAATCCTAAGTCCTAGGCCAAATACCGTCAAACCCATTCCCTTGGTTCCCTGTGTGCAATGTTGACAGAGAATTTTGTAGAAAAAATAAAATTTCTTCTTTTTGGCACGATAAATTGAAGTTTTGATTCCTATAACTTTCTTGATACCACCCATGGATTGTCAATATGATAAGGGTGAATCTGCGCTTGTAACATAGCAGGGATCGATTTCTCTTTGAGGCAAACCATGATTAAAGTTAGGGCCATGCGGTGGATTGATGTGCTAGTCTCTCCTGAGATTTGGATTGCGCAATTGGGTCCAATAGTGATCCGGTTGCTGAAAACTAAGAAAGTCTCATGATCTCCTTCTATCAGTTGTAGAACTGAATGGCCCTAAATTAGTCTGAAGAGATAACAAAAATTCAAAGAGAATTCGAATAGATACCAAAATGAGAATTCGAATTGGTATCCCTGACGAACTCGACTGCTGCGACGACGACGACGGAGTAGTAGCCGAGGACGACGAAGGCGGCGTGGAGACGGTGGCCGGAGGAGGAGGAGAAGATGCATGAGGTGCGGATTTGGTTGGATTGGTGGATGGAGGCGGAGACGTGGCCGCAGGTGGAGGAGGAGACGTGGCGGGTGGACGGGAGGTGGTGTTGGTCGACGGAAAGGTGGGGGCCTGTTAACTGTTTTTGCTAAGTACTAGTAAATACTCCTAATCAACGACGATTTCTTTTTTTTTTTTTGCGCCTTTACTCAAATTTTCATTCCGTTTGTTAATTTTGCATTATTTTTATTATTAATTTCTCTTGATGAGAGTTTTGGATTAACATTTTCATTAAAAAATATATAAGCTTTGAACATAATTTTTTACTTTTTAAATTTCTCTCATCGAGATAAATTAATAATTCACAAAAATTGATGCTAAATTAGCTAAAGACACAAGAATTTAAATAAAGACACAACAATAATCCTCGAATATTATTTATATATGAGTATTATTTATCCATAGGTTTTTTTTTTTGTACTTTATTAAACATAATGTGTTTTTTAAACTTTATTTCAAAACTATGTTAAAGCAAAAAAAGTGACTTTTTTCTGCTAAAAATGGTTATTTCTCAAAATACTTGAGTAAAAGTAATTTTTTTTTACTTTTTTGATTTATCTCGTCGAGACGAACAATAACCCCCAAAAAGAAGAAAAAAAGATTACTAAAGAGGCTCAAATAGTTGAGTTTCTAAAAAAAAAAAAAATAAAGTATGTAAAATAGGGTCCATTTGTGCATTTCAGCTATACCCCTACTTAAAAAAGACTATGGTTGGTTCCGGTTGTTCACAACAGCCTGGTTGAATCCAATTTTCAACAAAGCCAAACGGTACGGGGGAATTTGTAAAATAGGAAAGCGGGGGCATGTGCACATCATGCGTGTTGTACACGATCCGAGCCTTCGGATCATGTATCAAACGGCTCGGATCTCATCTTGGTAATGATGACCGAGAGTCGTTCATTGCCGAGATGAGATCCAAGTCATCGGATGCATGATCCAACGGCCGAGATTGTGCATATATGTTGTGCTTAACAAGGCCCCAGTCATCTCGGCAATGGACAACCGAGAGCCATTCATTGTCGAGATGAAATCCGAGCCGTCGGATGTACGATTTGACGGCCAAGATAACAGGACCCTCGGGTTGATAAAACAGAAACGTCCAAAAAGCTTATACATGCGAATGATGCATTCAGTGTCCACAACTTTTGACTTATGAGGGAGGGAATAGAAGACCATCCTTTTCAAAATTTCTTCATTTGTCCAGATTTGGTAATGCAACGTGAATTATATTTGCTACGCATCGGTATGGTGTTAGATCGTTTAAGGAATCAAATTGACTGAAATCGTTTCCATGAGAATGACTTCTCATCAAATCGTTTTACGACTTGTTCACTTTTCAAGTTAGAGTTGAACAACCGTGTACTTAACTCGTTAAGCTCGTGTGGCCTCCAAACTTGACTCATAAACGTCTCGATTAAGTATCTTTTCAGATTGGCATTGTGATTTGGGATTCCAGAGGCTTGTTTGTTGCTGCCTCGATTGGGGTTTCCCCGTGGTGCGCAAGTTCTTTAGTTGCAGAAGCTTTGGCATTTCGGCATGGTATTTCGTTGGGATCACATCTTGGGTTAGGTTCAATACTTATAGAAAGTGATGCTCAGTTAATGGTGAATATGCTTCATGGCAAAGTAGCTATCAGTTAAGAGGTGGAGGTCATTATTCATGATATTCAGGTTTTGAGTAGAAATTTCCACTGCTGTATGTAAGGCTAGTAACAAGGTTGCTCATGTGTTGGCTGGAAAAGGTGTGAATGGTTCGGGGTCTTGTCTTTGGACTACATCCCCGCCGTTGTGGTTACTCGATCCTCTTTGTTGGGACGGGTCTTCCGCTTAATGTTCGTTATTGGTTTTAATAATACTATCTGTTATCGTTGTGGCAAAAAAAAAAAGTATCTTTTCAGATTGGCTGGAGTTAGGATTTTACCTTAGCAGTGCCAATTTTTATACTAAAAAAACAAAAAGATGCATTGCAATATGAATAATCATCGAGTCTAGGAAAGATTAAAATAACATAATAAAACTACAATAAATTATGTTTGTCATTTGCACATGGGATGGAGTACGAAAAAGACTAACTTTAATTTGATATATCTAGGCATCTTGAATTGTATCTGGAGCTCTATCATGTCGTTAAAAACATCGATCATAATCGGTATCAAATACAAACTCATTATCATCTATTGCTCAAAATATATACAAACTCAATAAGGGATTTGAAAACATTCAATAATATCTCTAATTTCAATTGAATATTGAAAAATTGAAAAAGGCTAACATTTTTTCAATGGAGTTTGAGAAATCCATATAAAATACCAAACTATAAATGATTTTTTAATTTTTTGAATTCACTACTGCACAGTGCTGGCATTTGAAATTTGGAAGTTCACTAAACGAAAAATCCACTAGTGTCGAGTTGTGCACAGTGCTGACTGTTTTTGTACTTGTTTAACTTTTCAGGTTAAGTTGTTTTATGTTAAATTATTGTAGATTAGAGTGTGGAGTTTTTTTCCGTAATTAGATCTTATCTTTTATATCATTTCACTTTGGTTAATTGAACTTAGTTTTGAAATACTATTGTGGGTCTTTTTTAATTTCTTGAATCAAAAATAGAGAATTTAGGACTAGTATATAGCAAAAAAAATGGGGGAAAAATATAGCGATTGCGAATCTATATAAGTTGGGATAACTTTTTTTTACATATAATAATTGTATTTTTTAAAATTATTGTCGTGATGACTGTCCCTACTAGAACCCCAAGTGCCTGGAGTGATGAACAAGGAGCAAACAAATTTTTTAAGTTTGTTCAGTATTCAAGCCAAAATTTAGACAATCTACAACTGGACTCGATACGGCAGAACTACAGGGGGCTCTAAGGGCCGTCCCTGCCCAAAGTTAATCACTCTGCTTGGTTTAATTTTTTCAGAGTAACTTTTAACTCTCGGCACAGTTTTTAATTAATCTTTCTTTATATCTCTCTCCACTAATTACCACTCAACTCTCAAAAATAACTTTCTAAGATGTAAACCAAACAAAGTGATTCATATTTTCTCTAGTAATTAGTATAAGTTTGACTGTATTTCATGTAGTTGGTACATTTATTCGTTGTAATTGAAATGATTATGATAAATCTTGTCACAATTCAATTAATTAGTTTTACATTGCCATATGAAATTTTCTCACTACCTTTATAGATAAGAAGATAAGAGATAAGAAATTAGTACTTGGGGCTTTAGGTATGAGAAGCAAATTAAAGAAATGCAACTCTCACACCTCCAACAACTCAATCTCGCTTTCAATCACTTCAACTTCTCCCCCTTTCTACCCTTTTTTAGCCGCTTCACGAGCTTATCCCATCTCAATCTATCCTATTCCTTTTGTTGGGATTTGTTCCACATTGGTTAATTATCTCCTCCAAAACTAGTATATGAGCCTGGGCGGCCTCTCCACTCTTTGCCAATTGGTTTGGAGTTGGATGTTTTAACATGATATCAGAGCTAGGGTTTCGGAGAATTTGTTCCCCCTTATTTGTGTCATAAGTGCACCGTTGTTTGTTGTGATTCAAGTATTATGGTTCCTTTGTTTACCTCTCCACGTACGAGTTGGGTGTCGCAAATGCGGGAGAGTGTTGGAATTTGTCTCACATTGGTTAATTATCTCCCCTCCAAAACCAGTATACGAGTTTGGGCGGCTGCACCACTCTTTGTCAATTGGTTTGGAGTTGGATGCTTTAACACCTTTCTCTCAGGCTCAATTCCATAGGAAATCACCCGCCTATCCAAACTCGTTTCACTCGATCTCTCTTTTAATTCCATGGACAATATGTTCCAGCCTGGTAAACTAAGACTTGAACCGCACAATTTCAAAACCCTGGTCATGAACCTGACCCAACTAGAAAACCTGAAGCTTACAGGAGTAAACATATCTTTAGGTCTACCCGATTCCTTGCTGAATTTGTCCTCTCTAGCGACTCTTGACCTTGCTGAGACCGGACTCAATGGAAAACTACCCAATTCAATTGGCTATCTTGGGTTTTTAAATTGCCTGGATCTCTCTTGCAATGAACTATCTGGGCCTCTTCCCGAGTCACTTGGAAACCTCACCAGGATTAGTGTACAAAGTTAATGGGAAAACGATTTGAACAGTCAAGTCCCATCTACTCTGTCAAATCTTGAGCTACTCAGCGATCTCTGTATTTTTTGCAACAGTTTCAATCGTACAATTCCCGAGTTCTTTTCTGGTATTACCTCTTTATTAAAGTAAAGGGAGAGCTGGACCACTCCCTACGGTGTATAAAATGTTGTACAAGATTTTCTTTGCCACAAAAAGAAGGCTGCAAAAAGATGTTCTATTTACCCATTAATAACGTACGTACCCACTTGAGAAAAATGGAAAAGCCTTTCAATTACTTTCTTGTATTTGCATTGGACAACACTATAGCATAATGGCCAGTTAAGATTTTCTATTCTTAGTTCTGTCATGTGTGGCTTGTTAATATTGTTGTAACGAACGCTATGAATGCAAGCTAAGAACGAGAAATTGAAAAACTAAACAAGAAATCACAAAGATACAAGATGTACGTGGTTCCCCAAGTTGGGTACGTCCACGGGCGAGGAGAGAGAGGATTCACTAACCAACGTGAAGAAGAGATACAAAGAGCCGGCTATAATCCGTAACTCTAGAAAGGCCACAATATGAAAGCCCAAAAGATAATTTCTAGAAGTACCCCAAAAGCATTATTTATAATAGGCTACAAAAACGGGAACAACATAATTAACCAATGTGGGACTAAAGAATACAAGGCATTCCCAACAATTCTCCACCTTGACTTGAATTCCACTGAACCAAATCACCAAATATAGTTATCCCCTTCTAACCTCTCACTCGCCAAATGCCCCCGAGGGGCGATCAACTGTAAATACCAAGCAAGCCCAAGCAATGCTTGAACTTGGCAACCGGAACCGGTTTAGTCAACATATCTGCTGGGTTATCTGCCGTACCCACTTTCTTCACCTCAACTTGCTTCTGTGAGATGATATCCCGAACGAAGTGATACCTAACATCGATATGCTTGGTCCTCTCATGATACATCAGATTTTTAGTTAAATGTATAGCACTCTGCGAATCACAAAATACTGAACTCACACCCTGTGCAAGACCAAGCTCACAAAGCAAACCTCTCATCCACAATGCCTCCTTCACAGCTTCAGCAATGGCCATATACTCCGCTTCTGTTGTAAACAGCGCAACTGTAGCCTGTAAAGTAGCTTTCCAACTAATGGCACTTCCGGACAGAGTAAAAACATAACCTGTCAGAGACCTCCTCTTATCGTGGTCACCAGCAAAATCCGAGTCAACATAACCAACAACATGATCACCAGAATTGGCAATCTCAAACAATAGACCAACACCTGCAATTCCGCATAAATACCGTAGTATCCATTTCACAGCCTCCCAATGTGCCTTTCCTGGACGCCCCATATAACGACTAACGACACTAACTGCATGTGAAATATCAGGACGAGTACATACCATGGCGTACATAAGGCTCCCAACTGCGCACGAATATGGAACCTGAGACATATACTTCTCCTCATCCTCCGACTGTGGTGACAACTCAGCTGAAAGTCGAAAGTGTGATGCCAAAGGGGTACTGACTGGTTTCGAGTTCTGCATGGCAAAGCGCTCAAGCACTTTAAGAACATAAGACTTCTGATTCAAAAATAGTTTGCCAGCTACTCGATCTCTGCAAATCTCCATACCCAAAATACGTTTTGCTGCACCCAAATCTTTCATCTCAAATTCACCACCTAACTGTTGTTTCAACCTGTTGATTTCTGATACACTCTTGGCAGCAATAAGCATATCATCAACATACAACAGTAGATAAACAAATGAACCATCTGGAAGTTTTCGAAAATACACACAACTGTCATACTCACTCCTAGAATATGACTGGCTTATCATAAAAGTATCAAACCGCTTATACCACTGCCTAGGGGATTGTTTGAGGCCATACAAAGACTTACGAAGTAAACAAACGTGATCCTCCTTACCAGAAACAACAAATCCCTCAGGCTAACGCATATAAATCTGTTCTTCAAGCTCGCCATGCAAAAACGCAGTTTTGACATCAAGTTGCTCTAACTCAAGATCATAACATGCAACAATAGCAAGTAAAGTGCGAATGGAACAATGTTTTACAACTGGTGAAAATACCTCATTGTAGTCAACACCCTCCTTCTGGCTGTATCCTTTCGCCACTAGCCGAGCTTTGAACCGAGCATCTTCTACCTCTGGAATACCTGGCTTGCGCTTGAAGACCCACTTGCATCCAACAATCCTCTTCCCTTTCAGCGGTTCTACTAACTCCCATGTCTGATTCTTCTGAAGAGACTCAATCTCCTCATTCATAGCAACAAACCACTGTGCAGACTCAGTGCTCGAAACAGCTTCCGTATAGCTGGAAGGCTCTTCATACTCAACTGTCTCAGCAACTGATAAAGCATAGGCCACCATCTCAGAATAAGCCGAATACCTTTCAGGAGGCCGAATCTCCCTCCTTGGCCTATCTTTAGCAATAGTGCGTGGTTGCTCAACTAATGCATCAACCTCTGTGTCTGAACTCTTGAACTCCTCTTTAATTGGCTTCTCAATATGCTTCTTCCCTGAGTCGGAAGATTCACCCAAAAACTCCACCTGCTTTGGAACACTATGTTCCTGAACTGTATCATCAACCTGCTTAGACCCCTTAATCAGATAATTTTCATCAAAAGTCACATCCCTATTGATCAAAAACTTCAAATCATCAGAGCACCATAACCTGTACCCTTTGACACCTGCTGCATAACCCAAGAAAATACACTTCTTGGCCCGTGGCTCCAATTTACCCTCATTCACATGAGCGTAAGCTGGACACCCAAAAACACGCAACACAGAATAATCAGCTGGATGACCTGACCATACCTCAAACGGAGTCTTACACTCAATAGCAGTCGACGGAGACCTGTTCACCAAATAGCATGTTGTGGAAACGGCTTCAGCCCAAAATTCTTTGCCCAATCCGGAATTGGACAACATACAACGTGCCTTCTCCAAAAGAGTCCTGTTCATTCGTTCAGCCACACCATTCTGCTGAGGGGTTTTTCTCACTGTGTGATGCCTCACAATGCCCTCATCACTGCAGAACCTATCAAACTCGCCAAGACAAAACTCCATACCATTGTCAGTTCTCAAACGTTTTATTTTCTTACCAGTCTGATTCTCAATCAAAGTTTTAAACTGTTTGAATGTATTAAAGGCGTCACTCTTATGTTTCAACATATACACCCAAACCTTACGAGAGAAATCATCAATAATACTCATAAAATATCGAAAAAACACCTTTAGAAGTTACCTCTGCGGGACCCCAAAGATCCGAGTGAAAATAATCCACCGTGCCTTTGGTGCGATGAACAGCTGTACTGAATTTTACCCTGCACTGCTTGCCGTAGACACAATGCTCACAGAAATCCAGCTTCTCAACTTTCTGGCCACATAGCAAACCCTGTTTGCTCAAAACTGTCATCCCCCTCTCGCTCATATGCCCAAGGCGCATATGCCACAAACGAGTCAAGTCTGAATCTGAAACCTTGGATGAAGCAACCGTTGCTGCAGCACCTAAAACTGTACTGCCCTGGAGTGTATAGAGGTTACCACGCTTTTGACCCTTCATCAGTACTAATGCATCCCTTGAGACTTTCAAAACTCCACCTTCACCGAGGAATTTGCAACCATGAGAATCAAGAGCACCCAGGGATATAAGATTTTTCTTCAAATCCGGAACATGTCGAACCTCAGATAAAGTCCTAACAATACCATCATGCATCCTAAGCTGAATCGTTCCTGAACCAACAGTCTTACAGGCCATGTTGTTGCCCATCAAAACTGTACCACCATTGACCGCCTCATAAGTAGAAAACCACTCTCTATGCGGACACATATGGTATGAACATCCAGAATCTAGAACCCACTCGGTATTAGAGCGAGAATCGCCCTCTGTAACTGATAACACATTATCTGACTCATCTGAACTTTCAGCAATTCCAGCAATTACTTTACCCCCTTTCTGGTCTTCTTTTTCCTTCTCCTTGAGTTTTAAACAGTCACTTTTCCAGTGCCCGGGTTTCTTGCAATAATTGCACTTTCCCTTCTTCTTACCTGATGATCTAGATCTTCCCCTATTACTTGACTCCACCCTTTCTGTTGTTCTTCCCCTAACAAACAAACTCTCCGCATGTGCATCACCCTCACCTGACACTTTTTTCCTCAATTCTTTCGAATATAGGCTGGCCTTAACATCCTCCATGGATATCGTGTCTTTACCATACAATAGGGTTGTAACAAAGTGCTCATACGAAAGTGGTAAAGAACATAGCAAAATTAGGGCTTGGTCCTCATCCTCAATTTTACTATCAATATTTTTCAGATCCATAATAATACGGTTGAACTCGTCTAAATGATCTTTAACAGGTATACCTTCTCGCATACGAAACGTATAAAGACGTTGTTTGAGATATAACCTGTTGGTTGGCGACTTCGTCATATATATGCCTTCCAACTTCAGCCAAATTCCTGCTGCTGAAGTTTCTTCTTCCACCTCGCGAAGAACATCATCTGCCAGACTCAACTGAATAGAACTCAGAGCTTTGGCATCCGTATCATCCCAATCTTCCTCTTTAATTCCAGAACTAGTCTTGCCTAACAAAACCTTGTGCAATCCTTGTTGGGTTAACAAAGCCTTCATCTTTACTCTCCAAAGACTGAAACTGCTGCTCTGCCCATCAAACTTCGCAATCTCGAATTTAGCCGCCATAGCCACAATCGGAAACGAAACCCTAGTTTTTGGAACCTAAGGCTTTGATACCAGTTTGTTGTAACGAACGCTATGAACGCAAGCTAAGAACGAGAAATTGAAAAACTAAATAAGAAATCACAAAGACACAAGATGTACGTGGTTCCCCAAGTTGGGTACGTCCACGGGCGAGGAGAGAGAGGATTCACTAACCAACGTGAAGAAGAGATACAAAGAGCCGGCTATAATCCGTAACTCTAGAAAGGCCACAATATGAAAGCCCAAAAGATAATTTCTAGAAGTACCCCAAAAGCCTTATTTATAATAGGCTACAAAAACGGGAACAACATAATTAACCAATGTGGGACTAAATAATACAAGGCATTCCCAACAAATATTTTGCTCGAGATCGGTTTGTTACACAAAAAGAACAAGCAGTCATAAAAATTTCAAACTCCTCACAATTGATTCGTGTCAGGCATTGATTGAAGTTCATTTGAGATCGATTTGTGTTTTACATTGACTAAAGCACGTTTGAGATTGACTAATCAAATAAACAAATCAAAGCTTGGATATAACTTTAAACTCTTAAGTTTCAAGCCAACCTTGAACAATTCACTTATCAACTCGTTCCGTTTGTTTATCAGCCCTCTACTTAATGCAAAACTTCCATTGTTCCTCCAAGATATGCTGAGTTGGAACTCCCAGATGTCCCTGTAATCTAAAGTTGCCTCTTTTGCATGATTACTACAAGATAGGCTGTTCCACAACACGGTGGATCCTCTGTACCAAATTTCCTGTACCTCTATATCGAAATATATTTGGGGTCGCTAGATTGGGTGAAATATTTTTTTTTCAAAATTTTATGTGATCCAACGGCTAGTAATGCATTTCGGTGTAGAGATACAGAGAATTTCGGTATAGAGGATCACCCTTAGGTCCACAACATAGTTTTTAATATCGGCCGGAACGAACCGTATCGGCCGGTTCGCACCAGAATTTGAGGGTTCTGATTCGGATATAGGCCGGTATAACGGGGAAAGTGGAAATCACAGGTGAATCGGCCGATTTGCGATATATATCAGTCTGCAACGGATTTTGTGGACCAGACGTTCAGGAAGAAAAAATTTCGGTAAAAAAACATGGGTGTGCGAGGCTAAAATCCTGGATTTGCACCCCCCTCTGCGCGAATAATTCGTGACGTGCACCCGGTTAACTAGTTTCCTAATCAATTTTCCAAATTGCCACCTATTTACTTGAGTGCGCGAGACCTCTCTTTGGGTCCTCATTCACAAATCCACTAAAGTGCAAATTCATTTAAAGTAGATAGAAGTTTTGTAACTTACCAATGTGGGACAAGAGAAAAACACCATGTTTTACAAATACACATGTTGCAACATTATTCTCATATTTGTAAAATCTTATTGACTTGCGGGTTTTGATAAATTATCGGATATTTCACATAAAGAGAATGGGCTATTACATGTCTTAAATTAATTAAAATGTGATAATTTAAGCCAACGTTGGGGGCAAAAGCCGCAAAAGTATATTTTTCAAGTTCTATACATGTTGCTGATGATTTTTAAAAATTCACGACCGCGACACCTGATTCCTGCGACGTATCACCGATATATCCCTATACTGATATACCGCGACCGATACCGCGACTGCGATTTAAAACTATGGTCCACAAGCACTGGCTAACAAATGTAATGATTTCTTTACTTAGAGTGACTTTCAAGTGCATTTGATTTCATGTTAGTAGTAGTCAGCACATCCTTTGCTCTTATATGTTTTGACACCAGGCTCTTATATTTAGAATTTGTTCTAAATCAGTCAAAAGTGTTTGTTTCTTTCTTCAGCAACTGTCCCGGAAAGTTGCTGGAGTTGCTCACACCCATATATCTTACTTATAAGATAGTTCTGCTGTGTGATAAAGTTGTTGAACTTTCCGGGACCATCACCGGAGAGGATGCCGACCGAAACATAGATATCATTGCCATATTGACATTCAAAGTCTATGTTCAGTTGTTCACTGATTCTTCGAGGAGCAGGATATTTGCTTATCTTATATCAATAGCATTTTATGTATACACTCTTACTATCGTATACTCTTTCTTGTTTTGTAGACTTTAAAATACTTTCCAGAAGTCCAACGAAATATGTAAGGTTCTTGAGCTGACCTAATTTTTTTCATAATACCTGACCACAAAATTTTGAGTTTGGAAGTATGTAAAATTTTGAGTTTGGAAGTATGTACGTACAAGAAAACAACGTAACATTTTTGTTATGCATTTTTCTAGGCTGAAAGAGGAGGAAAGTACTACACCAGATATTTCCAATAATTGATTGAACTTCAGGGGTGCAGATAACATTTAAACCAATCCACTTATCACATAATATTATCGATCATCTTGAGTTAGCTCAGCTTATATCAATAAACTGACAATATCTAAATTGTAGGCCTTCAAGATTTGTGGTTAGTGAGCTGCAGCTTTTGGAGGCAACAGAAATGACCATTTTATGTGGGAACTTAGTCTCTTTGTATGAATGTGGAAACAACTGCAAATCTGGACTTCACCCATCATCATTCCATATTCCTGCATCAACCATGTTTTGGCCATTTCTATTGACATTCTTGTGGTTTTCATCTGCTTATTTATGTTCGTCTATAGATCATACTCAAGCAAGACCCTTGCCTTACTGGACCCCCAACGGTACTTCACATTGCAAATTTCTTCAGCCATTCCCAGTGTAGCATTGGGTTTGATTAATTTTGGATTAGGTATTTGGATCATTGTAGAGAAATTGATATCGCAAGATAGCATAATACCTTTGCATGGATGGCTAACAGTGCTATTCCAGTGGTTCACATGGTTATTTTTGGCTATAACTGTGAGCCTCTGAAGGCAACGGTATCTACATATCATGACCATAAGGCTTTGTTCTGTAAATGTATTCTTATTTTCAGGATTTCTCTTTATTCCTTCAATGTGGGTATCTATTGTGGACAAAGTTGTGTCAGTTAAGTGTGTGCATGTGTGCTAGATATGTTATCTTTTTGTGCAGCAATTCTATTGCTCTTTTGTGCATTTGGGGACGACAAGTATGCAGAAACCAATATTGATGCACTCCATGAACCTCGACAAGGTGAATCAGCTAATAGTGGGAATGAAAACATAAAGCCTTTCTCAAATGCCGAATTTTTTAGCAGGATGTGGATTTGGTGGTTGAACCCATTAGTACTTAAACAGGGTAAGGACTAAGGAGAAAGTTCTTGTGGACAAAGACATTCCAAAGTTGAGGCAAGTGGATCGAGCGGAGACATGTTACTTTGTACTTAAGGAGAAGCTAAGCAAAGAGAAAGAAAAAGGAACACTGAATCATTCAGTTTTGAAAACAGTATTTCTTTGGCAGTTGAAAGCCATTTTAGTTTCTGGGTTTTTTGCGTTGATCAAGGCACTCACACTGGCTACCGGCCCGTTGTTTCTGAGAGCTTTCATTTTGGTTGCCGAAGGAAAAGAAACGTTTAAATATGATGGATATGCTCTCACTGCAGGCCTCTAGCTTCCATGGGAAATGCTTCGAATCACTGTCAGAGAGGCAATGGAGCTTTAGAACTAGACTAATTGGGCTCCAAATAAGGTCCTTGCTAACTGCAGCAATTTATCAGAAGCAACTAAACTCTCAAATCATGCTAAGACAAACCATATTCTTGGTCAAATAACAAATTATGTCATGGTGGATGCTTATAGAATAGGCAAGTTCCCATATTGGATTCATCAGACATGGACAATAGGCCTTCAGATCTGCCTTGCATTTTTTATCGTATACTACGCTTTGGGGACTGCAGCTGTTGCAGCGATGGTAGTGATCGTATTGACCGTGTTGGCAAATTATCCAGTGGCCAAATTATAGCATAAGTATTTGGCAAAGCCTATGGTGGCACAAGACAGGAAGCTTAAGGCTATGGCAGAGGCAATGGCGAACATGAAACTCTTAAAATTATATGCTTGGGAGACTCATTTCAAGAACGAGGTAGAAAAGTTAAGGAGAGAAGAATCTGTTAAATTGTGTATTTGGTGTTGGAATCAATTGTTTCTCATTAAAGAATAAAGTCAGGATACAACCACACATTTATAGGAAAATGACACTACCTATTAGGAAAGAATAAATATGAAAAGAGAATGATAATACGCAATCCCGAGATTATGGAATTGAGATCCTGATTGATTGCTTCATTGTGCAGTGCTAATTGATAGTTGCCTTCTTTTGCATAGTGTCTGCTAATAGAATGAAACAATTTGTTAGCAGTCTTGCAACAAAAAGCATACTATATGGTTCTATTTTGGGTATCCCCAACCATGGTATCAGTTGCTACCTTTTGGGCTTGCTACTTACTTGGGATTCCTATCAATGCCAGTAATGTGTTCACATTTCTTGTGGCTTTCTCGCGTTCTTCAGGAGCCCATAAGAATGATCCCTGATGTTGGGGCAGTGTTTATTGAAGCAAAGGTTTCATTCTATTGAATCATGAAGTTTCTCAATGCACTTGAATTGCAAAATTGATATGCCAAGAAAACGCGCTATGCGGAGGGACTGAACCAGGCTATATCTATTAGTACCACCAGAATTTCATGGGATTCTAGCTCTTTAAAGCCAACTCTAAGTGATAAGATAGCTCTCATGTGGCGGGTGATGATCTAATTCCTTATGGGAAATAGACAGTCACTAGATAAGGCAAGAGTTTTTTGTTATTTTTAATTTTTTTATATCACTCGATAGATGTTTAGCCTATCTCTAAGGGGATAGGGAAGTGGTATCACTAAGCAGTATAAGGATGGGGCAAGCGCAAAGGACATCAACCACCACACTAAGCACTTGCGATCCTGGCGAGAATCAAACCCTCGCCATCCACGTGGAAGAGTTGAGGAACTGCCGTCGGACTATAACTCCGTTGGCAGATTTTTGTTGTTCAAAATATAGTTTTTGTCGAACTTATATAAGGCAGATGCTATATATTGAAGTATATTTGCATTGCTTGCTCAAGAATTCAGTACTGATCATAGCACTCTCTCTCTCTCTCTCTCAACTTTTGAGAGCCTCTCTATCTAAACTTTTCTCCTTCTAGGGTTTTCTTAGGAGTCCACCACCTTCTAGGGTTTTCTTAGGAGTCCACCACCCCCTTCCTCTGACCTCCCTCTTCTTCACCTCCTAGCTTTGTCATGCTACACTTGCGCCTCCCCTCCCTCTCCACCATCCGCCTCCATCCTCCCCCCTCCCCCACTACCCTCCCCTCCCCTCCCCCTCACGTAAATTTTTTTTGAACAGTAAAACTGCAACGTAATTGATGCGTGCAATTTTAAGTGATACTAAAGATGGAGTAACTAATTAATTAACTAAAAATAAGAATTAAACTATGAAATTATGAATATGTCAGCAGATTAAAATTCGTTTAATATCGCTAAAAGAAATTTAACGATATTTACTTTTTCAAACTTGCAAGTTCAACTCTTAATTTCATGAAATGATTTTGTCACTTCCTTTTTTGTTAACGGCACTCTCCTGCAAGTGTACTTTTGCACAAAAATATACTTGCAGGGGAGTGCCATTAACAAAAAAAGGGAGTGGCAAAATCAACAGCCTAAATAAACTATTGCGTAGAATTTCATATTGAATCTGGCCCAAATACTCGGTTATAATAAACTAGCATTATACCCCTTCCATGATTTCTTCTTACTATTTTATGCATCAAACGGACACAATGCTAGTTAATAAAGAAAAACCCACTCAAGAGGTGTGCAAAGTTTGCGGAATAATTTTCTGTGAGAATTCGCCGATAAAAGTTACTCCCTCCGTACATTTTTAAATGTCCCGCTTCGTAACTCCAACTTATTAGGAAAAAATCGTCATTACACTTATCACATCAACTTTTACGTCCACTTTCTCTATTTACCCTCTATGGAGACATAATCACTATACTTTTACTCATTAACTTTTCAAAATGGAATACACTTTTATGGGCAAAATAGAAAATATACCAACTTTACCCACTAACTTTACAAAATGGACACTTATTAAGGGACAACACAAAATGGAATACTAGACTTTAAAAATGAGCCGGAGGGAGTAATAATAGGGAAATAGCTACATTTGTGGCTCTTTTATTTCAAATTGGAACTTTGTTTGGGATGATACATATGTATAACACAAAGTATAGAGAAAGACGTGTGAGAGAGAGGAATCTATTCAAAAGAATCGAACAGGCACATAATAGCGTTGTGCCCGCTTGATGCACGTGAACATATCTATAGTGATTACTATTGATAATTTTTACTTTGTTCTTGTTTCTTTTTTGAATTTGCCGGATTAATTAAAGTTGGCACATTATTTTTCCATTTTCAGTGACCCTTGATTATTTTAGTTTTTTGAGTTTTGATAATTCAAAGGAAAATCCGTGGGGCCTTTTTTATAATCCGTAGTCGATCATGACATTCGACGGTAGGCATTCACGGGCTATGCCATTACTTCACAAAAGAGAGAATTAGCGAGGTCAAAATTTTTTTTTTGGCCAATATTGTACACATGAGCGGGAGTTAGCGGGGTGTTAGTATGTTAGTCAACATGAGGTTCAGAGGCTTATCGATAGCCCTAGAGATGGATCAAGGAATATAGCCTAGTGGGGACACTTGTCAATCGTAATGGCGAAAATTTATATTTTTTAGTCAACCACAGGAAGATCATACAAATTGAGGCATGCATTAACAACTACAAAAGTTTATAACGCGTACCTTAAGTTAAATTAGATAAAAATGAGCACAAAATCTCAAACAAAAATTTTAAAATATGTTTTAAATGAACATCGACAAGTTTTAGAATGATCGAGCTAGTTTGTTAATTACTTTATTTTTAAAATATTTCTCTCAGACGGTTAAAAATAAAGGGAATAAAAAAAGAATAGCTCCAAATAGACAAACAACTCGTAAATCAACATATATAAATGCACCATATGATAACATTCAGGCATAAAACTAATTCTATATTTGTATTTTCGAGATATATGCAAGTATGTATGTTTATATATTAGCAAACTTTCATAATTATGCTAATTAATTTAGGAAAATTTTAAAATCAGCCCAATGGCTTAACAATAGTGAGTATGTAAATGTGTATTAAAGGATATAAAAAGTACACAGAAATACGTATTTTCTTTGTCTTCTAGTGTGCTTATCTTCAGCTCAGTAAACTGACAATAGCAAAACCGTTGTAATTTATCCAAAATATAATAAAAAATATTTTAATTTTGAGTAGGGGCACCCGCTCCCGCGTGACCCCCCTTTAGATCCGTCCCTGGATAGCCCTAAACCTCAAACCTACTTTCTGTGGGACTTGAACACTGGTCACTACTGGAAAGAGAGGAGAACATTCCACTGGTGCTAGCTGGAAGTTCATAATTAGTGAGGTCAGTTTACATGATCTTTTTTTCTGTTCATTTCCTTTTTTGGGAAAAGTACGTATGGTGGGCAGCCGTTTCGAGTCACGTTTTTTCTTCTAAATTTTGACTGCTGTTCACTTTTTCCCCGGGCAGGAAAGAACCAATAGTTATGTAACGTGTATGAATTGTTAAGTCGTAAACACAGTACTAGTCTTACGTATAATAACATTCTTTCATGTCGCTTACATCTGATGTAAGATGAGTTTTCGAGCTGCTCGCAAGTCGCTCGGCTCATCATTTACATTTTTAAAGTTGAGAGCCACCATGATCTTATTTAAAAGTCTAGCCTTTCATTTTGTCGACTTCAACATTAAAATTACTAAGTACTCAACTGGTACTTAACTGTCCAAATCTCACAATGTGTAGCATAAGAGTATTTGTCAAAGTTGAATTTGTTACTAAGTACTCCTAAATTGGCCCCACTACTTGGTACAAAGTGTCGTTGCCCTTGTGAAGCTCATCATTAGCCGCGTAAATGACATCTATCGCCCAGTTCTTTACCACTGCATTATCATATGCAATTATTGGGATCTCCACTTCATCACCGCCTTTTAATCGCAATCTTGCATAACCCTGTGGTATATACAGAAGCCACACAAGATCTACCTCGGTGCGATGAAAGACTACCAAATTGAATAATCCTCTCTTTTTGATTTTATTGAAGATCACGTCTCGAATATGTAATCCGCCGGGACGCCAGACTAAAAGGCGTAGAATCCAACCCACCATTGTCTGGTTCACAAAAGGAGAAGGAGAAGGCGGCACCACAAAAGATACATTTGGGCCTCTACCATCCTGCTACGGGAACCAAATACGAACATCTTTATCGACTCAAAAATGTTCAGACATACGAAAGGACTTGGGCTTAATAATCCTAGACAAAGCTCAATAGAAAAACAGAATTCATGCCCAACCCCAATTAATTGAGACACAAGGCTTGGTTTGGTGTGGATACCACCGCTAAGGGATTTTTGGGCTTTTTTTTTTTCCTTATTTAAATTTTGTTTGCATTTGTTTGTTTTGCAACAAAATTTTGTGAATATTAATTCGTCTCAACGAGAGGAATCGGAAAAGAAAAAAATTATGATTTTTACTTAAATATTTTTTGAAATATCCATTTTTTTGAGCTTTATCTTAAATATTACAAATAAAAATAGAGTAAAAGTTAAAAAGAAATTTTTTTTTCAATTCCTCTCGTCAAAACGAATCAATAATCTACAAAAATCTATCGCAAAACGAACAAACACGAATTTTTTTTAATGAGAACAAAATGAAAAAAGTCCAAAATTCCCATGGCAGAACTTAACCTCATATTACAATGGCACTTTATAGATGAATAGAAATCAAGGATTATACCAATCGTATGACTTTACAAAAACCATATGATTTTACCTTCTTATGGAGTTTCGTTGTGCTAAGGTTTTTCTTTTTTTAAGTACTTATTTCTTACTTTAAGAGACAAATCATTCTCCCACAAGAGACCACGTTTAATTCAAAAAATAGGTATTCATCTAAAAAAATTAAGTACGTGTTCCACTTAACGTTTAGCGAAATAAGTTGATTTTGTCCTTATCTGAATTTTTTTCGCATTTGTTAGTTTTGTTGTAATTTTTTTTTCTCTAAAAAGTGTTTATTTTCCAAAATATTTGGATAAAAGGAAAAAAAATTTACTTTTCCAAGACGAACCAATAATTCACAAAAAAAATTGGCGCAAAACTAACAAGCACGATTTTTTTTGAATAAAAATAAAAAAATGCTAAAAGTTACGTGGAGAGGGGTCTTATTTTGGTTAGTGGAACCCACCTTTATAAAGTAATCCAACACATGAGACAGACAGAGAGTACCTTGCTCCTGGGGAGTTGTTTCAAGAGCCTAGTTAAATAACTGTTCTCAGCTAATTTATTGGATTCTGAATAGAACACGCGCCGCCCTAGCTGATCCAGTTCAAGTGGTAGTCTTTCTAATGATGGGCAATGCTCTGCAGACACAGAAGTACATGTTGGAAGCTTTGGAAGAGATTGGAGCTTTGCACAATTATTCAAAAAGAAGGCATCCAAGCGATGAAGGCTGCTGATACTATCTGGTATGGTGCAGATATTATTTCCCGAAATATACAAATACTTTAGCGAGGTCAACCCACCAATTTCACTGGGCAGATGAGACAAGTTGCAGCCATACAAACTCAATTCCCGCAAGCGAACAAGTTCACATATACTTTCTGGAAGGGCACGGAAACCTTTATTACCCCCAAGTCTCAAAGTCTCCAAAGAGTCCAAATTCCCAGTTTCGCTAGGAAGATGTGAGAGCTTGTTATTTTCCACCAACAAATCCTTCAAGCAAGATAGCTTAACAATGGTATCTGGCAAGGTACTCAAATTGTTTCCGGTAAGATTCAGAGTCCGTAATGCGATTAGATTCCCTATTTCATCCGGTAAATATGTCAAATGGCAGTCTTTCAGATTTAATTCCATTAAGCAACTGGTGGCCTGGACAGGGATGAGTGAAAACCCAATAGAATCCACACACTTTGGTGGCAACGTCCACGATGAGAAGAACGAGCACCATAATTTATTTAGCGGTCCTACAAATACCGTTGAGTTTCCTAGGTTGGAGCAGCCAGAGAGATCAAGACGTTTGAGAGATTTCAACATCAAAATGCCAGAGGGAAGCTTCCGAAGTTTTGTACAGTTTTTCATATCAAGGACAACAAGTTTGTTCAGATATCTAATAGACTTGTCAACCTTCTCCAAACTTTTGCAATCATTAAGCAATAGTTCCTCAAGAGAGTAGAGTCCAGAGAAGTCAGGGGTTCTGGTTAGGTAATGGCAGTGACTGAGGTAAAGGAACTTCAGTTTGTCTAGAATCTGTCCAAAAGAATTCGAGAAAAGTTAATTTCCACACAATATACCGTGCGATAGATATTGGACGGAGAAAGAAATAAGGATGTACCATGTTTCTATTCCAAACTTGTTTCAGGCTGCTATAACGCAAATCGAGAGCAACTAGCATCTCCATAGAAAAATTCCATGGTATACAATTCAAAGGGAAGCCTTTCCAGCTTAGCCATAATAGCCTTCTCAAAATATGTTCATAACCAGTAGTTAGGTGAACGTAATCGAGATGAAGCAGCCACAGGTTGTTCATCTTTTCAAATGCCTTAGCATTCACTACGACATCTTTTGGATCATTAAAATTTAGAAGGCGGCCTTCAACTACTTCAGTTTCCTAATAAGAAAATCCATTGCATAACAAGGACAAATAAAGTACCTTGGGTTAGAAAGCATAAAGTTAAGCCAGGAATATTCATGTAAGTTGAGACTTGGAATTAAGAATGTGCATAGGCATATGTGGCATTACTGCAAACAATAGTAATTAAACATGAATAGTTGATAAAAAGATCATGCTGTGTGGTCCTCACCATGCCATCCCTCCGAACCTCAAGGACAAGCTCACGATACCACAGTTTGTCCATCTTTTCAAATGGATTTGCATTCACTTGGACATCCGTAGCGTTTAGGATGAGGCCTTTAACTGCTTCAGTTCCCTGACATGCAAACCCAGTTCATAATGAGGGAAGGAAAAAGTAACTCGGTGAGGAAAAAAAATAAAGCTATGAATATTTATGTCAAATACATCAGAATTAGAATGGGCACAAGTGCATGTAGCATTATTGCAGTAATGAAGCATCAACAATGGAGTAAAATCTCAATGCACAAGGCTCTCACCGTGCCATCTCTCAGAACTTTAAGGATATCGTCACGATACCATAATCGGCTACGCTTCCCAGGATCAAGGGATTCTTGCCTGACGATTTCTCTACCCATGTCTCTTATCATATCGTGCATCACAATTTGGTCATGATGGTCGTATTTTATGAGACACCGGTCGGCTAGTTTTCGAATCTCATCGTCTACAAAAATATCGTAGCGGCCTTTCAATATTTTTATAGTAAAATCTTGACCTATTCCAACAAAAAAACATGCCGTATCTAGGAACAACTTCTTTAGTTGCTCGCTAAGCAAATCATAACTTATCTTAAGTTTTCCAAGAACATCATCAGCAGGAACTTTTCTTAATTTTGCTATTGCCCTTTCCCATTGAGTATGCTCTCACCACGGAAATAGGAACCCAAAACTTCAAGAGCTAATGGCAGCCCTCCAGCATAATGCACAATTTGACGTGAAAGGTCCAAATAGTCTTCTGGAGGATGATCTTCCTTAAAGGCATACCAACTGAACAGCTCAAGGGATTCGTTCTTGTCCAATTTCTCTGGCCCATATATCTCCTTCTCACCCAATTCAAGGATTTTTAGCAAATACCGATCTCTTGTTGTTATGATGATTCTACTTCCAGGAGCGAAGGAATCTCGATCTATGGCTAGAGCCTTCAATTGTAGGACATTATCCACATCATCCAGAACAAGAAGAACCTTTTTTTGACCGAAAGCTATCTTCTTTATAACCTCAACGCCTTCAGGAGAATTACTTACTTCATAACTTCTTTTTAATATAGCCAAAATAAGTTTCTTTTGTAACTCAACCAGACCATTTGGTCGCTGCGAAGTTTCTCTGACATCCGCGAGAAAACCGCTACGTTCAAACTTGTGTTGGATGATATTATATAGCCTTTTTGCAATTGTAGTCTAGCCAATTCCACCCATGCCCCATATGCCAACAATGCGAACAAAGTTGAATTCCATGTTCAGCAATACATTGAGCTCTGCAACACGACAGTCTAGTCCAACTTGGCGGTTTGGAACATTTAGATGTATTGGATTTACTCTTTCTCTAACATCTTTAATGATCATCTTAATTAACTCTGCTTCATCTCTGCCATTTTGTGCATCAATTAACATTAAAAAAAAAAAAAACAAGAATAAGCACTCATTAAACCTAGAATTAGCCATGAATTAGCCATAACAAGAATAAGTGCTAATTTTGGCCAAAAAATTAGCCTCAATTGAGGATATCTAGCCTAGAAACTCAAAATAAAAAACTAGTTGTAAGCTTGTAGCAAGCAGAAGAGTGATTTTGAAATCAGTCAAAAAATCTTACTCCTATTTCAAAGTTCTTCTCTAGGCATATCTAAAGTCATGCATAATAAGGCCTGCTCTTGTTATGATTTGAGGCAAGTACAAATGTCAAATAATTGTGAAGTTTGAAGTTTGTCCTTCGGCATTTGAAATTTGATGTATATAAAATTGTGGTCAACTAAGTACGTTTTAAGATTAATAAACCTTCCAACAGGATGAAAATTCCGCCCTCATCTCCAAACATGTGGATTAGTGTGTACTTGTGCTATTTTATGGTCATTTTCTTATAAATATCAGAAGGGTTGAGGAAAATACCCGTTGGCCTCATTGAGCAAGTGCCGACCTGACAAATTGGCAGCTTCAGTAAGAGCTGCCCTCCACTTTTCCACCTTGCCATCCGATCCCTCTCTAAAACGCTTTTCATGCTTGGCAAATGCCTCTTGAAGATCCCCCGTCTGCTTCCGCACGTCGGATGGAACAACATCATAAAAGATGGGCACGACAATCTGTTTCAAAGTCTCCCTCCAAACCATGATCCTCACAAGTTCATCAAGGCACCACCTCGACCCAGCATAGTCTTTTGAGAACACAATTAAAGACATGCTGGAACCCTCAATTGCTTTCAGTAGTCCATCGCTAATAAATTCTCCTCTTTCGAGCTCTTTGTCATCCCTGAATGTGCGAATACCGTTGTCCTCTAAAGCAGCAAATAGATGGCTGGTAAAGTTTTTGCGAGTATCAACACCTCTGAAACTCACGAAGACGTCGTATACCCATTGCGGTGGGATGGGTATGGAAGAGGAAGAACATCCTTTTGCCCGTGAGGCATCCATATTTATGCACACGACGCAAAGATATATATTTTTATTTTATACATCCACACTGCATAAAGATAAATCGAGATTTTGTGAACTTTAGCCTGACAAAATTCTAACTAGAGTAACAATTGATGAAATTGTTTACCTTTCCATTGATTATGTTCGATGATTACCGCAGAGAAAGAATCCCAATATATACCATATATAACTGACATTTGATGAGTTGGCCACTATGAGCACCAACAATTTTGTTTGCAAGGAACAATTTTGTTTGCAAGCACTTGTTCTGTAATAGAATGATAGTCAATTTCGCGATTTTTGGTTCCAGCATGAAAGACAAGATTAGAAGCCCAGAAATGGCTGAACAGTTATCACACCATAGAACACGAGGAGTCACAGGAACATGAAGTTCAGAAAGTAAATCCAAACTAAGTATGCAGCTTTGTGAGCCATAACTCTGGCCATATTCAGGTTCTGTGAGTGATCGAGCCACTATGGGCTGTTTGTTAGCACACCAAGAGACACGATTATGACCAAAAGAAACACCAAAGCCAGTAGTGGAATTTCCGTACAACCCATTCGTAACTTCCTAAAAAGAATGCATTACTAATGCTATAAAAATGCATAACTAACAAGGCTAGAATTTGCTACCATAAACGAAAGATATGCATACCATGAAAAAAAAAATTGCATATCATCCTCCATAAAATATGAGTGGTGAGTACCATGTATATACTCTCGAGATACTAACCAAAAGATTAGGAAGTTCTCCCACAATAGATTAGGGAGTTCGTTCCCAATGTTTGTACCTCCCATCTATCATCATCTGCAAAATAAAAACACGGTTTATAGAAGCGACATTAGAAATCAATAAATCGAGGGACTTTGACAAAGATGGACGAGAGAGAGAGAGAGAGAGAGAGAGAGAGAGAGCATGGAGCGATGGCTGAATTTTTTTAAATCCCAATAGACACAGATGAAGAAGGAAGTGAAGATTGTTCGATCTCGTGCATAAACAATGGAGAAAACTGAAAATGGTCGTTCGGAATTGGAGTGAAAAACGGGTCTCGCTCTCCAGCTTGGGAAGTTCCAGGCAAGTAATAATACAATCATTCTACCATCACACTCATTTATACATTCATTCACACATCCATACTCACAACAAGGGTGGAGCCCGCACACACTACACATCCAATGTGTGCGGGCTCCACTCTTGTTGTGAGTATGAGTGTGTGAATGAGTGTGTAAATGGGCGTGGTGTTAGAATTTTCCGTAATAATAACCATGTAAAAAGAGGACAGTGGGAAGAAAACTAATGATAAAGTCTGAGTGGACGGACTTGCGCGTAGAATAAAGGCACATTTGAATTATTGTACCCTACTAGCATTTACTTACTTTTTGATGTTTGATTTGCCAAGAATTTTCGTGGAATGCATTTACACGTGTCAGCCACCAAATGTACACTTTTTTTTTTTTTTTTTTTAAGAATCCACCTCGGGGTATCGTACAAATAATAAAAGTCAATTATTGTTTAAAATATTTTTAAAGAGTGTTTGAAGAAAATAAGTTCAGTTGGATATCGATTATGGCTTAATTAATTTCGTCAATTTTCAAAAATCGCAAAGTGAACGAATTGATCAAATCCCTACCGAGATTTGACCAAGGGAGTATTTTTTACAAAGATTCTGAAGAAATATTTTAATCAAATTGAACGGTCCGATCATTTGTGAGACCCGTTTCTGGATCCCACACAAGTCAGTGTACACTATATGCTGTTTTCATAACTTTTTTTTGTATGCCTAAACACTTCAATAAAAACATAATATGTACACTATATGATAAGATTACATGTGGGCGATGCCTCGATCAAGAGAGCATTCTTTATTATTTGTGCTATTGATACAAATTGGGGATTGCATCATGGGACTGTGTTAAGCTTGATTAACATATTTTCAACGGCGCTTGATGTAATAGTCGAAGATGGATATCTGATTCTGAACAAAAATCGCAATCCTTGTGTCTATTAAAGGAGATACAATCTTCTGAGTTTGCATTTAATTTTCATCTGGGAAATTACGTATGATTTGTGACAAAGTTATTGCAAAGTTACATCTTTTCTTGAATATTGACTCAGCCACTCTAAGTAGAAATTATATATATATATATATACAATTATTTTTAAATAAGGAGGTCCTTATTTTAGTTAAAATAAGGACCTTCCCATTTCTCCCATTTTCCGATCGAATTTCGATGATCCGAGCCGGTCAATGTGTTTAGAACGTGATTTTAAGGGTATTCACGAGAAATCGGCAAAAAAAAAAGACCAGGAAAGGCTTGATTTGAGCAATTTTTATTTGAACCGTTTGATAAAAACATAACAAAAACTGCTTGGATGAAGCCCTTTCCGGTTTTTTTTTTTTGCTGATTTCTCGCGGGTACCCTTAAAATCACTTTCTGAACACATTGAGCGGGTCGGATCATCAAAATTTGATCGTGAAAGGGATGTTCTTATTTTATTAAAATGAGGTGGTCCTTAGGAGAAGGGGACTCATATATATATATATATATATATATTATATATACAGTCAGGTTCCGGTGAGGGATCCCTCATTTTTTTAAAATGCGGGACTTTCCTTCCCGATTGAATTTCGATGATCCGAGCCGCTCAAAGTGATTAGAACGTGATTTTAAGGGTCCCCGCGAGAAATCAGCAAAAAAAATGACCGGGAAGGGCTTCATCCGAGCAGTTTTCATTGAACGGTTCAAAAAAAAACCGCTCGGATGAAGCCCTTCCCGGTCATTTTTTTTGCTGATTTCTCGTGGGGACCCTTAAAATCACGTTTTGCACACATTGAACGGTTCAGATTTTCAAAATTTGAACGGGAAATGAAAGTCCCGCATTTTAACAAAGTGAAGGATCCCTCACTTGATAATTTGTGTGTGTGTATATATATATATATATATATATATATATACGGGGCGGTTCCGGGGACACCTAAAAAAACACCCCATAGCTCCCGATTAAATTTTGATGATCCGAGCCGCTCAATGTGATCAGAACGTGATTTTAAGGGTACCCGCAAGAAATCAGCAAAAAAAATGACCGGGAAGGGCTTGATCCGAACAGTTTCGAACGGTTTTTTATTGAACGGTTCAAATAAAAACTGCTTAAATCAAACCTGTCCCGGTCATTTTTTTTGCTAATTTCTCGCAAGCACCCTTAAAATCACATTCTGCACACATTGAACGGTTCGGATCATAAAAATTTGATCGGGAACTATGAGAATGAGATTATGGGTGTTTTTTTGGGTGTTTTTTTAGGGTGTCCATTGAACCGTTCCGATATATATATATATATACACACACACACCTCAAAAGCACAATCTATGAACACTACCAAAACTCTTGTTACATCTGTATAAGGAGTTTTGATGATGAACTCTTTCTAGGAAATAAAAGTGGTACATCCGAATCGTTTGTTGTCTCTCAGGCTACTAACTCTGTTCTCTTTTTTGACCTTTGAGCTTGCATCTTGCTGAGTGAAATTTTGATGTCATCAATAAGTTACTATTTTTTTTTTTAAATTGCTCTCCTTTGTCTTGTTTAAACCAATTTACAAATCTTTGACCCAGACACATTATACAAGAAATCGCTATGTGCATCACGGAATTACATGCTCAGCATGGAATTACATGATGACCAACTACGGTTTCTTTGTAAAATGCATTTCATAAACCCTAGAAAGCTATACCATCACTAGCTATATGAGGATTACATACTTTTTCCTTCTCTAGTGACAACCGACTTAATCATCGGAATGTGTTCTGAAAATCGGCTAGTAGGCACTAACTGATTCCCCTGTTTTGTACTTGGACATATATAGGAGTAAGAGAGCAAGCTACAACACCATCTCGATGTTACAACGGGTCCATAGAATGTTACAGCCCCGCTTCAAGTGGGCAATGTAAGGAGATGGTGACACACAACGACCAATCCTGAAAGACCTCTTTCATCTAAGGATGCCTAACCGCTGCATCGATCATTCGGTAGCGACTGTTTATTAGAAACACATCACTCGAGAAGTGAAGCAAGCTTTCTTCCTCTTCATCACCCCATCCTTGTTTCCCCAGGAATTTGAATCACAATTGCTCCTAAACTCGGATCAAAAAAGGGGGCGAAGGACATAGTAAGAGATGACCCAAACTGGGTGTTTAGTTGATTGGAATCGTCAACTTCGATCTGTGGCTTTCAAGAATTTATTATTCAATCTTAAAAAATAAGTACTTATTTCACATTATCAAATTCAAAAATAATATAAATGAAAATTAATTTTTTGTACCGTTCAAAAGATCTCAATGAGATCTATCAAACAATATTCATATTGCTAGGAAAATTATTTGCATAAAAATATTATTTTTGAGCTTGAACAAAAATGTTGTTCTGAGAGAATGTTAGCCGTTGGCACCGGATTCATAGGATTAATCACCCATTTAAGGCAACAAAACTACGTTTCTTTGGAAACCAAAAAGAAGAATCTACTCGAAGGAAAAATGGAAGATATTTTGTTACGATCGAAAAGGAAATTTTCTTAGAATTGGCGAAACTCTTTCAATACAAAATTAATGATATAAGATGGAAAGAAATCACGAAAAAGGTAGGTTGTTGCAATTCTGAAGGGATCTTCAGCTTGTGTTGTAAGGTGTTGGGTTAAGTCCCGCAACGAACACAACCCTCGTGTTTAGTTGCCATCGTTATGAGTTTGGAACAGATTCTCCTTAAGTGAATGATTTCATCCTTTATATGGCCACTTACACGGTGGTTGAAACAAACACACATTTGATTGTTAATTTCGATGTGGCAGATAGATAAAAGCATGTATATCACAGACCAATTAATCTTTTACGTGTAATACACTCCCGTAATTCATTTACTCTTCAAAGAATTCCCTTTCAAAAAGGTTGACAAATGTGAAAAAAAAGAAGAATAAAAATAGATGGGACATGCGGGTTCCTAAAATATTAGACGTAATTGTACATGACATATTATGACTTATTAGAGCGTGACAAAAACGAAATAAATGGTAAATGATCATTATTTGTCATGAGATAAAGACATAAACAATTGTTAAGGGTCGGGCTAAAGAATACCTCCCCGTATCACATTCCTTATATTGGGGTTACTAAATAGACCAATAATCTTATCTTAACACAGTCTTGTCTTTATATTTCGAGTGACAATATGAAACTAATTTATTCAGAGAGACATGCTGGTCCACATATTCACAAAATCCTTATTCCTTTCCTCCCTTCCTTAATGGCCCCGTTTTGCTAGGGAAAATCATCAGTAATTATTTTTCAAATAAAGGTGATATATTGTGAGAGTATGACTTATCTCGTAAAACAAAAAATAAGAACTTTAGTTGAATAGGCCTGATAATCGAACAGGTCCCATAAGAAAAATGAGATGGCCACAGGACTTCCGGACAATAAAAATCAACGAATTTGATTGAGCACATGACTTTTAACTTTTGTTTCCACATCTTTGAAAGAGATTCTTCTAAGAACCGTTAATTTTTCTGCTCTTCACCTTGACCTCAAAGAATTTTAAATTCGAGTTTGACCTTTAAGTTTGTTTTCGCTCTAATAGCACATGCTAGATTTTTTCTCATGCACGCAATAACAATCATAGGTCTCTAGAAGAGTGTTTGAGGTTTTAGGTCAGGTCATGTGAGACTAAGGGGTGCCTAAGGATAATTAGTTTTTCTTTATTTGTGAGCAGGGCCGGCTCTAAGTATTTGGGAGGCGAAATTTTGGGGTGGGACCCTACATATATATTTTTGGAATTAAACAACAATAATACAAATATTATTGTATAAATATTTTGGTCTCTATTGAGCATGTTAAATGCTTTGGTTCCGTCGGCTTAAGTGGTTGTCTTGTATCTGACATCGTAGATCCACTTGCTACTTACGAGGCGGTGAAGATCAATTTGTCTTTCCCCTTTAGTTCCATGAGGACGAGCAGCTTTCAAGTTACTACTAGAAAGAGGTAGTTTGCTCCTAGCCATACTCCTTATACGTCTTCGATGTTACTGACTTTCTCACTTGAATCGGTGAAGAACCGAGGTCTTGTCTTTGTGAACCCCTTTTCTCACCTTTCAGAAAGACGGTATCCACGAGAAAAAAGAACAAAGGCACATCACTACATACTATAAGATAAGAAATCGGGCACTCAAAACGGGAAAGAGAAAGAAACCTTATTGAGTGGGAAGCACCGGCAAGCCCTCCTTGACAGTTCCAATCACAACAGCTACAATTGTGTAGGTTGAGATTTTTATTTTATTTTTTGCGAAAAAACACTTACAAAGAAGGTATTTTGCTAGGAATTGAACTCGGGACAATCATTAAGGTATGGAATTGTCTTACCGTGCTGAACCAACAAAAGCACTTGTTTAACACCATGAACAAATAATATCTATACTTATTTAAGTAAGAAGAGGGCCCTATTTTGGGCCCAAAATTTAGAAGCCCCTTGGGCTTTGCCCTAAGGCCGGGCTTGTTTGTGTGGGGGATAAGGAGAACTAGTACTCTCTCACTAGAGCCAATAAAATTATGTCATCTACAAATTAAAGTGAGCGAAATTTCAAACAAAATATTGCTCAAGAGCCACTAAGTCCAAAGCAATTTTGTTTTTGTTATCCATTGGAGTACTTTACGCCAGTAGCACATTAAATAAATCCGAGAAAAATGTATTAATATTTGTGAAAGCGTATTAATATCTGTGAGATATGCATTGTTATTCGAACTTGTTTGAATTTTTTTTTTCCTTTTGAAGAGTAGATTAGAGATGCTCTAATGAGGCTTTTTATTTTATTATCCTACACCCCCTAGCTTATAAACTTATGCACCAATCAAGGACCTCGGCGGATCAAATTAAAATAAAATACAAATCAACGACATCTATCCAGCTTGATACTACTAATTAATCAGTCCAAAAGCAGTACAGTATAATTAATTGAGAATTTGATAAAATAATAAAAACTGTTAGCCGTTAAGTTACAATGCATATGTAACGTGAAAGCACCTTAAAGGACCCATTAATTCTTACAGAAATGATTCGTGCACAACAGCTGTGCACAGCAGCTGTGCACAACGGCATTTTTCTCCCGCTTCGGGTCGCGCAAAGATGATCGGAGCCGTTCATTTTGTTCAAAATAAGTCGTTTAAGGTCTTCGTAAAAAATGAGCTTCGTTCGATATCGTTAGAGACGTTAACAAAACACCCAAAATCACTTCAGAATTTAGCCTAAATTTTGAAGTGATTTTGGGTGTTTTGTTAACGCCTCTAACGATATCGAACGAAGCTCCATTTTTATGGAGACCTTAAACGACATATTTTGAACAAAATGAGCGGCTCCGATCATCTTTGCGTGACCCAAGACGGGAGAAAAATGCAATTGTGCACAGCTGCTGTGCACAACCTGCTGTGCACGTAGCACTGCTAAAAAAACCGCCCTATCAAGAGTCAATATATCTAATAAAACTTCTCCAAAAACCAAGCAAAGTGACGATGGCTGGAATGTCCAAGCATCTTCCAGTAGAGCGGTGCAGAGCGGCCAATTTGGCTGCTCATCTCAGAAATCGAAGGTTCGAACCTAAACTGAGCAATGAACGATTTAAATATGTAGACACTAAGATTCGATTTGAGCCGTCCGTGCTGAGATAAACGACCAGATCGACCGCTCTACATCTGCATGGCAGCATCCCCGGGTCAATGCCTTTAGGGCTAATTGGTTAATTTGCAGAAAAAAGAAATCCATTTCCATTTTCTCTCAAGCATTTACTACTTCAAACTAGTAGAAAAAAACTAAACACCAACACTGCAAAACTGAAAAATTCATTTAACGAAATGGCCCGTCTAAGCAATTATTTTCTCTATGACCGTGTGTTAAGCATATAATAAAATTCTATTACGTGTTTAAAAGATTAAAAGACCCATTTTTGGACCTAACTGGGAACGGTCACCAAGAAATGAACAAAGAAACATAATTACCAAAAATATTAAGGAAAGTGATTTTGGCACTAATATTAATTGTGCCAAAAAATGCCATTTGCTATCTCATTTAAGTCGTTGAGATAAATGTTCTAAAAAAAAAAAAAATCTTTTACGTATATGTTCTATTTAATGAGATGTCTGAAATTATTAAGCCGTAGGGTGAGGGTTATAATTTGGAATATATTGCACATACAATGACACTAAAAATTCATTTAATGATTTTGCAAGAAAATTATTTCTATGCATGTAGCATTACTTCAGTAATTGTTACGACCACTCTGGCCTAAATTAACATTTCGGTATTTTTGTTCGACTTTTAAAAATTTTTGTTAGATTCACGTCAATTTTTTTGAATTCGTCATTCGTCTTGAGTCTTGACAAGATGAGTCTAAAAAATAAAAAATTATGATCAAAAGCAAATAAAAAAAATATTCAAACAGTTGTTTTTATTGTCTTTATTATCGTCTAATCTGAACATTTTCCAATTTCGGTCAATACTGTTATTTTTTTCTGATCCCTCTGGTTGATACGAGTGAAGGATCCTAAAAATTAAAAAAAAAAATTACTCGAAGTAAATAATACCGACTGTCTTTAAGATATTCTTCTCCATGATGCTACTACTAAGCGTGATACGATTTTTACCCCAAAGCCTATACTCTAGCCTATCTCCTACTCTTTTAGATGGTATTCTCTCTGTCTCATTGTGTTTGTCTATTTTCGTTGTTCGTGTCGTTCTTTAATTGCTTATATCATTCAATCTTTTTTGTTTTTCATAATTTTGAAATAAAAAACTATCAAACAAAATTTATATTGCACATTTTTTGAGATTCATATTGAAAGATTTAAATGATTGAAAACTGGCAATTACACGAATATCAAAAATAGACAAACAAATGGGAGAGTAGTTTCTAGTAGAATTTCTTCCAAGTATCCAATCAAGTGTTTACTTATGATTGACTCAACTAACCTGGCCCAAATAATTGAATTACTACATTAGAATACAAAGTTTAGGTTACTCTCTTATAGAGTTGATAAACCACTAGATTCATTTTCACAATAATTTTAACTTTTTTTTTTTGTAACAAAAAAAAAAATCTAACTTTTCATTTTTGTCACGGTGATAGCTTCTAGCTGCTTTACTAATTGACTGCCTTCTCTCTTACTCTCTTTTTTTTCGACCGTCGGGGTGTTTGGGCTAGCTTACGAGCACCTTAACTAATATCTTTCCCGGTCCGTTCAAAGACATGTCATCCACATCGAGACTAAGGAATTTACAAGAAATTTCTTTATTGCGGCCTAATTCCAAGAATATATTGAACTCTAATCAATTGTGTGGAGAGCAAATTTACAAACCAATCAAACGAACCCAAGTGATCAATTTCAATGCCTCCCATTAGCACTAATTATATTAGTATATACTCTGTTTCCCCCACACCCCCCCACCCCCCCCCCCCCCCCCTCCCCCCCCCCCCCCCCCCCCTCTCTTGTATCACCACACGTGATCGATTTGAAATGGGAAATTGAATAAACAAGGTATGGTGATCGATTGAACGTTAAAAGTAATCAAAAGCACTTTAATTTAAATTAAACATCCAAGCATGGCATAAGAGTTAGAGACTGGTAATTGGTAAATTGATTACTCTAAACGCAGTGAGTATTTTTGATGTTCAAAAGGCACTTTTAAAGTTGCTGACCAAAAACTTTGGTTGCATGAATTGCTTCAAAAACTTTTGGAACAAAAGAAAAAACGCTTTTGCAAGGATAAGGGGTGGGGTTTGGATTCTCTTAGGTTCAAGATTTGCACTCGACGAGACAGTCCAAATCTGGGCGATACACTGGTATAATCAATGGACGATCCAGATTGATTGCAGTAATGGACGATTCAGATTTAGACTGTCCCGTCCAATCCAAATTAACAACGGGAGATGATTCATGCCAATTACTTATGGGAAATAGACACTCACTAAATAAGGCAAGAGATTTTTGTTGTTTTTTGGTTACTCGAAAGTTGCATGTCTAGCCTACTCTTACGGAGATGGGGAGGGTGTGCCGCTAGCGACATACGGGTGTGACAAGTCCTAAAGGCATCAATAGCCAGGCCAAGCACTCGCGCTCTTTGAGAATCAAACGCTCATCTTCCATGTAGAAGAGGTGAGAAAGTGCCGTTGTGCTACAAGCCCATTGGCAAACTTCTATTGTTCAAAATATAGTTCTTGTCGAACTTATATAAGGCAGATGCTATACAGTGAAGTATATTTATATTGCTTGGTCAAGAATTAGGTACTGCCTCTCTCTATTTTTAAACCACCTCTTGCTTTCATATGGACTATTAGCTGTTGCTCTAAGTAAAAGCCAAACCCGCTGGAAAAACTATTGCTATCCAAATATTCATGGAGATGGGGACTGCCGGATTGGATTCCATTAACAAACACCCAAATTGAAATTTTTTAAACAGAAAAATATTTCGAACTAATAAGATATTTTGGGTGTACTTCAAAATAACATAGCTTTGAATGGATAAATGTAGTATAGCACAGTTGGTTAAATGCCATACATATTTATCTGAATTGGATTAATATATACAAAATCGCACGGAATCGATCTTATTGGTCATGATGGTGTTCCAGTATCCAATCAAGGCCAAAGCTTGAGCATAAGTAGTTTTTAATTTGTGCTTACTTAACCGCCTATGATTTGATGCTTACTAGGCCAACCACAGTAGCATAATCAAAAGCTAATCGTTTTTAAAGTTGACAATGTTGGTGCAAAAGATGGCTCACAATGGTATAATCAAACTTAGCAATATTTTTAAAAATAATCAAATTTTAGGCTTTGGATTACCAAAACTAGCAACATTTTTCAATAATCAAAATTTGTGTACTACACACCACATAAGTTAACTAGTTCCAAATTTTGTATACATGTGTGTTTTAATTGTTTTTTTTTTTTTCTTCTTCGCCTACTCTATATCTATTTCTCTCTATTTTCCTTAAAAAGTGAAACTCATATCTCTCGATCATTTACAATTCAACACATCATCGCCGGATTAAGGTATGTCACTCTTCTTTACCGTTCTTAATTTTTTTCCCCCCAAAAAAATTCATAATAGGAGAAAAGAAAGTCACCAATTTTTTCTCAAAATTAAGAGAGGGAATCAAAATATTTTTGCCAAAAAAAAAAAAAAACGTAAATGGAGGGAAATGAATAGCAGAAAACAGAAGGGGAGAGAGAGTGACATTGTAGTGGACCCTTATTTTGGTTATGGATTAGAAGTGATCATTGTGAAGCTCAACATTGTTAAGCCTAGCAACCTTTTAAATAAATAATCAAAAGCTGATGTGTCAACTTTTGATAATCCTTTTTTGATTATACCACTGTGGATGGCCTTAGGGTGCGGCTGATATTCAAGTTCGAGGGACTTGTTAAAATCTCATTTGAAATTTCTTACTTGATATATAAGTCGAACTAAAAGCATACTCTCTCCTTTCACTTTTTAAAGTCCAGTATTCTATTTTGGGCTGTTCCTTAATAAGTGTCCATTTTGTAAAGTTAGTGGGTAAAAGTTGGTACATTTTTCATTTTGCCCCTAAAAGTATATTCTATTTTGAAAAGTTAGTGAGTAAAAGTGTAATGATGATGTCTCCATAGAGGATAAATAGGAAAAGTGGAGGTAAAAGTTGATGTGAAAGGTGTAATGATGATGTTTTCTTAATAAGTTAGAGTTACGAAACGGGACATTTAAAAAAGGGACAGAGGGAGTACTTTTCAACACATTAAGTTTTTGAATTAAAATTAAACTACTAACTGTCTCGACTCATTGAACGTGTTCAACATTGCTTCCTATGGACACTCACACAAAATATTTTTAAAAGGTGAACAAAAAATGCTGGACGCATCATGAGTGATCAATATAAGAGTTGAAGACAACAAAAAACAAATAAATAAATAAAAGCCCAATTTTGACCGTCACATTTGGACGCGTTTCTGGTTTTATTGAGTCCATAATATTTTTTTTTGTTTTATTTTAGCTTTTGAATGAATCTTGTAATAGGTTATAGGTTTTCTTTAATTAGCAGTTACAACGGGATCCCACAAGCACACATCCACAAACATCCATAACTATATAAACTTTGGTTTACCAAATTAACAGGGTCCCACTTGTACGGTTTTTATTTTTTTGTAACCGGATGTTCGGACCAATTTGTGCACAACTCGAGTAATTTTTGAGTTTTGAAATTAACGACCGGACAAATTCCAGTGACTCCAAGGCTTGGAATGTTTGGCTTTTACTACTCCTTCCGTCCCTTTTTAAGTGTTCTGCTTCGTAACTCCAACTTATTAAAAAGACATCATCATTACACTTTTCACATCAACTTTTTCTTCCACTTTCCCTACTTACCCATCATCATTACACTTTTATTCACTAACTTTTCAAAATAAAATGGGCAAATTGCACTGACCTCCCCTGAGGTTTAGGACACCGACAGATACCTCCCCTGAGGTATCTGAAATTTCACTACCCTCCCTTACTTTTCAAATTATTGTCCACATTCCCCCTTCCATTAAGATAACGTTAAATCATTAACAGAAAACTGTGACATAAGCATTGCTTCTTTGTTTTATGCCAAGATTACCCTTGAAATCATACCAACTACATACAACTACCAAATCACCTCTTCTTCTTTTTTTTTTCTTTTTTTTTTTCATTTCTCTTTTCTCCCTTCCCATGTAATATCCCATACTTTTACATAAAACTATTCTACACCTCCTCTTTATGTACGGAAAAAAAAAAGACTAATGTCTTTTTTCTGAAATCTTTGGGAAGTTGCATTGTTTCAAAAAACTTAAGTTCATTTTTTGGAGTACCATTTTTTACACTATTTTTTTTTTTATCAAAGACTATGTTTTTCTCCGGCCTTGTGACTATATTTTGAATGTCAAGACAAAGTATCTTCTTATTGAAGGAACCACAAATTTGAACTCGGCTTTGTTGATAAATTTTTAAAATCCTTCCATATGTGTAACATGAACATATATAGATACATCGGTATTTTTAACCAGTAATGACAATTACTAAACTACACAAGGGCTATATATAGTCTTCTTCACGCTTGAATAGTTGTGTTGGACATGAATAAAAGAGTTTTTCTGATTAGTGAACACATTTTTTCGGCTCTATTTCTATTGGTGGAGTGGGATTAAAAAAGGTGGTTACCAAAATAAATAAAAAAATGTGTTATGGGGTTGCTCTTGCTCCGTAGTGATTGTCTCATGCTTAGGATCCTTTTGTCTCATGCTTAGGATCCTTTTAATATTTATAATTTGTTTTCAAAGATTAATAACAAAAAATTTGCTGTCCAAAAAAAATAAAAAAGGTTTCCTTTTAGTTATAATCTAGCTCAACATGCATTGCTAAGCTTAGAATTGATGCTCTCACAAAGAAAAAAAATTCAAAGGAATATAGTTAAATAAATACAGTGTTTTAGAGAGTGTACAATAAAAAATTGTTAGTGAGAATAACAAAAGTAGAAGTTTAATAGCTATTTTAATTAGCCTTATAGTGGAGTTGTGTACAGGCAGAAATATACGTAGATATATTTGCATTGGTTTGTGTATTCTAGTCAATTCAAGACATGGACTTGAGCTTATTTGTTTGTACTTAATTATCTCACACTCACCCAAAATGAGTATTGTTCACCTACCTTTTTAGTAAGTATTGAACAAAATTGTGACTCCCTTGATTAAAAAAACATTTAACTAAATTGTTATAAATATTTTTGTACTTAAACATCAAACAAAATCCAAAAACTACCAATAATGTTTTATAATGAAAACATACTTAAGCTCTTTTTTTTTTTTATTTATAAAACTCCACTATATTAACGTTTTTGAAATTTTGTGAGTACATCTAGTCTATCTCAATCTTAAAATTTCAGAAACTTATTGAAATAAAAAGTTATTAAAATTGAAAAGAAAAGATATTAAAACTCCAGGTCAAAATTCAAAATGCCAAGTCAAAGGTGATTTTTTCAATTTTTCATTAACTATTATCCATTCTTTTACTTTTCAAGTGTGGCTAAACTATGTACACCAAAGTAATGAAGTTTTATAAGTTAAAGAAAAAAATTGGCGGAAGACAAATAAAAAGTAACCTTATCTATTTTTTAATCTTAAAAACTCATTTTAGAAACACAACCAAATATACTTTTAAATTTTATGTTAATTTTTTTTCTCTTGCAAAAGTATATGCTTAGCTTCCATCCACTTTTGACCCAATAAGGAAAAAGGGTTAAAGGAAACGAAAAAGATTAAGGGAAAGGAAGAGCAGAATATAGGAGAGGGCATTGAAGTCTTTTGCTTCATAAAGTTGACACCGTTTAAGTCAAGTTAGCTGTACGGGGGAATCTGTAGAATATTTTCAAAAGTAAGGGAGGGTAGTGAAATTTCAGACACCTTAGGGGAGGTATCTGTCAGTGTCAGAAATCTCAGGGGAGGTCAGTGAAATTTGCCCAAATAAAATCTACTTTTAGGGACAAAATAGACAATACACCAACTTTTACCCCCCTAACTTTATAAAATGGACACTTATTAAGGGACAGCCTAAAATGAAATACTGAACACAAAAAAGGGAACGGAGGGAGTAGTTATTTTTTGGGTGGAAAATCTTAGTTAATACATATTGCAATTAAATAGGAACATGATCCTCTCCAGTATTTTCAAAGAACTTGACGGTCCTATCCGAGCTCGTCCGGATCCATTTTAATGATCGGGAACGTTTACACTTTAGATCTCGTCGAGAACATTAGGCACATCAAAATTCATGTTAATCAGACATCGTATATTATAGTTTCGAAACACATTTATGTCAAGAAAATAGGGTTACAAAATATTGCAGATAGAAACCCATTTTGGCGAGATAAATGTGTTTCGAAACTATATTAAAAGATATTCAATTAACATATATTTTGACGCGACTAATGTTCTCAATGAGGTCTAAAATATCAATAGTCTCGACTATCAGATATGCAATAAATGCATTCACACATAAAAAGATACATTGATTTTCAACAATGCCCTTATATTTCAACTTTCGAAAGAAATCAATGTTATTGGTAAAAAGACTATTTTGGAAGATTGAATGAATATATTTTGTTTTGACGTTTCAAAGAGGTCTAACAATTTGGAACAGTATAGGGACGAGCAATTTTGAACGGAACAAGCAGTAGTAGATTGAATACACGCTGGATTTATAGGTTGTACTTTTCTGAACAGTATAGGACGAGCAATTTGGAACGAATCAAGTAATAGTAGGTTGTCCGAAATCAAATTTCCATTGGGGAGCTGGGGGTTGGTACAGCAGTCAGCAGGTGCTGTGCCTCTTGGATGGATTCTATTCCAAAGCCAATGAATGTCATCCGAACAGTTTCTCTTTTTTTTTTTTTTGGGGGGGGGTGGGGGGGGGGGGGGGGGGGGGGGGGGGGGGGAGGGGGGGGATTGGGTGGGTTGTTGTGTGTGTGGTCATATTGATTTATTTTTATTAGTGAGTTTTTTTGATCGTTTTGTTAGGTGAGGATGAAGACAACGATGATAATCGATAACATCATACAACGATTCAACGAACCTAACAAACTGAGAATATCAATCATTAAAGAGAAAAAAAAAAAAAGGGGAAATAACAATGGGATTAATTTATTGGGAGTGTAGAGGAAAATGGCAACAGGAATTGCATCAAAATGGAAAGAATTGTGAAAAAATGTTAGAAAATGCATGTGAAACGACTGTGAGAGAGACTGTAGAGATTAGTTCGAGTTGTGCGCAAGATGACACGAGGCACCCTGCAAAAAAAAAAAAGCTAGAAAATGAGAGTGAGAATTGAATGGGCAACGTAATTGACACATGCAATTTGAAGTGACGGAGTGCAATAGATAGTATGAATTAATTAAATAAAATTAAAACAATTAAACTATGAATATGTCAGCAGATTGATATATAACTAGGACTAGAAACTTTTACTGTCAGTAAATAAACTATTGTGTAGACTTTTGCATTAAAACTGGCCCTAACACTCCGTTACAATAAAAATTATAACGATATTAAGTAGTAATAGTATTACATGTACCAAAAAGGTTTGGAAAAACTGAAATAAAGTCAATGTGTATTTTCAATAATACAGTGGCACAGTACTAGTCTTATTCTGTGCACTTTGTCTTTTATTCTCTTTTTTTTGAACCGCAAAGAATTTTTTTTAATCTTTGAATAAGGAATACAAAGACTCTGGCATCATAATCCGGAGCAAATATTCCAACCAGATTGGCACATAAGCTCCCGGACAATCATATCCCATCCAAGACCAGAAGAGGAAAAAAATAAGGGCTGGCCAGGAGCCAACCCAAAGCAGAAAAAAAAAAACAATACAGACCACTGCAATGTTCCGGTAGTTTACGATGCAAAAAGCTAGACATTAGCCAGAAAGTGAGCTACGAAATGAATGAGATGGAATTCCAATTTAGTGATCCATCCAGTAGAACTCAAGGAGTACCAGTCCAATCGCCATAGAATTCGATATTTGATTCATGAAAAAACTCGGCACCAATCTTCTCGTGGAGTGATAGCGATCCCAAAACATGTTTGAGTGAGTAGACATCCATCTTCGTGTAGCTTGATAAGGAATATCAGAAACATCAGCTCAAAGTTTGTCTTCATAGTGTAAGAGCATGCATCAAGATGTTTCCTTTTGATTCAGAGCAGCAGCATAATTCAGCATCCAAACAGAATTCAGTTTTGAAACACGGACAAGACTCAAACCAACAAACCAAACCCCAAAAGAAAGAATACAGCTAAAACCGCAGGACTCAACATGGAGAAGAAAAAAGGACATAACAACAGGACACAGGACACGACCTGACCCCGGATACACCCAAAATCACAAAACGTTACAGAGATGATGAGATGATGTCCAGTCTGTAAAGGAAATCTTCAGTGGAGTAGGAGTTAGCGCCCCCCATCTTGTTTTTGCCCAGAATATGATTTTCAGCTATATCAATTCAAGTATTTCTTCCCAATCCGGAGCCTCATTATTATTAAAGATAATTTCCCCATTTCTTTTGAGCAAGAGAGTCCAGAATATAGCTAAAGGGATGCAATCCCAAATCATTTTCAGCTTTGGTTTCAGTTTCCTGTCATGCCACCATGTGAGAAGTGCAACCAAAGATGGGGGAACAACCCATTGAATACCAATCCAAGTAAGGATTCTTGTCCAAATAGACCATACAGGGGTACCTAGGAGAAGGAAGTGATCAATGGATTCAATCTGCTCATTACAGAATTTACAAAGAGCTCCCTCCACATTTTGGATGATGCCCAGCCCATGCAGGTATTTTCCAGTCTCAACCCTGCCTTTCATGACTAGGTAACCAAAACATTGAGTTTTGTGGGGGGCAATGTTTTTCGAGATGAGATTGTAGATGGTCATTTGAATTCCCTACACTTATCACCCCATAGAGATTTGTACATTGATTTTACAGAGAATACAATAAAGGCACAACCCTTCCAAGCTATATAGTCTGCTTTGTCTACATTAGTATTGATACCACAATTATTGAGCAGATTTTGAAAAGTCCTAATCATATAGTCTTCTCCTGAATTGGAAAGTCCATTGATGTGACAAAGAATTCCTGCCAAATACCTCCTCAACTGACTCAAATTTGTTGCATATTGTTCTGAAAAGGTTTGGAAAAGAGTTGGCTAAACATGCACCATTTAACCAAATATCCTTCCAGAAAGCAATGCTTTTGCCATCACCTACCTTTAGGCTAATGTTTACCATGAATTTAGTGAAAAGCTGTGGCTCCTTGTGTTGAATGGACATGATATCCTTCCAAACTGGGGAAGTTTTCCTGTTGAGTTCCATCTTTGGCATTCAATTACCCTCTTCCATCTTGTATTTAGCCACAATGCATTTCCTCCACAAGCATCTTTTTCCTTACCAAACCTCCACCATCATTTCAGCAGTAAAGAAACATTCATTTGCTCCCCCTTGTCTTGCTTCGATTTCTTCAATAGCTTTTACCACTAACAGAGGCATTTGCAGCCCTAACGATGTGAGCCACCATGATCTTATTTAACAGTCTAGCAAAATTACCCATGGCAAAATTCAAGATGATTAAAATCTCTAAAGGCTGATTGAATCACATGTTTTAACAAAAATGAACGATAAGAGTTTGACCGTTCATTTCTCTTAAGAAAAATATAGTTCTTTTTTTTTTTTTTGTCAAGATCGTAGGATACTTTCAATAATAGAAAACCATAGCAGTACATCGAAGAGGATAATTATTGTTCCACAGAGGATTCAATAACCAACCAAGAGGAATGCCTCCCAACTATGTTGACGCCCAAATCCTTGACAATCATATTCCAAACACAGCCCGAGAGAGAGAGAGAGAGAGAGAGTTGAGAGGCAGTTTGAGCAGCGCAGAGTTTAGAACTTAAGATGAACTGATAATGGAAGCCTGGGGAAATCATAAATTAACAATTAGTACAAGGATTTTGTCGTTTTGAAAAGCTGGGTTCAACCAACAAAATCCAGTGGGGGTTTATTGGATGAAAACAGGAGTAAGAGAAGTCCAAATCTCACAATGTGTAGCAGAAGAGGGAGCATTTGTCAAAGTTGAATATTGTTACTACTAAATTGACACCACTTGGTACAAGGTGTCGGTGCCCTTGTGAATCTCATCAGCCTCATAAATCAGATCAATCGCCCAGTTGATCGTTACCAATGCGTTACCAGATGCATATATTGGGATCTCCACTTCATCACCGCCTTCCAATTGCAATCCTCCGTAACCCCGTGGTATATACACAAGCAACACATGATCTTCATCGTTGGGAGTGACGCCTAAATAGAATAATTCTTCCCTTCTGATTTTATTTAAGATCACCTCTTCAATAAAAAATGGGGGTAATTCGTCATGTGCTTCTTGGGGAGGCGGACCCCAGTATAATACACGTAGTATCCAACCCAACATTTTCTGGTTCACAGAAGGAGAAGGCGGCACCACAAAAGACACATTTGGCCCTCTACCATCATGGTACGGGAACCAAATAGGAATCTCCTCATTCCCTGCTGGAACAATAATAACAAAATGCTGAAGTTCAGAAAGCCCCTGTTCCAATATTGATCATGAATTAGTTAGAGTACAAACATCTTCTTCTCAAGATTTGACCTAAAAAAATTCACTGATACGAAAAAGTACTTATTTTTACCTTCTTATAAATCCCGTTCCACTAAGGTTCTTATTTTTTAAGTACTTATTTTCCATTTTACGAAACAAGTCATTCTCTCATAATACATCACATTCAATTCAAAATAGAGTACTTATTTGAAAAATAAATACCTACTTATTTGGTTAGTGGAACAATATATAAAGTAAACCAATGCATGAGAGGGAGAGACAGAGAATACCTTACTCTTGGGGAGTTGTTTTAAGAGACTAGTTAAATAATTGTTTTCAGCTAATTTATTGGATTCCGTATAATCCATGAAGCACCCCAGCTGATCCAATTCAAGTGGTAGTCTTTCCAATGATGGGCAACGCTCTGCATACACAGCAGTCCATGTTGGAAGATTTGGAAGAGATCGGAGCTTTGCACAATTATTCAACCAGATGGACTCCAACCAGGGAAGGTTACTGATACTCTCTGGTATGGTGCAGATGTTATTTTTCTCAATATACAAGCTCTGTAATGAGACCAACCCACCAATTCCACTAGGAAGATGGGATAGGTTGCAGCCGCCTAAACCCAAGGTCTTCAAGCGAGTAAGGTGGCAGATACTATCTGGTAAGGTAAGTGATCTGTTACGTCCAAGTCCCAAAGACGCCAATGACATCAACCTATCAATTTCACTGGGCAGATGAGACAAGTTGCAGTCATTCAAATTCAATTCCCGCAAGCGAACAAGTTTGCTTATACTTTCCGGTAAGGCACGTAAACCATTGTTGCCCTCAAGTACCAAAGTCTCCAAAGAGTCCAAATTCCCAATTTCACTAGGAAGATGTGAGAGCTTGTTATTTTCCACAAACAATTCCTTCAAGCAAGTAAGGTTACAGATACTATCCGGCAAGGTACTCAAATTGTTTTGGTTAAGATCCAAAGTCCGTAATGAGATTAGATTCCCTATTTCCTCCAATAGATATGACAAATGACAGTCTTTCAAATATAATTTCGTTAAGCAACTGGAGGCCTGGACCGGGATGAGTGAAAACCCAATGGAATCCACACCCTTTGGTGGCAATGTCCAAGACGTGAAGAATGAGCACCATAATTTATATAGCGGTCCTTTAAATACAGCTAAGTTTCCTAGCTTGGAGCAGCCAGAGAGATCAAGACATTCGAGAGATTTCAACATAAAAATGCCAGAGGGAAGCTTCCGAAGTTTTGTACAATTTTTCATATCCAAGACAACAAGTTTGTTCAGACATCTAATAGACTTGTCAACCTTCACCAAACTTTTGCAATCATTAAGCAATAGTTCCTCAAGAGAGTAGAGTCCAGAGAAGTCAGGGGTTCTGGTTAGGTAATGGCAGTGACTGAGGTAAAGGAACTTTAGTGTGTGCAGAATCTGTCCAAAAGAATTCGAGGAAAGTTAATTTCCACACAATATACCTTGCGATAGATGTTGGATAGAGAAAGAAATAAGGATGTACCATGTTTCTATTCCAAACTTGTTTTAGGCTGCTATAACGCAAATCGAGAGCAACTAATTTCTCCATAGAAAAATTCCATGGTATATAATCCAAAGGGAAGCCTTTCCAGCTTAGCCATAATAGCCTTCTAGAAATATATTCATAACGAGTAGTTAGGTGAACGTAATCGAGATGAAGCAGCCACAGGTTGTTCATCTTTTCAAATACCCTAGCATTCACTTGGACATCTTTTGTATCATTAAAGTTTAGAAGGTGGCCTTCAACTGCTTCAGTTCCCTAAAAAGAAAACCCAATGCATAACAAGGGGAAATAAAGTACCTATGCTAAGAAAGCATAAAATAAAGCCAGGAATGTTCATGTAAGTTGAGAATTGGAATTACGAATGTGCAGACAGTAGTAATTAAACATGAACAGTTGATAAAAAAGATCATGATGTGTGGTTCTCACCATGCCATCTCTCTGAACCTTAAGGACATGCTCACAATACCACAATTTGTCCATCTTTTCAAATGGCTTTGCATTCACTTGGACATCTGTAGCGTTTAGGATGAGGCCATTAACTGCTTCAGTTCCCTGATATAAAAACCCAGTTCATAATGAGGGAAGAAAAAAGTACCTCGGTAAAAAAAAAAAATATAAAGCTGGGAATATTTATGTCAAATAAATCAGAATTAGAATGGGCACAAGTGCATGTAGCATTATTGCAGTAATGAAGCATCAACAATTGATTAAAATCTCAATGCATAAGGCTCTCACCGTGCCATCTCTCAGAACTTCAAGGACATCGTCAGGATACCACAATCGGCTACGCTTCCCAGGATCAAGAGATTCTTGCCTAACGATTTCTCTGCCCATGTCTCTAATCATATCATGCATCACAATTTGGTCATGATAGTTGTAGTTTATGAGGCACCGATCGGCTAGTTTTCGAACCTCATCTTCTACCAAATTGTCGTAGCCTTTTAATATTTTTACTGTAAAATCTCGACCTATTCCGACAAAAAAACATGCTATATCTAGGAACAACTTCTTCAGTTGCTCACTTAGCGAATCAAAACTTAACTTAAGTTTTCCTTGAACATCATCAGCAGGAATTTTTCTTAATTTTGCTATTGCACTTTCCCATTGAAGTATGCTCACCCCGCGGAAATAGGAACCCAAAACTTCAAGAGCTAATGGAAGCCCTCCAGCATAATGTACAATTTGGCGTGAAAGGTCCAAATGGTATTCTGGAGGATGGTCTTCCTTAAAGGCATGCCAACTGAAGAGCTCAAGGGATTTGTCCTTGTCCAATTTCTCTGGCTCATATATCTCATTCGCACCCAATTCAAGGATTTTTAGCGAAGACTTATCTCTTGTTGTTATGATGATTCTGCTTCCAGTAGCGAAGGAATCTCGATTTATGGCTAGAGCCTTCAATTGTTGTACATTATCCACATCATCCAGAACAAGAAGAACCTTTTTTCGGCCAAAAGCTGTCTTCTTTATAACCTCGATGCCTTCATGAGAATTACTTACTTCATGACTTCTTTTTAATATAGCCAAAAGAAGTTTCTTTTGTAAGTCAACCAGACCATTCGATCGCTGCGAAGTTTCTCTGACATCCGCAAGAAAACCGCTACATTCAAACTTGTGTTGGATGATATTATACAGCCTTTTTGCAATTGTAGTCTTGCCAATTCCACCCATGCCCCATATGGCAACAATGCCAACACAATTGAATTCCATGTTCAGCAACACATTGAGCTCTGCAACACGACTATCTAGTCCAACTTGGTTGTCTGGAATATTTAGATGTGTTGAATTTACTTTTTCCCTAACATCTTTAATGATCATCTTAATTAACTCAGCTTCATCTCTGCCAATTTGTGCATCAATTAACATAAAAAACAAGAATAAGCACTCATTAAATCTAGAATTAGGCATGACTATGGGAGGAATCATGCTAATTTTGGCCAAAAAGGTAGTCTCAATTAAGGATATTTGGCCTAGAAACTCAAAAAAATAAACTAGTTGTAAGCTTGCGGCAAGCAGAACAGTGATTTTGAAATCAGTCAAAAAATCTTACTCCTATTTCAAAGTTCTTCTCTAGGCATATCTAAAGTCATGCATAATAAGGCCTTCTCTTGTTATTATCTGAGGCAATGTCAAATAATTGCAAAGTTCAAAGTGCGTCCTGCGCTATTTGAAATTTGATGTATATAAAATTGTGGTCAACTAAGTACTTTTTAAGATTAATAAACCTTCTAACAGTATGAAAATTCCACCCACACCTCCAAATATGTGGATTTAGTGTGTACTGGTGTTGTTTTAGGTCATTTTCTTGTAATATCAGAAGGGTCGAGGAAAATACCCGTTGGCGTCATTAAGCAAGTGTCGACCTGACAAATTGGCAGCTACAATAAGAGCTGCCCTCCACTTTTTCACCTTGCCATCTAATCCCTCTCTAAAATGCTTTTCATGCTCAGCAAATGCATCTTGAAGATCCCCGGTTTGCTTCCGCACGTCGGATGGAACAACATCATAAAAGATAGGCACAACAATTTGTTTGAAAGTCTCCCTGCAAACCATGATCTTCACAAGTTCATCAAGGCACCACCTCGACCCAGCATAGTCTTTTGAGAACACTATTAAAGAAATTCTAGAACCCTCAATTGCTTTCAATAGTCCATCGCTAATAAATTCTCCTCTTTCGAGCTCTTTGTCGTCCCTGAATGTGCGAAAACCATTGTCCCCTAAAGCAGCAAACAGATGGCTGGTAAAGTTTTTACGAGTATCGGCACCTCTGAAACTCACAAAAACGTCGTATACCCAGTGCGGTGTGATGGGTAAGGAAGAGGATGAAAATCCTTCTGCCCACGAGGCATCCATATTTTTGCACACAACGCTAAGATATATATTTTTTTATAGATCCACACTGCAGAAAGATGAATCAAGATTTTGTGAACTTCAGCTTGACAAAATTCTAACTAGAGTAACAATTGATGAAATGGTTTACTTTTCCATTGATTATGTTCGATGATTACAAGAGAATCCAAATATATACCAGATACAACTAACATTTGATTGGCTAACAAGAAACACAAATCAGGCTCTGTTCCGTTAAGGTTCTTATTTTTTAAATACTTATTTTTCGCTTTACGAGACAGGTCATTCTCTCACAATACATCACCTTTAATTTAAAAAATAAGTGCTTATTAGGGGAGGGCGAGTTGGCCACTATTTAACTATGACCAACCGTTAGACTATGCTTAACGCCCCATTCAAACTAATGGGAGGAGCACCAACCATTAGTTGGTTGACAGACAACCCTCAGCTATTTGAGCATTGGTTCCAATATAGTAAGGAACAATTTTGTTTGCAAGCAATAGTTCTCTAATAGAATGATAGTAGTCAATTTCGAGATGTTTGTTTCTCGCATGAAAGACTAGATTAGAAGCCCAACAGTGGCTGAATAGTTATCACACCAAAGAACATGAGGAGTCACAGGAACATGAAGTTCAGAAAGTAACCGCTGAATCCAAACCAAGCATGCAGCTATGTGAGTCATAACTCTATATTCAGCTTCAGTGGATAATTGAGCCATTGTGGGTTATTTCTTTGCGCACAAAGAAACAAGATTATGACCAAAATAAACACCCCATTAGTAACTTCGTAAAAAGAATGCATAACTGTGATACTATAAAAATGCATAAATAAAAAGCAAAGAAAGTATACATACCATAAACAAAGAAAATATGCATACCATGAACAAAAAAAATTGGGTATCATCCTCCAAAAAATATGAGTGATGAGAGTACCTTATACTCTCGAGATACTTACCAAAAGATTAATTAGGAAGTTCTCCCACAAAAAATTAGGGAGTTCGTTCCCAAGGTTTATAGAACCGATTCAAGAGTCCTCCTATCTATCATCATCTACAAAATAAAAACACGATTTATAGAAAAAGCGATATTATAAATCAATAAATCGAGGGACTTTTACAAAGATAGACGAGAGAGAGAGAGAGAGAGAGAGAGAGAGAGAGAGAGAGAGAGAGAGCGAGCACATGGATTGATGGCCGAATTTTTTTGAATCCCACTAGACAGAGATGAAGAAGGAAGTGAAGATTGTTCCATCTCGTTCATAAACAATGGAGAAAAATGAAAATGGTCGTTCGGAATTGGAGTGAGAAACGGGTCTCTCTCTCCAGCTTGGGAAGTTCCAGGCAAGTAAGTAACCAAGTACATAAAGTCTTTCCACACAGATATTACATGCACAGATTGTGTACAAATTTTTTTGTGGAGCTTATCACAGATCCCATAAAAACTATCTGAGTAGTTCATTGAATGTAAAACACTTTTCAAATGTCTCTAAGAAAAATCAGCTTAATAGAATACTTAAAGGTGCTCAATCTAATTATTTAACTTTTCATTTTCTTGAAATCTCAATGAAAAGTTAGATAATTGGGTCGAGAACTTATATGTATCGGATTGAGCTGATTTTTCATAGGGACCCTTGAAAAAGTGTTTTGCATTTAATGAACGGCTCGATTCATTTGTGTGGAACCCGTGGTGAGCCCGATAAAAAAATATGTGCACAATTTGTACACTTTTGTCTGTGTGTTAGACTGGTTCAACCAAGTAAAAAGAGGAAAGTGGGAAGAAAATGATGAAGTCTGTGGACAGACTTACGCGTAGAATAAATGCACATTTGAATTATTGTACCCTACTACTCATTTACTGCTTACTCCTACTTTTCGTGGAAGGCCTTTATGCATGCCGGCCAGACTTTTAGTTGCACCAAATGTAGACTTTGTTTTTTTTTTTAAAATCAACCTCGGTGTCTCGTACAATTAATAAAAGTCATTTATTGTTTAAAATATTTTTAAAAAGTTCTTGAAAAATATAAGTTAAGTCGGATATCGTTTGTGACTTGATTAATTTCTTCAATTTTCAAGGATCGCAAAGAGAACAAATTGATTATACCGACATTCGACTCAGAGAGTTTTTTTTACAGTGATTATTAAGAAATATTTTAATCAAATTGAACGGTCCAATCATTTGTGTGAGACCCGAAAACAGATCCCACGCAAGTCGGTGTACATTTAATGTACACTATAAGATGTTTTCATAGCTTTTTTTTTTTTTTGTATGCCTAAACGTACACTTGAGTAAAAACATTTATGTAGAGTACTATATGATAAGATTGCATGTGGGCGATGCAATCATGGGACTGCATCAAGAAAGCATTCTTATTTGTGCTATTGATATAAATTGGGGATTGCATCATGGGACTGCGCTAAACTTGATTAACATATTTTCAACGTCGATTCATGGAATAGTCAAAGATGGATCAGGTTTTGAACAAAAATCACAAGCCTTTTTGTCTATTAAATTAAGGATTTGGGAAATTAGGAATGATTTGTCACAAAGTCATTGCACAATCTATGAACACTACCAAAACCATCATTATATCTGTATATGAAGTTTTGATGATGAGCTCTTTCTGGGAAATAAAAGTAGTACATCTGAATTGTTTGTTGTCACCCGGGCTCCTAACTCGATCTGTTCTCCTTTATGACCTTTGAGCTCGCATTTTGTTGAACGAAATTTGGACGTCATCAATAAGTTATCTAATACTTTTGTTTACGTTGCTTGCCTTCGTCTTGTTTAAACCAATTCACATATCTTTGATCCAAACACATTATACAAGAAATCGCTATGTGCACCAGTTTGTAGTGGAATAACAAAAAATTAAAAAAGAAGAACTGAAGAAGCCAAATTTCATTTTTAATTCCCCATCATTTTCCTCTCGTGTTAAACCCAAATTCATAATTCAAATACACCATCGGCCAAGCTTTGTCAAACCCAGAGATCGCAACAAGAGGCTGGGAATATGGCAGCAAGTAACTTATCCTCTCGAGCATGTAGGTTTGAATCCCAGGCCACCACCTGCAACAACAACAAAAGAATACCTTCGCCTATTAGTTACCAAAAAAAATAAAAATACCTTGGCCTATTTACCCAAAAAAAAAAAAGAACACCTTCGCCCGAATGAGCAGAGCCCAAGAATAGTTGGCCAAGAGGCCTTTGCCCGTGGCAACCGGTGGAAGATCAATGGGCTGGGTTGGGCCAGATAGGATTGGGTTCAACCCGGCAAAACAATCCTGACCAGTTGACGCCAAGAGACATGGCCAGGCCACATGTCACTGAACTACGTGTCATCCAACAATTGTCATGCCTGAAAGGTATTTAGAAAATGGTCACGCGCAAGTCACGTGATGTCATGAGGTACGTGCTGACTACTGCTGAGAATTATGTGATGACCAAATAGGAGTACAGTTTCTTTGTAAAATGTACTCTAGAAAGGTATACCATTACTAGCTATATGAGGATTAAGTACTTTTTCCTTCTCTACTGAGAACCGACTTAATCATCGGAATGCGCTCTGAAAACCGGCTAGTAGGCACTAACTGATTCCCCTGTTTTGTCCTTGGACTTTGGAGTAAGAGAGCAAGCTACAACACCATCTCGATGTATTGATTTTTCGAATGAAATTACCATGTCCTGACTTGAACCGCAACATTTCATTCAAAAAATGTGGTGTAGATCTTCCGTCCACATTCTCTGTCCAACCTTCCAATGTCGAGAGGTCACAATGATCTACAAATAAATTAGATTTAAATCAAACCCACAAAGAATTACTTGAAACCAAACAAGCCTTACGCCCCAATTATGTAGGATCCGCGATAAAAAGTGACACACAAATAAATAAATCCAGAAGCAGTTTGGAGTAATTTTTCATCTATCTTTACCCAGGTTCCAATCCAACGTACTGTCAATTTGAACTCAAGAAAGTTCAACCACACTTCTCAACAAATCTGAACAACCAAAACGAAGCTCACATTGAAATGTCTATAAACACAAGGAGAAACCACCAAGGCATGCCACTCTGCAATTAAATTCACAAACAAGCAACTTCGAACTTTCATCGAAATGTGGACTGTCTTGCTTCATCTCTCCATTTCTCTAGAGGTCTGTTGGCCTTCCCTACTCGACCCAGATGTGTGCAGACCGTAATCACTAGTGGAGTTGCAGTACTCACTGCAGGCCCCATACTCTTGGCTTCCCAATGCCGTCTTCCTGAATTTCTTCATCTCCTCATTGTATTGGCTCGTGTCGTATTCTGAGCTTGTATGAGAACCGCAGACCGTGCTGTGTCCTGGTCTTATGCCTTAGTTGAGATCCGATAGCGATAAGTCTCCTTTGAAGGCCCGTACTACCGGTGTAATTTCAATAATGCTTGTTACCTAGAAATTAAATTAAAGCAGTACTACATGAATTAGAATGCAAGAATCTTCACTATAGCATCAGACCTTAACAGCCTTTGAGATGGCGAACATGGACGAATAAAATTGACCATTCCCTTAATTTTTCACCATTTTTCGATCTCCTCTTTTATTCATTCAAGGAGTGATGGGCTTCTGAAGAGTGTAAAGGTTGAACGATTTTGCGGGTGATAGCTTACTATAGTATTTTATTCAAGAGTTTGTTATCTCTTTCTTCTTCCTCTTATTGATTCATTTATAAGTTGGTACACTACACGAAAAATTGTATTGGGTGACAAATGAAAATTGTCACAAATTGCATGTTTTTCGTCATAAATAATATAGGTGATGAAAAAAATTTGTCGAGGATTCCTACATAGTGACGAAATCTATTTTTCATCACCTATAGGGCCTTTTGACAACGAAAAATTGTCACAGAAAAATGACTTGGTGACGAAATTTTCTTCATCACCTATAGTGCTTTTTAACGACAAAAAATTTCATCAAAAATTATTCCCTTTGGCTCAAAGGTGACCTATCGGTGACGAACACTTTTTGCTCCTGCTCGGTTTCAAACCTGAGTCTCCTAGGTTTTGCGTGCAAGCTTTAACTAACTGCACCACACAAACTTTTCAACATATGTTTAAAATATCTAATATATAATACATACATTTAACATTAAAATATATTTTGAACGGCATTTTGAACCATCAAAATTAGCAATTTTGATAAACATGAAACTTGTAGCTCTTTACGTTATTGTTCAAACCCAATTTAAATTATCTCAATCAGAGTTCTGAGTAAAGAGTAATGCCCGAAATATATTTGGTGACAAAGTGTAATTCATAAATTTCGTCACCAAAGGTATACATTTGGTGACGAAATAAAATTTTCGTCGCTGAAAACGTAAAAAAGAAGATGAAAATACTTTTCGTCGCCAAATTGGTCCATTTGGCGATGAAATATTGTTTTCGTCACTGAATAGTTATCTTTGGTGATGAAAAATAATTTCGTCTCCTTTTTTACTCTTTTGGCGATGAAAATTTTATTTTGTCGCCAAATAGGTACATTTGGTGATGAAAATATCTTTTAAGCACATTGACACACTCATGAGCAAGATGTCAATAACCATGACACTCGGAACATTTAGGCCCTGACGGTGGTCCTTTACCTCCAATTTTCCCTTTACCACTAGAAAAAACTTCTTTACCAGTACCATTATTCTTTCTAATCTTAGAATTATTTTTCTTATGGCTTCCTTTTTGAAAAACTTCTTACAACTTTGAAAAAGCAAGTCCATGGCTTCATGGTCATACTCATCATCATTATTGCAATATGAGTTTGTCTCATCAATTTGAGAACTTTTAAAAGCAATCGACTTAGTCGAAGGTTTTGTTTTCAATTTATGAGATTCAGACTGCAACATATCTGCCTCGTATGTTTGAAGGAGACCAACAACATCTTCAACAGATTTTTCTAAAAGTTTTTATTTTCCTTGAAGCATAGTAACTTTTGTTTTAAAACTAGGTAGTCCTATGGTACACACCCTTTATTATGGGGTGTACTGTATGCACCATGATTTTAAATCCTAGGATTTAAAATTGAATAATCCATACCATCCATTTATTAAATCAATTAATAAAATAAAAAAATGGCTTAGCAGGTAACATGTTGTTCTCTCCTCCTTGACTCTCTCTCCCTCTCCCTCTCTCTCGTGTGTAAAATACTACAAATTATAAACATAACCACAATTGTTATGATAATACAAAATATTGGCATTTTACAAATTATAAACATAACCACAATTGTTATGACAATACAAAATATTGGCATTTTCTTACCATAATGTGTTGTACCAAAAGAAATAGATCAAAAGATACCAGATAGAAGACCAAAATATGTCGTACCACAATCAATAATTATTATACCTAAGCAAGATGCATGTCTAAAATATCACAAATTAAGTAACATAACCACGATTGTTATGACAATACCAAAAATTGACATTTGTTTACCACAACTTGTTGTACCATAAGAAATTTATTCAATTATTCCATTTAAAGGCGAAAATATGTTGGACCACAATTAACAAGTGAGAACTTCATTTTTAGTTCTAAAATATGTCGTACCACAAAATATGTCGTACCCCAATTAAAATATGTCGTACCAAAATAGACATTTGTCCTACCACAACTTGTAGTTGTATTGAAAATTTAGTATAGTACTTACTTTTTGGTGAATTTCTTGGATGAAAATTTTGAGCGAGAACTTTATTTTTAGTTTAAATTATTGAAGTATTGTGTAGGAAAAAATTAAAATTTAAAAAAATAGTGTGGAGGGAATTGAAAATGAAGATAATATGGTGAAAATTTTAAAATTTGAAAAAATTATGTGGCGGGAATTGAAAATAATTACGTTAAATTTCATACAACACATTGTGCTAAGGTAACGACAATCTATGGCATTGTTATACTCCCTCTGTTCCATATTGAGAGTCCACCATGAAAAGTCGTGTCATTTTTCAAATAAAAAAATTAACTACTGCTGTGTATAATTTTTTGAATTTTTTCGTACCAAATTAAAGTACTAATCGAGATCTTTAATACGGTGTGAAAAAATTTGAAAAATTATGCACGGAAGTAGTTAATTTTTTGATTTGAAAAGAGGTAAGAGAGAGAAAGTGGGATTGTCATTGTGGAACAGAGGTAGTAATATTTTTGATTATTTTATTCAATATGTGGTATTTAATTTATGTATATATTTTGCTTTGGTATAACTATTGTGAATTTTTTTAAGACATATTTTCATTTTGTTATGGAATATATCATCAAAAAAAATAAAATTATACGACAGATTGTAGTATGGTAACGTCACTTTATGATTTTATTATAACAATTGTGGTTATATTATTTAATTATGGTATGATATTTTGCCGATTATAACTATTGTTAACTGAACATTGAATTTTTTTATACGACACGTTATGGGTATGAAAACGTTAATTTATGGTGTTGTCATAATAAATTTTGTTATATTACTGAATTTGTGGTGTTTTAGACATGTATTTTGCTTGGGTATAACTATTGTTGATCGTGGTACGACATATTTTGGTCTTATTACAGAATATTTTAATCAATTTCCTTTGGTACGATACATTGTGGTAAGAAAACATCAATTTATGGTAGGGAAATGATTTTGTCACTCCCTTTTTTGTTACCGTCACTCCACTGCAAGTGTTTTTTTGCACCAAAACTACACTTGCAGGGGGTAGTGTTAAGAAAAAAAAGAGTGGCAAAATCAACAGTCTTTATGGTATTATCATAACAATTGTGGGTTTTTATATAATTTATGGTATTTACGTATGTTTTCTTTTGATACGACACGTTGTGGTAAAAAAAATAATAATTTTAGATTTTGTCATGACAATTGTGGTTATTTTATATATTTTGTGATATTTTACAAATATTTTTGGCTTGGGTATAATAATTGTTAATTCCGGTACGACATATTTTGATTTTGTTATGAAATATCATATAAGTCAAAGAATTTTTGGTATGACTCATTGTGGTAAGATTATGATGTTGTTATTACATTTGTGGGTAGTAGGGGTGTACATTGGTCGGGCGGGCCGTGTTTAACCCTGAACTGACCATGTCGGGTAACAACGTTTTAGACCCGCAATCGAACCGAACAGAGATAAGAACCGTCCACAAGCCCGATTCTATACGTCAGGTCAGGTCGGGTTGTTCAGGTTTACCCTTCGGGTTGGTCGGATCGGGTCGGGTTTGACCTAAGGAATGCACCAACCCGAACCCTGAACCAAAAATTGATTTTTAACAGAAAGGCCCGCACCCGTCCGAACCACATGTTCAAAACCAAACCCCCCCCCCCCCTTCGGGTTACGGGTTTTTTGCACACCCCTAGTGGGTAGCATTATTTAATGTTTGATATTGTACGCATATATTTGGTTGGGGTACAAGTATTATGGATTCTGATACGAATAATTACGGTTACATAATAACAACATTTTTTAATTATGGGTAACCTGTTAATGACCTGTTCAACAGATAAATTTTAAAGTACAAGTCGTAACCAACATCATAAATATGCATTAGAAAATCAAAAATCGGCATAATGAAAATCACAAATTGTCGACATCATAATTTAGACATATGGTAAATCTTGTATACCATAGTTTTCTCCTAGGTCTGGCAAAGATCTCAAAAAAAAATTTATTGACTCTAAAAGGAGGGATAGGCTCACACAGGGTTTTGCAAATGTTGACAACGGAGATCAGCCTTGAGTGAAGTTGATTGAATGTCTCATCCTCATCCATTCTGATCATCTCAAACTCTGTAGCAAGCCTTTGCAGTTTAGACTGTTTGACCACGTAAGTTCCTCCATGACATGTGACTAAAATATCCCACGTTACCTTAGCAATTTCACAATTAGCGATTTTACTGTGTTCAATTAAGTCCACTGTGGAAAACAAAATATCTAGAGCACGATTATTGGCTAGTAACTCAGCCTTTTCCGTCTTTGACAACTCAGAAAAATTTTTGGGCACTTCCTGATTTTGTACAGTACTCTTTGTAGGATATTAAAGCCCTTCACACAAGAACTCCATATTTCCTCACCAGTAGACCTCATAATTGCCCTTATCCTAGACTTCCAATAATCAAAATTTTCACTATCTAGAATAGGAATGCGATTCGAAGAAAGGTTCATATTCGTGTTCATGTTCATTGTGTTATTGAAGGATCCACTCAAGAAATTATTAACTTTTTTAATCATAAGAGCGACCCGCTCTGATACCAATTCAAATTCCTACTTTTTTTACCGAACCAATAATGAAGAAATAAAAGGAACAAAGAATAAACAATGAACAAGCGATATACGTGGAAAACCCCAAACTGGGGAAAAAACACCACGGGAAGGAATCAAATACTATAAAGAATCATTATGTAGTTACAAGTAGTCTTACCCTACGATTTGAATCCTCACAATCGCCTTAAGACATACTTGCTGAATCCTATTCACCACAACCAGTCCTTGATTGCTGCCGTCTTGAATCCTCAAGCCTTCCAAAACTTCTTGTAGAAATTCACCGGAAGCAACTCGAAGTTGATAGAAGAATGATGTAGAAGCCTCTCGAAGCTTGTAATTGAAGGATCAAAGACTCATGGATCTTGATTGTGCATCGAGATTCAAACTCAATAACTCTAGAGTTATTTCTCTTTGTGTTCAAAAAGGAACACGTTTATCTCTGTTTAGTCGCAGCCCCCACAACCATAGACATGAATATAATAAGTTGCCCAGAAGCAACACAAAATTGGTCCAGGATATTCTTAAGGTTGTGAATGCCCCTTTGATCATTAGACACGAACAATAAAGCGTCATCAGCGAAAAGCACATGAGAAGGGAGGTGGCACAACCTTTTAATCTTCAAGCCCCAAAACAATTCATCCCTGATACCATTGTGAATCATAGCCAAAAGAACATCCATAACAATCAAGAAGAGGTAGGGGGAGAGTGGATCACCTTGTCTAACGCCACGATGAGGGAGAAAAGAGAAACGGTTCTTGCAATTAGCTGTAACTATCACGCCCCGCTTTATAATAATTCGGCAACATGATTTTTACCTCAATAAATAAATAATTTTGTCCAATAACTAAAAATAACTTTCTTTTCACTCCATCATGCAATGAATTATAAGTCTTAGCCAAAATAAAAGAAGCATGACAAGCTATCCACTTCCAAACATTTCAATTTTTCTTTGATTGGCCACCAAGGCACCCAAAACACCACTTAAACCATACAACTCCAATTACAAAAGGAGGTACAAGTTTTCCTTCTTCCTTGCCTAAAAGACATAATAAAGTATTTCTAGAGGAGAGTTTAACATTTATCATTACATTCTCAAAGTCAAAAACATATACATATAGTCAAAAGATAGCTTTTAAGACCCAACAAAATATTATGCAGATCGACTCGCCAAAGCACAAAAGATATCTCCATCACCGTGTCCATCAAAGCATATCCTTGCCTTTCGAACCTGTAAGGTAGGGGTGAGCACGACCGCCCACACATAATCTACTAGAAACTAAAAGATGCAAGTGACATGTTTGAAAATATGAATTCTCATGCTAGCTAGACACAACTCTTAATGAATATAATAAGTTCGAAAGGATGAAACCAAAATTCTTCAAACAAAAAAAAAAGTCAACACATTAAACTAAGTACAAGAAAGTAAGAGCACATAAAACTACGGTCCAAGTTATCACAGTTGTGTACCAATCCTAGGCGACTGATCAGGTCCCTAATCATCCAAATTTATGGGCTACTAACCCAAAGGCCTATGGGGCACCTTATCCTGCGCGGGTTTACGGACTATAAACCGACGGATAACTCATTATCCATATGCTTCCGGCTACACAACGAGCATAAAATGGCCAAGGCAAACGCCAATACATGGCTCACTAGCCCAAATGTCAAGTATCGATCTCAAATCAATTCCAATAAGTAAATACAACTTGTATCAACACAAATCTCAATATTTACTTTCAAATCCACGAAGCACTAAACATAGATATATAAGTGTCTATACTTTTTCAACTCCACCCTCAAAAATTCCATCAATTATGTCAACAAGAGGTAATCCATATCAAATACAAAAAAATTAATGTGCTCTTCGCCAAATGCAAACAATTAATCCAAGTACCCTAAACTAGTATATCCATTATCAATCCAAATAAACATAAGCCAATATTTAGACACCACAATTTCTCTAGGCATAATATTTTCTCCACACCCAATCAAACACTAAATCCATCAATTTCAATATACAACTAAAAATATGAAATTTACACAACCACTCAAATTAGGGCTTTTCTTCCGTAAATCAATTACTACTTAAATACATGAAAATAATCAATCCTCAAACACAATACTTACATTTTTAAGATATCTAGTAGAAAAACCCTACCTCAAAGACGAAAACCCCCAAAATGTTGAAATCCCGAAATTTGACCGATTGAAATTTTGTTCGGATAGATGCGCAGCCCTTTGTCCGTAGATCACGTTTTCTTCTTGCCTTGTTGCGAGATTCACGAGCTTTGACCTTCGATTATGGAGTTGAAGCATGAGGGTTTGAGAGAGAGAAAAGAAAAGAAAAAAAAACAGAGAGAATAGACGCAGGAAAAGGAAAAAGAAGAAATGAGGAATCGGTCCTCTGATCCGATTTTTTTGATTTTTAAGTGTAGTTATTACACTACACCCCCTCGACTACCTTAAGCACTTCCTCAAGTCCTAGAATTTAATAAGTAGCTACACTAATACCCCATGAACTATAAAAATAAATAGTAACTACTCATAAAAGTTTCCCACCGCAGGTCTCCCAACACTCTCGTCCTATGGCCCACAAACTCGGGCCCACACGACCAAACATACATCTTCATATATAAAATAAAATTCATTGCGTACAAAATTATCTAATTATAATTCTACATACCAACATCAATAAAATAAATAAATTTAAAATTACACACGGGTCTCTACAGTAACAGTGTAGGAGACTGTGGAGACAACTTGTAGAGTCCATTGAATCTGTAAGCTCCAAAAAGCGGTGTTAGTTTTTTGGTTGGCAATTCCATTGACAAAACATATTTTTCTTTGTATTTCATTCTTTATCGAGTTGTAATTTGTTTTAATATTTTCTAAGCATATTGAGTCTGTATACGATTAGAGTGGAAGAAATCATTGGGTGAGATTTCTCTCTTGGATGATTGGAGTTCTCATGCAGTTTCCGAAGTTTCAGTCAAACTCTAATAGGTGTTCTCAACTTTCTTTCAACAAATATAGAGTTGCTATTCGGTGGATTTCCGAAGTATTGTGGAAGGCTTGAGGAGTCAAGCCAGCGGCAATCAACTACTGGGTGTGATGAACGAGGATTCAACAATCGATCTTGAGTCAATTGGTGAGGATTCACAATTGTGTAGTAAGGTCTTTTGTAACCGCACAACGGTTTTTATAGTGTTTGATTTCTGGTTTTCGCCCATTTAGGGCTTTTCCACGTATATCCGGTGTTGATTGTTTATTTTTTCAATTCCTATTGCTTGCTTGGTGATTGGTTGGATATTGAAACAGGAATTTCAGAATCCAGATGTTGATGAAGCCCAATTTACGCAAAATGGCCTCCAAAAAATCCCATTGGACACGATCATAAGCCTTACTAGCGGAAGACTGTTTGCCTCTCCTCGTCCCTTTGAGAAAGTGGAACGCTTCATGAGCAACAAGGGTATTATCTTGGATTTTCTTCAAACGGTTGGCAACCAGGGTAACCATCAGACCCTAAAGTCTAAGTTTGTGGACTGAACCGTTTATTTTTTTAGGGAAAGTTCAGTGTATTACGTGTATCAAAAATTGTATTGATCGGACGTTGATAGACATATGATTGAAACACATTTGTACAAAAAATGGTATGCAATCATACGGCTACCATTAGGGGATATGGTGCGAAATATACCTCATTAGGGTCTATTGTAAAAATTCCACAGTGAAAACTTGTTAATGATAACATTAAATTCTTCCATAGTTTTTAGTCCAGTTCATTTCAAACATATTATTCAAGGTGCGAAAATTTGTTCAGATTGTCCTTAGCAATTATCCCGGACATATATTTGTCGTCACCCCGCAAGTACTTTGGAAGCACATTTTCACTAGGGTGCAAGCCCTCAGTTGCTTGGACTTCGGATAGGGCCATCAGCTCTTGATTTGTCATCTTTATGTTGGAAACAATGAACTAAACAAGTTCACACTTTTGTTTAAAAAAATAAATAAAATGAGTACAGAGATGCTTGCTGAGCAATCGATAGAATATGCCCAAGAGGAACGTTCAGTCATGGCATGATTTGATGATATACAGGTATGCAAGTAGTGGGGGGAGACCGGGAAGGGATAACCAATTGCTTGTGTTTGGAAAAATGAGAACGGCAGGGTTGCTGCCCAGTGGAAGAAGATTTTCTACACTTCAAATAAGTGGAAAATGACTTCGATATTGAGCCGGGATTATAGAAGAATGAGAGAAATTCCTTATGTCAAAACAAACAATTATCCTTTCGCCAAAAACAAAACAAAAATTTAAAACAACTGTGCACTAAAACATCAACAATTTATTTTGCCAAAGGGGGAAAAAATCAACCGACGAGTTGATTACTGATAAAGTTCCAGCCAAAGATAAATATCCTCCCAAAATAGCTTCACAGAGTCCAGCTTCTTTCAAAAAAAAAAACCCACGGAGATCGTCATAGAAATGAGGTTTCAAAACTAGCAGCAACCTGTACTAAAAGATATTTTAAAACGCAGGCCACTGTAGAAACAACTTAGGACTGAGCTCCACCATCAATGCACCCACAGACCATAACGTAAAGTTCATAGCTGTTATGGGCGAGAGACGCACCGAGGCATAAAAATCTGTTCTGGCCTTGGCGAGGTGCATGCCTTTTTGAAGTGAGGCACACCTTTGCGAAAAAAAGAAGAAGGAAAATTAGCATATTCCAATTCTTTATAGCCTAATATATATATATATATATATATATATATATATATATATATATAAAGTGTACTGGTCTGAAAGCATTAAAAAAAAAGAATTTCATTTTCATATGCAATATAATTAGTTTATTTGGTTTGGGTTTTGAAAGAGGTTTTTAGGGTAATGAGTGGAGAGAGATGGATAGAGAAATGAGAATAATAATGGAGAAGAAAACTTATGAAGGACAGTGCACAGAGAGAAAGGATTGGGTCTCTAGACCCAAACCAAACATAGTTATATGTACACACAAAAAGACACATATTTCTGAAAACATTAAAAAAAATCAAAAGCTTTTATGTTTTCTTATATGGAATAATATATCTCGACTATAAACGCGAAGCGAAAATCGACTGATGATTGAGAGAGAAAAGATGAGAGGAGAGAGAAGATTGATTGATAATCGAGATGATACCTGTTCTATTTTCGTTTCAGGTGATCAAGAGAAGAGAGATTTAAAATCGCTGAAGGAGTAAAATTAATACGTTTAACCTAACTTTGATCCTATGGCTGTGATTAAAATTGAAAGAGTCGCTCCTTTTCTCGCCTTTGCACCTTTCTTGCCATGGTGCACCTTAGCTGCGCTTCATTGAAGGTGCCTCACCTGGGCTCGGTCAAAGCGCTAACCCTGCGCCTTGCGCCTATGACAACTTTTGTAAAGGCACATGGTCCCAAAAATCTCATCATCCTCACCATGCACACACGCACACCATCATCTAACAATGATGGCCAATACAAATAATCCCAGTGTCAGAAGATGATTAAAAGAAACCCCGGCCTATGAAACGAGATTTGAACAACTCAAATGTCAGCAGCTAAATTTTTGTAAAATCTAGGCCAAAACAAGCAGAAGCCCTGCTGAAAGCAACATTACCAAAAATATTCTGGTTTAGCAGAGGAAAAATTGGCAAGGAGATGTTCCGCTGCACAAAGAACATGGAACTGGTATCAACCATGTAATATTATTCTACAACTGAACATACTCGTGGCCTTTTCCGCTTCAATTATCTGAATTTATCACATCCGAATCTATCACAAAAATTTGGGGTTCGGGAAAATTTTCACGAAACTTTAGTTTGGTTACTTGCTTTGCCAATGAGGGGAGAAGTTGCAGGTATTCCCTTACATTCTCGTCACGGGCCATTAATATCCAGTCCCCATCCTCATCCTCATACTCAATGTTGAAACTACCAAGCTCGCTCTCCAGTATCTTTGACACTTCTTCCTTCAGTTCATTTATTCCAGATGCGAGAGGGAACTGAAACTTTATTGTGGTATCCCCATATGTCGCCTTTAGGTTCATTGACCTCGTATCTTGCCTTTCTGTGAGAAGAGGCATCATGCGGGATTTGTAGGCATTGTGTGGAGAATAGTAGGCACGGATTGGCTTGGAGTTGGATCAGAACATGAAGGGACTGTCAAGTTAATAGATTCAGAGACATGTCCAGCCCGAAAAGGCTCTTCCACTGAAGCTAACAAATTTCTCAAATCATCTGAACTTCCTGTTGTGTGGGGAACAGTAGACATGGGTTGGCTAGGAGCTGGATATGAACATGGACTGTCCAGTTAATAAATCCAGAGATATGTCCCGCCGAAAAACACTCTTCCACTGACAGCGGAAGTAAGATAAAAAGGGATAATCGGGTAAAGCTCACCACTCAAGTTAAGGAACCAACGGGATAAGATATCACCACCCGAGGATTTAACTAGGGATACAGGGCTAGGGAACCGCTCACCACTCGAAGGAATCCACCTAAGAGATACAGAAACGGGAGAACTCGCCACCTATCGGAATCCACCGAAGGATAAGAGTTACAAGAAGAATTATCTTCTCACAAGCCAAAGGCTATTTTAATTCAAACACACTCTCTAATGATTTCAGTCATAGGAAAGGATATAAATAGGACTTGTTGGAACATCCCTCCAATAGGAAAAATAAACTTAGATTTCCAATACACAAATTAAAAAGACTTGACCATAGACTAATTGAAAGATGTGTTTGACTCTAGAAACTAAAAAATTAAAACACTTAGAAACTTTAAAAGACTCTCCGATTGACACAATGACTTCTTGGACTTTGACCGACATCATTCTCCCCCGGTTGAGAAAACTCGTCCTCGAGTTTCCAAGGCTTGAAACAGTTTAGAACGCCGGATCTTGTCTGCATCAACCTTGTACTTGAAATTAATTTTTTCATACCTGAACTTTAAAATGACGCTAAAAACTAAATGAGTTGTTTCCTTCAAATTGTGCTCTAAATATGTAACCCATGGATTCTTGCTTGCAAAGTCTTCAATAAAATTCAAAAATGGATCCACATTTTGTTGCTCGAAAGATGCACCATGTATTTGGAACTCACCATTTGCTTTAGAAACTTCTTCAACAATAGTTGTTTTTTCGTCAAAAATTGGTGATTCAATCCAATCAAAGTGCTTTTTCACTTCAACTTCCAGTTTGCTCTCTTCAATATGTTTGACATGAATAGCACTCACCATGGTACTAGATAATTCCAAAATTTGCTTTTGCCCATTGCCATCTTGAATATCATCGTTGGCCACGAATAAATTATCAATTTCGCCATCAACGAGACCAACAGCTTCATTAGCCACACAAACAATATTCTTGATGTGCACATCATGCAAAATCAAGAACCCATCTTCAGTGTATTCATCATAGATTGGCGGCTTACTCCAATTCACAATTGGATCTGGAATAATTTTTGTTGTAAAGGGCTATTCAAGAGTAGCATCGCCCACTTTGAAACTATCCTTTTCCTTCCCACGATGTGGATTCTGAAATGATTGTTGTTGTTCTTGTTACTGATGTTGAAACACTCCAGCCATGGCAACCCAAGAGCTCTGATACCAAACTGACAGTGGAAGTAAGATAAAAAGGGATAACCGGGTAAAGCTCACCACCCAAGTTAAGGAACCAACGGGATAAGATATCACCACCCGAGGATTTAACTAGGGATGCAGGGCTAGGGAACCGCTCACCATTCGAAGGAATCCACCTAAGAGATACAGAAACGGGAGAACTCGCCACCTATCGGAATCCACCGAAGGATAAGAGTTACAAGAAGAATTATCTTCTCACAAGCCAAAGGCTATTTTAATTCAAACACACTCTCTAATGATTTCATTCATAGGAAAGGATATAAATAGGACTTGTTGGAATATCCCTCCAACATAGGAAAAATAAGTTTAGATTTCCAATACACAAATTAAAAAGACTTGACCATAGACTAATTGGAAGATGTGTTTGACTCTAGAAACTTAAAAATTAAAACACTTAGAAACTTTAAAAGACTCTCTGATCGACGCAATGACTTCTTGGACTTTGACCGACATCATCCACTGAAGTAACAAATTTCTCAAATCATCTGAAATTCCTGTTGTCCAGGGAACAGTAGACATGAGTTGGCTTGGAGCTGGTTCAGAACATGAAGGGATTGTCCAGCTAATAGAGATCCAGAGACATCTTCCTCCAGCAAAACATCTTCTAGGAAAGCTAGCGAATTTATTCGGTCTTCTGAACTTCCCATTGTGGGGGGAATGGTAGGTATGTGTTGGCGCGAAGCTGGATCTGAACATGGAGGGACTGTCCACATAGATCCAGAGATGTGTCCTTGCAGAAGATGCTCTTCCAGTGAACAAAACAAATTTCTCCTATCTCCTAAACTTCCCATATTCTCACCTAGGATCTGTGTTGATGCTATATGAGGGTGTGGAACCTCAGGACCATTGGAATTTGGATAAGAGGTGGACACCGTCCATTGATTTTTTAGCTGAAATGCCCATTCAGAGGAAACCCCTCCTCCTTCATTTTCATTGTACATATATGACACAAAAAAAACCCATATCATGATAATTACCAGAGCAAGAATATCAAAAAGTTCGTCTCCTTAAGGTGACCAGCCGTTTGATTTTCCATCTCGGCCTGCCCATTAGTTGACATCTTCCTCCAGCATCTTTACGTTTACGGCCATAATGTTGTCTAAGATCATCTAAAGTAATACTCGTATATATGTCTTCGCGGTGTTCTTGTTCTCTTGTTCTTTGAATCAGAGGCAGTAGAGCCACTTTTATCTTGTCCAACACGTTGTGCTTTGTTGTTTGCAGCAGCAAATTCACTTGATGGTAAGGCTATAGGCCCCACAATCTCTCCTCTTCCTGGTAGAGCTGAAGGCTGAGGTGAAAATCTACCAAGCCAGGATATATGGATACGTTGCAGCCTTGAAACAAGTGGCCTTTCGTCTCCTAAAGAATACTCCATTGTTGCCCAGATCTGAGTCAAGCATAGTTTTAAATATCGGCCGATACGGTACGTATCGGCCGATACGTACCGGAATTTTCGGCTTCCGATACGGATATTGGCCGATATATCGGTGAGATTGAAATTCACAGGCGTATCGGCCGGTTCCCGATACGTATCGGTCTGTAACCGATATTTGGACCGGTACGGCCGATACGGCCGATACGTATCGGTTCTGGAAAAAAAAAAAAAACAGAAAAAACCAAAAAACAGAGTTCCTAGCGATGTAATGTAAAACCTCTATGGTGTGTTTATTTTAATGTCTTCTTCTTATTTTTGCTATTTATGTCAATTATATCGAAACTTATAATGTTGCATTTTTCTCATATTTGTAAAATCTTATTGATTTGCGAGTTTTGATAAATTATCGGATATTCACATGAAGAGAATGGGCTATTACATGTCTTAAATTAATTAAAATGTGATAATTTAAGCCAATGTTTAGGGCAAAAGTATATTTTTCAAGTTTTATACATGTTGCTGACGATTTTTAAAAATTCACGACCGCGACACCCGATTCCCGCGACGTATCACCGATATGTCCCGATACCGATATACCGCGACCGATACCGCGACGGCGACCGATACCGCGATTTAAAACTATGGAGTCAAGTAAAGGAAATTACTAAATTTGGGTTTTTCTGGATTGTACTTCTTTCTTCACACAGTATACGAAAGATATGTTCACTCATTTATTTTAGCAATTTGGACTTTTGTTAATTACTCTCCCAGTTTACGAAAACTATGTCTTCTCCTTTTTCGAATACACAAACAACAAAGACGACGTTGTCCTAGTAAGTAATTAGCCTCATAAATGTGCTACCTCGGATTTCCATAGTAATTACATTCCGCTGACAATGTGGAAAACCATGCTGTCTAAAGGCAGGTAAATAGTTAATAAAAAAAAAAAAAGGCAGGTAAATTCCAATGGCTAAGAATATGGGGCTAAAAGTCCCGAACTGGCGCAATGTTCAAAGGACAAACCCATAATTATGAATTACATCCCATAACTTCAGTCAAGTACGAATATAGATAGTATAGGCATTGGTTGAAGACTGAGCTACAAGCCTACAAAAAAAATATATGTCAAAAAGCACAGAAACATAGACAAGCTGAGTAGATGGTCCCTTTCATATTGAAGACAATGACTTCAGATACAGTCATACAGATGCTTCTATATCCACTTTGAGGGAAAGCTGGACACATATGCAAGCTAGCTATCGTTCATAATGTGCCCATTAAAGGAGCAGCAATTATACTTCCGGTTTTGAATTCACTTAAGTTGAGTATTTTAAAATCTCGATGTGAATGATAGGATTTCAATGTTTAATAACCTGAAGTGACAACAGGAATTGAAAAAATAAGTGATGTATGGAGTCTATGGACCCCAAATGCCCGGTAATTTCATAAAAATATTGGGAGAAATTATTACTATTTCCATGATTATTACAACCTATAAAATGAATTGACTTGATAGAAATGAAAATACAAATGAGTAACTTGTTGAAATGGCCACCGATGGATCTCATGTTGCCTACGGATGCGCTTCATTATGGATACCCGATGGTCACAAGCTGCCTACGGATGCGCTTTGCTGCATGAGAACCAATACACAAGGGAAGAAACTAAAATTTTGTTCCGCTTCATCTTCCATAAATAGAACAATGCAGACTATGCAGTATGTCCTCTGCAAGACGCATTAATTAGATGGTTCATAAACAAGAGCAACACTTAGCTAATTGTAGAAGCTTACCGCCAGGGCTAATCACAACATCTTCCCATCTACTATCAACATGCTGGTGATAATCTAAACTAAGAACACTTGTCATTCTACACTTCCTCTTTAATGTCTTCACAATTTTCTTCTTTGAAAGATCTAGGATGTGTCCTCCATCTGGTAAGATGAAAGCAGAGTACTGCAGTATTTCGATAGTTGAAGCCATTGATCAATAAACTCATCCGAAAATAATCAAGGTACTCATCCATACACAGAATGACAACCTCAACTTATCTTTCCTCTCCGAAAGAACACTTTAATGATTACAACCTATAAAACAATTTGACTAGATAGAAATGAAAATACAAGTGAGTTGCTTGTTTAAATGACCACCGACGGGTCCCAAGTTGCCTATGGATGCGCTTCGCTGTGGATTTATGATGGATCGCAAGCTGCCTACAGATACGTTTCCCTGCATGAACACCACCAATACATAAGGTAAAAAACTATAATTTTGTACTGCTTCCATAAAGACAACAATCTAGTATGTACTTCACAAGATGTATTAGATGGTTCATAAACATGAGCAATACTTAGTTAACTGTAGAAGCTTACCACCAAGGAACTTTACAGCATGTTCCCTTCTGCCAACATGCTGTTGGTGATCCTCTAAACTAAGTACACTCATAGTTCTGCACTTTCTCTTTAATGCCTTTCTCACAATTTTCTTCTCTGAAAGAGATAGGATGTGCCCTCCATCTGGTAAGCCGATATCAGACTGCAGCATTTGGATAGTCCAAGCCATTGATCAATATACCCATCTGTAAATACTCAATGTACTTACCCATACACAGAATGAAAACTTCAACATATCTTTCCTTTCTGAAACTTGTTCTTTTCGGCTAATCTACATTTCAAACTGTATCTCTAGTGGTTTATCCAACAGATGACTATATATTCTTCCAAACTTATTCAAACAAGAAAAATATTGAGGGTCTAAACACTGTTGACTTTGCATATGACACAAACTTGGATATATACTTTGAATTCATTTTATCATACCCTTGAAGACAATATTCAGTACAAATACTACAAACGAATCGGAATCTGGGTTCGAACACTTTACTTGAACCTAGGGTAAATAATAAATTCACCAATATGGATCATATTATTGTTTATCACCTAGCTGGAATTAATATAGGTAAGGGCGAGGATGACTAACCTGAGCAGCCAATCCTCCTGAGCAGTCCCTTTGCATACTTCGTGGCAGATCCTGAGATCTCTTTAGCCGTACACAATGCTTGTGCGTTAGTGTTCTGCTCTGCAGTATCCAACTAATGAAACAAGATATCTATGATGCAACAGGCTAATGATCTCGACCTCGGCCTTAAATTCATGTTCCCCCTGACCACTTCCTGCTTTCAGCTGCTTAACGGCGACTTCTTCCCTATTGGGAAGGACGACTCCCTTGTGCACACATCCGACCCCACCTTGTCCAAGGAGGTTTGCATTTGAAAAGTCATCTGTTGCCATTGCCAATTCTTCGTATGTAAATGTACTCTTTGGAAAACCTAAATCCATCCAGGGAAGGTGGCAGGAGAGGTTTTTAATCACCCGAGTAGTAGCCTGAACTACCGCTGCTACACATGAAAGGTGGAGGAGGAGGCGGGAGTGGAGGCCATGAAACTACTTCAGGTGGAAGAGAGGGTTTAGGCGGAATTGTGACAGCATGACTGTCTATTGTCTGGCGGCGGAACATTATGAACATTATGTTTGTTGGAGCATAAACTTGATTTGGTATTTTGACCCAAGAAAAATAAGTCCAAGACAAGCCCAACAAAGAAGCCCAAATAAAAGATAATTTTTGGAGGAGTATAAATATTTTGTTTCTAGAAGAGTTCCAGAATATCCCTAGAAAATATCTAGATATTTGTTGTAAGGAAAATGTCACATGTTTAAATCTAGAAAGACCCTAGATATTATCTTATAAGAAGATAGCTAGAACCTTCCATTAGGTACTATAAATATGGAGAGGTTCTAGTCATTTTGTACTATGTAAAAAAAGTTCAAGTTCTAAGTGTAATACAAGTACTCTTCTCCTTCAAAAATCTTGTCCAAATCCATACTAGATACCCTCCTCTTCCAACAATGTTGTCAATCTTGCGGTCGTATACAAAAGGGTCATGATCAAGCAATTAAAACAAACTAGAAGAGGGTACACGAGAACCAGTAATAATGAAGTCAGTGAATCGTGTTCAATACTCTTATTCAAACAAGTAAGAGTAGAAACAAGAGTAGAAACATGGTCATCTGCAAGTGTTAACGGGTAAACAATCACTCGCAAATAATAACAGGGATTATGCTTAGGTTTTCATCATTTAGTAAACAAGAGAACAAATCAAATTTCTGAAATCGACCATTTCCAGAATACGAGAATATACACCACGGTGATTATTCAATTCAATATTCAATGTTTAAGTAAAGCCACCAAAGTCTATTCATATGCTAAATTTAACAATCTCTAAGGGGAGAAAACTAACATTTCGACTTGTTGGAAGAAGAAGGCAATTCCCGATACTTCGACCAGATCAACATAGCAAACTAAGTTTTCAATGGTAGATATAAACTAAATTTTAAATAAATAAAGACATCTATATTATAAAACGGAGCGGTTTTTTTTTTAAAATGTCCAGGCATACAAACAAAGTAGCATCTATTGCCGTTCGATTGTACTTTCTGATAAGGTTATAGCCGTCGGATTGAATGAATATTTCCTATTCTATACATTTACACTAATGTAAAAAAAAGAAAGAACAAGTTACACGTTTTCCTGATAGAGAAATATACACCCCTTCCTTGATTTCGCTAAACTTGATTTCCATACATTCAATTCAATATTTGCTTTTAAGTTGATTTTCCTACAGTAAAAAAGAAACAATCATTTTTGGATTCATATGCAAAAAATAAACTACCCTTTTTATAAGAATACACAGAATTCTTCTACGTGTTTCTTCGGGAGAAAAAAATTGAACTATTTTGAGTTTTTTTTTTTAGTAATATCAATGAGTGAAGGAGGATGTTATATTGAGTTTTTTTTGCCTTTGCGTTAAAGAGGTTAGAGAGATATTCAAGATTAATTTTTTGTCCATCGATTCGGGATCGTGCCTTCAGGCACGGGCATGTGCTAGTAGATAATTAAATCTGTACAGTTTCTCTATTGTACAGAATGATACGGGCCTTTCACTCCAAAACAAAACACCACATTTCTAACCAAGTTTTCGGCACAAATATCAAAGTTTCATTCTTGATTTTTACTACCAGGTAAAAAATGTTGCCAAATCATACTTCCAAAGATCGAGAACCGCTAAAGCACACACCACCAATAAAGAGTGCATGGTGTACCCTTCATATTTTAAGCCACAAAATTTCATTAAAATAAGCCACAAAATTTGTATTTTGAACCACCAAAAAAAAGTTCGCAAAAGTGAGCCACAAAACTCGTTAAAGTAAGCCACAAAATTAGTAAACCTAGAGCCGTCTTTTTTTACCTTTAGCAGTCTTTTTTATAAAAAAAAATTCGAAAAAGCAAGCTACAAAATTCGTAAAAGTAACCACAAAAATTCGTAAAACTCCTTTTGTATTTGACCACAAAATCTCACGATAGGAACCACAAAAATTGATAAAAGGAGCCACAAATATTTGTAAAAATAAACTACCACAAAGGGCCACAAAAATTCGTAAATAGAGCCTCAACAATTCGTAAGGTGCGAATGGTATACCCAAAAAATGGGTCTATATAGGAGATTTTCAAATTCATGAATGCATCAAAACCCCAAGAACTATCACAACTCATAAAAGATAACCCCAAGGCTTCGTTCAGTTAAAAGCGAAGTAAAGGGAAAAAGATATTCATTTCCCTATCTTGTTAGGGTTTGGTAATCCAGGGTGTCTGGGGCCAGTTTGCCCACACCTTGAACTAATCCCATCATTACCTTCCTCCCCTTCCTCAGCCAATGCCACGCTTACGGGTGAGGCAAGGTGACCTCAAGAATTGCTGATAATGAAAATCAACTATGAGACCTTTAAGAGGGAGCAAACCCTAAGTCCTAGGCCAAAGACCGCCAACCCAATCCCTTGGGTTCCCTGTGTGCTATGTTGACAAAGAATTTTGTAGAAAAAATAAAATTCCTTCTTATTCGCATGATAAATTGAAAGTTATGATTCCTATAACTTTCTTGATATCACTCATATATGGGCTGTCAAGATGATAAGAGCAAACTTGCTCTCGCAACATAGTTCGATTCCCCCTGGAGGCAAACCATGATTATAGTGGGGGCCATGGCAGTGGATTGTTATGCTAATCTCCCCCAATGTTTGGATTGCACAATTGGTTCCAATAGTGACTCGACTGCAGGGTTGTTCATCGGTTACCAAATAAAACTTTCTTGATAACTGAAAACTAAGAAAGTCTCATGATCTCCTTCTATCAGTTGTAGAACTAAATGGCCCTAAATTAGTGTGAAGAGACAAGAAAAATTCAAAGAGAATTCGAATAGATACCAAAATGAGAATTCAAATTGGTATCCCTGACGAACTCGACTGTGATGACGACGACGAAGTAGTAGTCGAGGACGTTGAAGGTGGCGTGGAGACGGTGGCCGAAGGAGGAGGAGAAGATGCATGAGGTGCAGATTTGGTTGGATTGGTGGATGGAGGTGGAGATGTGGCCGCAGGTGGAGGAGGAGACGTGGCGGGTGGAGGTGAGGTGGTGTTGGTCGACAGAATGGTGGGGCCTGTTAATTGTTTTTGCAGCACTCAAACTTGACATGAGTAAGGCGTATGATAGGGTTGAATGGATTTTTCTTGAGAGTATTATGCTTCGGATGGGTTTTCACCCGACTTGGGTGAAGTGGATGATGGAATGCTTGGAAACAGTTTCGTATTCTTTTTTATTGGATGGACAGGTAACAGGATACATTAAACCTTCATGTGGGTTGAGACAAGGTGATCTTCTCTCGCCATTTTTGTTTCTCCTTTGTAGTGAGGGTCTTTCGGCTTTATTGCGAAAGGGGGAGAAGGAATTTATGGACGCGCCTCGCCGTCAAAGTTGAGGAGTTGTAGGATCCGTGAAGGAGGGGATTTCAACTGTATACTGGATAACGAGGAGAAGTCCAGGGGTCTGGATAACGAGGAGTGGGAATTAAAGGATTTTCGATCATTTGTGGAGGACAATGACCTTATCGATATTGGGTATGTGGGGTACCCGTTCACATGGAACAATAAGTGCGGAGGTAGAGCCAATATCCGAATGCACCTGGAAATAGGGTTATTGTTACCTCCCAGTGGCGTTCGGACTATCCCATCGGGTCTCTCCTTCATCTTTCTCCAGGAGGATCGGACCACTGCCCAATTTTGCTAAGGTATGGAGTCAGCAATAATAATCGTATTTCTAGATTTATCTTTGATTCTCGGTGGACATCACGGGAGGCACGTGGTAATATTGTTCGAACTTGTTGGGCTGAAAATTTTGAGGGAGCGAGATGGTTTCGCATTCAACAAAAAATCAGGCTTTGTCGAAAGAAGGTGCGTCAATGAAGTGCCAGCCAGATGCTTAACTCCGGGAAGCGATTGAAAGAACTTCAGGTTCAATTGGTGGTGGAGAATGAGAGGGTTTCTTTCAACGCGGACGAATATAGAAAAGTGGAAGAGGGTATGAAGCAAGCTACTTTAGAAGAGGAGGAATACTGGCGGGCTAAGTCCAAAGTCGCGTGGTTAAAATATGGGGATAAGAACACCGCTTTTTTCCATGCCAAAACCGTTCAGAGACAGGCTAACTACAGGATTCATGGATTGGAGGATAGGGATGGGATATGGAAGGACAAAAGCAGTGAGGTGGCGGACATCATTTGCAATTACTTTCAACACATGTTTTCTTCAATTGACGAAGTTATTCAGGAGGTGCAACCTAAAATCGATTCGGCAATGAATTCAAGACTTATTCGATTAGTAAGCAGTGGGGAAGTGAGGCCGGCTTTGTTTCAAATGGATCCTTCTACCGTACGGCTCCCGGGCCAGATGGAATGACTGTGGGTTTTTTCCAGAAATATTGGGAGTTAGTGGGGAGGAGGGATATTACAGAGGCTATCTGCAGTTTTATGCATTCTGGCAAATTACTTAAAGGTATGAATCACATGCATTTAGTTCTAATTCCGAAAGTGAAATGCCCTGTTAATATGACCCAGTTGCGACCTATAAGTTTGTGTAATGTGGCGTACAAAGTCTTGGCCAAAGTGTTGGCTAACCGTCTTACTCGGATACTACCGGTGGTGGTATCTCCTAATCAGTGTGCGTTTGTGCCTGGGCGAGTTGTTACGGATAACATCCTTATTGGGCAGGAGATTTTTCAACTTCTTAAGAACAGGAGGTCTGGTAGAGTTCAAAGTGCAGCAATCAAACTTGACATGAATAAGGCGTATGATAGGGTTGAATGGATTTATCTTGAGCATATTATGCTTCGGATGGGTTTTCAGCAGACTTGGGTGAAGTGGATGATGGAATGCTTGGAAACAGTTTCGTATTCTTTTTTATTGGATGGACAGGTAACAGGATATATTAAACGTTCACGTGGGTTGAGACAAGTCGATCCTCTCTCGCCATTTTTGTTTCTCCTTTGCAGTGAGGGTCTCTCGGCTTTATTGCAAAAGGGGGAGGAGGATCGTAGCATAAAAGGTGTATGCATTTGCAGAAATAGTCCTGCAGTGAGTCATCTTTTCTTTGCTGACGATACTCTTCTTTTTGGAGAAGCTTCTAACCGAGCATTGGCGAATATCAAAAGAATTGTTGAGGTGTATGGAAGGGCATCTGGACAACTGATTAACTATGGAAAATCATGCTATTTTTTTAGCAGTAACACACCGATGGAGGAGCGGGACAGATTAAGTCAGGTGTTAGGTATTCGCCGAGATGCAAGTCTAGGGAATTATTTGGGTTTGCCGACTGATCTTAGTCAAACTGGACACAAAACCTTATCGTATATCAAAGATAGGCTTCGCAGAAAGACTGAGAGATGGGTGGAGTTTTTTCTAAACCAAGCAGGAAAGGAGGTGATGTTACAATCTGTTGCTCTAACTCTCTCTAATTATGCTATGTCTTGTTTGAAACTGCCTATTAAACTTTGTAATGAGCTGAATTCCATGATGGCAAAGTTCTGGTGGGGTTCTAAAGGTGGCAATAGAAGGATTCATTGGCTTTCCTGGGATAAACTTTCAAAGAAGAAAAACAATGGAGGCTTGGGGTTCAAAGATTTACGGTGCTTCAATCTTACGTTGTTGGCAAAATAGGGGTGGAGGCTTTTGAATGGAGGGGATAGTTTGCTTTGGAGAATTCTGAAAGCCAAGTATTTTCCACGATGCTCTTTTATGAAAGCTACAGCTCAGTCTAATGCTTCGTGGACATGGAAGAGCATTCTGGAGGGAAGGAGGGTGCTTGAAGGGGGACTTCGATGGAGAGTGGGCAGTGGGAACCGAATTTGAGCAGCGGAGGACCCTTGGCTACCTCGTGATGGAAGGTTTAAACCAAGGGGGATTGATAATTTGCTAAGGGATTTCGGGTTAGTCAGTTCATTGATCCCGTTGGTAATAAATGGAGGGAGGAGCTGGTTCGCGAGGCATTTAATCATGAGGAATCAGAACTAATTTTGGGTATACCTTTGTCCAGATTCGTAATGGGTGATCAAGCAGTATGGCATTTCACTAGTATTGGCATATATACAGCTAAATCGGGATATGAAGTTGTGTTAAAATTGAGGAGAGACGGGCAGTTGGGGGGAAGAAGTGAGAGGGAGGGAAGTAACAGAGAAAGGAGGAAGAAGGTATGGAAAAGTGTCTGGCAGCTTCCTTGTCAAGGTAAAATACAACATTTTGTGTAGAAATGTTTGCATGATATTGCTCCCGTGAAAGACGTGTTGGTCAAGAGGAGGATGGTTAATGATGCATTGTGCCCCCTATGTTCAGAGGATAGGGAATCGGCTATTCATTTATTAGCCAGATGTTCCTTCGCTCAAATCATGTGGCGGATTTCTCCATTGGGGATTAACATGAATTCTATTTAGGGTGATTCAGTTCTTGATTGGTGGGATAACCTATTAAAGAGATGGAAAGGGATGAAGGAAAACAAGAATGTGTGGGCTGCAGTGGGTTATGTTGTTTGGAGAATTTGGAAATGCAGAAATGATGTTGTTTTCAGTAATAAACTGTGGAGACCGAATGCGGCTTGCACTGCTGCAATTTGCAAGGCAGTAGATTTCTTGAAGTCTAATGAACGAATATCAAGGATTGGGGACTAATAGGCGCTTAAATGTTCGCATAAGCACCCACTAATTTATCCTTACTAAGTCCATTTATATTGTTACCCAAAACTTAATGCTTGATTTTTGTGTTTTAGGTATTTGGAGGTTCTTACGTTTGAAGGGGCTTTAATATTGTTGCTCCTGCAGTGCATGTGTTCTTGGAAGTAAATGTGTAACAGATGAATACAATTTGAGTACTTGTCTTGGTGGCCCAAGGATTGTATTGTAGTATTTCTTATTTTGACCGAGACTTGGACTTCTACTACATGATGGTGGGCCCAGTGTTTAATACCCACCCAATGGTTAATTGTCTTGGTGGGCCAAGGCTTTAATAGAGAGCTCGGCTGGGAACTAAAAAGGAGAGCAAGGGCTTTTACGAAGTCGGCTCCAGAAACCTATAAAATAAATCATCATGCACATAACAGCAAGAGCAGGCACGCCATCAGAGAACGAAAAGCCGAGACCGAGAGCTGTGCAGAACTATTTCTTTGGCAGTCAATCATGGTGGAAAACAGAAGCAATATCGCGATGAGTTCCACCCCAATGTCCGGCTAAACTCGTTTCTAGGGTATAAATGAAACTCGATCTCTGAGTAATAATGTTTATATTTTGATTTAGTGTTTTATGATTTGAATCATGGTTGTATGATATAAGGATTTATTTGCGGTATTAATTTTCCCTATCAAATCTTGTGTATAATTTTCTAGATTTTTATGCACGTTCATGCAACAGTTCTTACTTGTTCTGTGATAGCTGGATAAGATGGGTTATGCTCCGTAAGACGCGTCGTGCTATTAGACGATCCGTGCCATAGAGGCGGATCGTACTAGTAAGACGGTTCGTGCTAGGCGGCGATACCCCATGCTATTCGGTGATTCATAGAAATCTTTTGGTGATACCGTGAGGGCCCGCGAACCCTAACGATATCTGGATTGATTCGAATAATAGACCTTCATCATCGTATAGAGATTGTTACAACGGGTCGAGTGGATTCGAAACTCTAGATCTTTTCTCTCATAAATTCTCACTTTTTATTACTTATTTTTATTCAGCTTTAAATATTTTAGAAATCAATAATCAAATCTCTTTTCAAATTAAGTTAGAAATCAATTAAAACAATCGCAATTTAGCCTTCGTAATCCCTGAGGATGATACTCAGAGTATTTACCGCTATCTTTTAGATAGCAGTAATTATTCTGTTTTATTAATTATTTTTGATACGGAAACGACACGATCAAATTTTGGCGCCGTTATCGGGGATTACAAACACGATTGCATTGTTTTAGTTAATTTTTATTTTAATTCCTAGTTTAGGTATTTTTAGTTTTTTTTATTTTTTTTATTTTTATTATTCCTCATATTTGTTTAATTGCATTCTTTCTTTGCTAGCATTTTATTGTGTTAGGCACAGGAATCGAGAAATTGTAGCACACAGGAGCAAGAAGTACATTGCAGCTTAACAATAAATTCAATTGACTTTTCCAGGCGCTGTGAGCTTTCTTATTGTTCTTGGTTTTAGTGTTTTATTTTGTTTATTTTTTTTTATTTTTTTTTTTGAGTTAGGGACATTTTGTGTTATATGATTGGTCATCGATCATTGGACCCATTACTTGATAATTTTGACCCAGAGATCGAACGGACCTTTAGAGCTAATCGAGCAGCCTCTCGTAACCCTTGGTCTTCACTCATTCCAATTGTTACAATGACAGAAAGAATAGAGGCTGAGGTTCCACCAGCGATCAGAGAGTACTTTCTCCCATCCGCGTACACCTCACCATCATGCATAACATTGCATACCACTGCCTCAACACAATTTGAAATCAAGTCCAGTTTGTTACAAACACTCCCGTCATTCTATGGACTTGATAACGAGGACCCATATCGCCATTTAGGGGACTTCGAAGAGATTTGCTCCACTGTTAAAATTCAGCACTTCACTGATAATGCCCTTAGGTTGAAGTTATTCCTATTCTCACTTAAAGATAAAGCCACATACTGGCTTAATACTTTGGCACCGAATAGCATCAACTCTTGGGATCAAATGAAAATGAGTTTTTGAAAAAGTACTTTTCCATAGGCAAAACAAAAGAAATTCGCCAAGAACTCACTAGTTTTTATCAAAAAGAAGGCGAACAATTTCACCAAGCATGGGAGAGACTTAATGATATCATTCGGAGTTGTCCACACCACCAAGTTCCTAAATGGCAATTAGTCTAATGTTTCTACGATAGACTATGCGAAGAACACCGATATATGGTGGATGCCTCATGTGGAGGCACATTTATGCTTAAGAACGAAAATCAGGGGTGGGATTTATTTGGGCAGTTAGCGGAGAATTCACGACACCGAGCCTCATCATCCAGCACAAATAGGACAACTTCTACCGCATTAAAACAGAGTGGCCTTCATGAGGTGGGCCGCTCTGACGATCTTTCCTATAAGGTAGATGCATTGACCCATAAGATTAACTCGCTCTTATCTTTGGGTCATGGTCCTTCACATTGTTCACCTCCTGTTGCTGTTGCGGAGGTATGTCAGTTGTGCTCCAGTCCGTGCCATCAAATAAATGAGCGCCACATGGCATCTCAATCCCCAGAATTTCTTCAAGAGCACGTGAACACGGCCTAGGGGTTTGGTAGGCCAGCGAATGACCCCTATTCTCATACTTACAACCCCGGCTGGAAGAAGCATCCCAACTTTGGATGGCGACAGCCAGACCAAGGGCAACCATTTGCCCAACCTATGAGGCTTTCATTTCCTAATACTTCCAACACACAGGCCTATTGTCCACCACCTGCACCACCCCAGTACCAACAACCTCCTGCTCCTCTCGCGTCCTCCCAAAGGACACCAGCTTTTGAGGAGCAAATGTTGAAGACCATGGCTGAAATGAGAGCCGATTGCCAACAAATGAAAGCTGACTCTCATTGCTTTACTCCCACTCTCAATCCATTACCAAGATGGAAACCCAAGTGGGTCAGCTAGCTAATGCTCTTAACCATTGGGATGAGGGTAGATTACCAAGTCAGCCAGTGGCCAACCCACGAGGGATGCACCATATTGACAATTCGCAAGGTCACGAACAAGCGAAATTAGTTGTCACCCTCAGAAATGGGAAAGATGTAGAGACCCGACCGGAGAAGGTCAAAGCGAAGGAGAAAGTGTCTCCACCTGTCGCTGAGAGGTTTAAGGTTGATAAGAGGTCTAAGGAGAAGGAGACCGATCCAGTGTCTACAGTTGTTTCAGGGTCATCTGAGACCCTATCTTATATTCCTAAGGCACCTTTCCCGATTTGCCTGAATGCACCTTCACTCTTTCGCAAAAAGGGAGTATCCACTGATAATATCATGGAGGTGTTCAAGCAAGTTAAGATGAACATCCCATTGCTCGATGCCATTGAGCAAATCCCATCTTATGCTAAGTTCCTCAAGGACTTGTGCACTCACAAGCAGAAGGCGCGAGCCAAGTTTTTAGAGCCCATCCCCATTCCTTACCAAGCTAGCTCTGTTCTTCAATCTAACACTGCCTCCAAGCTTGCTGATCCTAGTGTGCCTACAATCTCTTGTGTCATAGGCAATCACTTTATTAGTAGGGCACTCTTAGATTTAGGGGCAAGTGTCAATCTTTTACTGTACTCTGTGTACGAGGAGTTGGGGCTTGGTGAGTTGAAGCCCACATCGGTTACTCTGCAGTTGGCTGATCGTTCTGTGAAAGCCCCACGGGGCATGTTAGAGGATGTCCTTGTCAAGGTGAATAATTTCTACTTTCCTGCTGACTTCATTGTCCTTGACACAAAGCCAGTCCACCCCACAGCCCTTAAATCTCAAACACCTGTCATCTTAGGTCGTCCTTTTCTAGCCACGGCCAATGCACAAATTTCTGTGAGGAGTGGAGCGATGGAGGTATCATTCGGCAATATGAAACTGAGTCTGAATATGTATTTGGCCGCTCAACAGCCTCATGAGGAGGAAGATTGCTTTGCAGTCGATGTCGTTCATGAGTTAGTAGAAGAGGCATTGCTGTACATTTTGGTTGAGGATCCTCTTGAGGCATGTCTTGCCCATTTTGGCTATGAGGAGTTCGATATTGACCAATCCACTGCTGAGGTCAATTCTTTGTTAGACCTCGCACCTTGTATGGCCAAACCTACTTGGCGAACTCCTTTCGAGCCTTTGCCTGCTTTGTCTAGCACTCCAGCTTTTCCCTCCATAGAAGCCCCACCGAAGCTTGAATTGAAGCCTCTCCCGGCTTCTCTGAAGTATGTTTTCCTTGGCCACGATGACACCTTGCCCATGATCATTGCCTCTGACCTTTCTTTCGAGCAAGATGGTCAATTACTTAAGGTGCTTAAAAAGCACAAAGGTGCGATAGGGTGGTCAGTGGCCGACCTCAAGGGTATTGATCCCTCCGTTTGCATGCATCGCATTCATTGCGAGGAAAATACAAAACCATCAAAAGAGATGCAAAGGAGGTTGAACCTTAACATGAAGGAGGTCGTTATGAAAGAGGTGGTCAAATCGCTGGATGTCATATACCCCATCTTTGATAGCAAGTGGGTGAGTCCCACTCAAGTAGTGCCCAAGAAGTCAGGCATTACTATCGTTGAGAATGATAAGGGTGAGCTTGTGCCCACACGCATGACAACTGGTTGGCGTGTGTGTTTTGATTATAGGAAGCTCAATTCCATGACTAGGAAAGATCATTTTCCACTTCCATTTATTGATCAAATCCTAGAGAGGTTGGCGGGCCAGAGCTATTATTGTTTTCTGGATGGCTATTCCGGATATAACCAAGTGGCCGTTGACCCAGTGGATCAAGAGAAGACTACCTTCACCTGTCCCTATGGTACTTACGCTTATCGGCGCATGCCTTTTGGCTTATGCAATGCACCTGTGACCTTTCAAAGGTGTATGATGGCTATCTTCTATGACATGGTGGAGGAATTTCTAGAAGTATTCATGGATGACTTCTCGGTCTTTGGGGCCTCCTTTGATTCATGTCTCAAAAATCTTGCAAAGGTGCTTAAACGGTGCAAGGAGACTAACCTGGTTCTAAGTTGGGAAAAGAGCCACTTCATGGTTCATGAGGGGATTGCTTTGGGCCACATAGTATCCAAGAGGGGGATTGAAGTTGACAAGACAAAAGTTGACTTAATTTCTCGACTTCCTCCCCCCTCATCAGTTAAGTAAATTCACTCTTTCTTGGGACACGCTGGGTTTTATAGGCGTTTTATCAAAGATTTTTCTAAAATTGCTAAGCCTTTGTGTGATCTTTTGGCTAAGGATGCCCCCTTCATTTTTGATGAGGCTTGTATGAGAGCTTTTGTGAAGCTCCATGAGACGTTGTCCACAGCACCTATCATGCAGTCCCCCAACTGGTCTCTACCCTTTGAAATTATCTGTGATGCATCCGACTACACAGTCGGTACTGTTTTGGGTCAGCGGGTTGACAAGATCCCTCATGCCATTTCTTATGCGAGTAAGACCCTCTCCGGTGCGCAATTGAACTATACCACTACGGAGAAGGAATTACTCGTTGTGGTCTTTTCCCTTGACAAGTTCCGGTCCTACCTCTTAGGTTCGAAGGTCGTAGTATACACTGATCATGCCGCTTTGCGGCATTTACTTTCAAAGAAGGAGACCAAACCTAGGTTGATTAGGTGGATTCTGCTCCTCCAAGAGTTTGATGTGGAGATTCGAGACAAGAAAGGATCTGAAAATTCTGTAGTAGACCACTTATCAAGGATCCTGGTGGATGCCTCTGGTGACACCTTGCCCTTCAAGGACTCATTCCCCGATGAGCAGCTCTTTGAGGTGTCACAAGTGCGACCCCCATGGTATGCACACATAGTCAACTACCTAGCCACATGAGCGCTTCCCCCTCATTGGTCCAAGCATGACAAGGACCGTTTCTTTGCGCAGGTTAGGCACTATTTTTGGGAGGATCCAGAACTCTTTAAGTTGTGTTCGGACCAGGTGATTAGGAGGTGCGTTCCTGAGACTGAGTACCATAGCATTCTCACCTTCTGTCATTCACTTGAGTGCGGAGGGCATTTTAGTGGGAAGAAGACGGCGGCGAAGGTCTTACAAAGCGGTTTTTATTGGCCCACTATGTTTAAGGATGCATATGTGTTTTGCAAGGCATGCCTTGAGTGCCAGAAAATTGGCACTATTTCGCGCCGTGATATAATGCCATTGTCCTCCATCCTTGTTGTGGAGATGTTTGATGTTTGGGGGATAGACTTCATGGGTCCGTTTCCATGTTCGCATGGGAACGCATATATTCTTGTGGCAGTGGACTACATGTCCAAGTGGGTGGAAGCGGTAGCCACCAAGACCAATGACCACAAAGTTGTGGTCAAGTTTCTTCAAAGTAATATTTTTACTCATTTTGGCTATCCGCGGGCGATTATTAGTGATGAGGGCACCCATTTTCTTAATAAACACTTCGCCGCCCTGGTGCGAAAGTATTATATCATTCATAAGGTGGCAACACCTTATCACCCTCAGACTAGTGGGCAGGTTGAAGTGTCAAATAGGGAGATTAAATGCATACTTGAAAAGACGGTTAGGCCCGATCAAAAAGATTGGTCTTTAAGGCTCGATGATGCTTTATGGGCCTACCGTACAGCTTATAAGACCCCTATTGGCATGTCTCCTTACCGGTTAGTTTTTGGTAAGGCATGTCATTTGCCCGTTGAGTTGGAGCATAGAGCTATGTGGGCCATTAAGAAGTTTAACTTCGATATGGCCACTGCAGGGTTACATCGTAGGCTCCAGCTTGCTGAACTGGAAGAGTTACGCAATGAAGCATATGATAGTGCACGAATTTATAAGGACAGGACTAAGGCATTTCATGATAAACACATTGTTAGAAAGTCCTTTGAAGTTGGTCAAAAAGTGTGGCTCTTTAATTTTAGACTTAAACTTTTCCCGGGTAAGTTGAGGTCACGTTGGGATGGTCCATATGTTGTCATTCGTGTTTTCCCCCACGGAGCTGTAGAGATTAAGGATCCACGTGTTGGTAATGTTTTCATGATCAATGGCCAATTGCTTAAACCTTATGGAAGGAATTGGTGATGGCGTGGTGGATGGTGCCACAGTGGAGTCCATTACTTTGATGGACCCAATTTATATAGATCAGTGCTTTCATTGGAAGTCTAGGAGACTTAAAATCCATGGAGTTTGTGATATCTCTAGTGTTTGCCGTGCTCGAAACGGTTTCCAACAGTCTGGTATAGCCACCTTGTCAAAGCTACGTATGTAGTACTTAGGAGGTTGGGTCTGGCAGCAGGCGCGTAGTTAGCAGCGAGAAATCTGTTTGAACCATCCGACTTTAGTGTCAAGCTTGGCAGAGATTGCTTCATAAGCTGAGTGGTGGGTAAGGAATATGGCAGCCTCAGAGGGAGTGACAGCCTGTTAGATGATGGCACCACTTCTTAAGATATCGTTGAATCCTACGCATATTGCTCTTCCAACAAGTAAGGAACCACAGTCTTTGACAAGGGAGAAAAGTAGTACCCGTGTCTTTCGCGTGAAGAAAGTGGATGGATTTTTATTTTATTTGTACTTCTTGCCTTTATTTATGTTCTTTAGTTGTTTTTCTTGTATATATTTTGTTGTTTTTGAGGCTAACGTTTTGCAGGTTGTTCAATCCAAGTTGGGGGGTCTCCCTCTTGCTATAATAGTCTGCTATGTTCCTCCTTTTCGAGGTGATACCTTTCCTTTCTTTTGCATTTTTGTCCTATCTTTTTATTTTTATACTTTCAATGAGGGCATCGAATGGTTCAAGTTGGGGGGAGGGACTACTTCGTATTTTAAAAATCCAAAAAAATTAAAAAAATAGTGGGACCCTTTTGCATGCAGTTTGACACTTGTTGTGATTATTTATTGGATAACTGAGTTGAGGTGTGTTGCCTACCATAATGATATCTGTTTTTGGCATGGTAGTTCTACTTGCTAACTTGTCTTAAGAAGTTGATTATGACACTTTGGTTTGGCACTCTTGCACTTCACATATATTTGGGCTTTGATCACTAGTGAGTTGTGAATTGACTGTTCTTGATGGCTAGATTAGTGGAGACTTATGCCCTAGTGAGCTTTTGTGCCTTATCTTTTTGTTGGAGTGGTGTCAAGTAAACTCTTAGTTTGTCATGGAAAGAGTCAACTTATTGAGGCCTTATTATTCTTGATTGCTGAGTGTTGGAATTTGAACGCATAATACTATCTCTCGATTTTGGTTAGTCATGTGGATGTTACACCCCTGGGAGAGGATTATAGGCATTTTCTTGATGCTTGAGCCAGTTCGTTCCTTTGTGTTCACATTTATCCCTTACGAGCCACTTTGAGCCTTGTATACTTAGCCTTTTCTTGGTTAGCTCCACCTTCCATATTGTGTTTGGAGAAAGGCAAAAGGTGTAATTTTTGGATAGATTGAGAAATTTTGTGCTTGAATTGGTGATATCCCTTAAAAAAAAAAAAGAAACACACAACACAAAAAAAAAAGGGGGAAAAAAAGAAAGAAAGGGGCACCAATATGTTTGAAAAGAAGGAATCATGCTTTATGGTTGGAAAATATTGAAAGGGTAGAAGGAAAGAAAAGGTAGAGTTGAAAAAGTGAAAAAATTTGGGCTCACATTGTTAAATTAGCTCTAAGTTGTTTGCCTATTCTCGGACACATGATATCTTACCCTAACCTTGAAATATTTTTCCTTACCCTACGTTACAACCGAAATTAAAGTCCTATTTGATCCTTGGAGTGTGGATTGATGGATGTGAGAGTGACTTCCAATGCTTGGTGTTCCGTTCATGAGATTGAGTGTCCACCATAAAAAGCGTTCTTTTCGTGTCATAGTGTGCGAGTGCTTTGCTTTCATTTATATTACTTCTAACCGCACACTTGAGAGTTCAAAAAATATGCACCTTTGTTTCGAGTGATTTTTCTTTGTGAGTGCATGACACTGTGAGAATTGAAGTCGAGACTCGGACCGGAAAGAGCGGTTAATCATTGCAAACTTGTGGTTGAGGCCCATATCACACACATGCTAAGACTATGTGCCATGGTTTATTTCTTGACTTGATAGCGTTTGGAACTATTTGCGCCTTCTTATATCTTTGTGATAGCTGTGCAATTTTTTTTTTTTTTGCTTGATGGGTCAATAAATTGCATGACGATTTTGGATTCCATGTGAAAGGGTTCCCCGTATTTTGTGGGTAATCACTACTGAAAATCCTCACAAGACTTCACTCGTCCTACCGGGGCCGCCTGGGAGTTTAAAGGAACTATCAGTCTTTATTTGTTTTCTATAGTTGCATTTTATTTTTCTTTGCTCGAGGACTAGCAAAGTATAAGTTTAGGGGTGTGATAGGCACTTAAATGTTCGCATAAGCGCACACTAATTTATCCTTACTAAGTCCATTTATATTGTTACCCGAAACTTAATGCTTGATTTTTGTGTTTTAGGTATTTGGAGGTTCTTACGTTTGAAGGGGCTTTAATATTGTTGCTCCTGCAGTGCATGTGTTCTTGGAAGTGAATGTGTAACAGATGAATACAATTTGAGTACTTGTCTTGGTGGCCCAAGGATTGTATTGTAGTATTTCTTATTTTGATCGAGACTTGGACTTCTACTACATGATGGTGGGCCCAGTGTTTAATACCCACCCAATGGTTAATTGTCTTGGTGGGCCAACGCTTTAATAGAGAGCTCGGCTGGGAATTAAAAAGGAGAGCAAGGGCTTTTACGAAGTTGGCTCCAGAAACCTATAAAATAAATCATCATGCGCATAACAGCAAGAGCAAGCACGCCATCAGAGAATGGAAAGCCGAGATCGAGAGCTGTGCAGAACTATTTCTTTGACAGTCAATCACGGTGGAAAACAGAAGCAATATCGCGATGAGTTCCACCCCGATGTCCGGCTAAACTCGTTTCTAGGGTATAGATGAAACTCGATCTCTGAGTAATAATGTTTATATTTTGATTTAGTGTTTTATTATTCGAATCATGGTTGTATAATATAAGGATTTATTTGCGGTATTAGTTTTCTCTATCAAATCTTGTGTATAATTTTCTAGATTTTTATGCACGTTCATGCAACAGTTCTTAATTGTTCTGTGATAGCTGGGTAAGATGGGTTATGCTCCGTAAGACGCGTCGTGCTATTAGACGATCCGTGCTATAGAGACGGATCGTACTAGTAAGACGGTTCGTGCTAGGCGGCGATACCCCATGCTATTCGGTAATTCATAGAAATCTTTTGGTGATACCGTGAGGGCCCGCGAACCCTAACGATATCTGGATTGATTCGAATAATAGACCTTTATCATCGTATAGAGATTGTTACAATGGGTCGAGTGGATTCGAAACCCTAGATCTTTTCTCTCATAAATTCTCACTTTTTATTGCTTATTTTTATTCAGCTTTAAATATTTTAGAAATCAATAATCAAATCTCTTTTCGAATTAAGTTAGAAATCAATTAAAGCAATCACAATTTAGCCTTCGTAATCCCTGAGGATGATACTCGGAGTACTTACCGCTATCTTTTAGATAGTAGTAATTATTCTGTTTTATTAATTATTTTTGATACGAAAACGACACGATCAGGGACTCTGGTCATGCCACCATTGTGGGAGAGGAAGTTGAATGGAAAAAACCCATGAATGGGTGGGTTAAAATCAATTTCGATGGGGGGCTGGACAATCACCGAGAGTCAAGTGGTCTAGGCATTGTGATCGGAGACTTGCCTGGCCATTTTAGAGCGGCTAGAGGTTCTCACTTCGGATATTTGATGAGCCCAGTAGTGTTGGAGGCGATGGCGGCACGAGAAAGTTTGGTCTTTGCGAAAGAACTTGGGTTGCAGAAGATGCATATTGAAGGAGATTCCCAATTGGTGATTGGCATGATTCAAAAGTAGCAAGATGTCGACGCAGCAGTTGGGGTTCTAATTGCGGATGTGACCCCGGCTAAGGCAGGAGTTTGAAGATACAAGAGTGAGTTTTATTCGAAGGATTGGCAATTCGGTGGCACATATTGTGGCCAAAGATGCTGCTGGAAGAGGGAGTGGGATTCGATCGTGGGGAATTCTATCCCCCCCTTGGCTTTTTTCATCCATCATGTGAGGATGAGAGCCCTTCTTGATGTGTTGATTTTATTTCCCTGAGATTAATAAAATCTATCCTAAACTTCGGCAAAAAAATAAATAAATAAAATACTCCTAATCAATGACGATTTCTCTTTTTTCTTTTTTTGCCTTTACTCAAATTTTCATTCCGTTTGTTAATTTGGCGTTATTTTTATTATTAATTTGTCTTGATGAGAGTTTTGGATTAACTTTTTCATTAAAAAATATATAAGCTTTGAACATAATTTTTTACTTTATAAATTTTTTTCATCGAGATAAATTAATAATTCACAAAAATTGATGCTAAATTAGCTAAAGAGACAAGAATTTAAATAAAGACACAATAATAATCCTCGAATATTATTTATCCATAGGTTTTTTTTGTACTTTATTAAACAAAATGTGTTTTTTTAAAACTTTATTCCAAAACTATGTTAAAGCTGGCTAAAAAGTGATTATTTCTCAAACAAATTGGGTAAAGGTAATTTTTTTTTTTACTTTTTCGATTCCTCTCGTCGAGACGATTCAATAACCCCCAAAAGTTTGGCGCGAAACTAAAAAATGCAGAAAAAATTCAAATAAGGACAAAATTTTCAAATTTAAGTTAAGTTTATAAGAACATAGCCTTAAAATTTCTCGTTTCTCGACTTTTCTTTTTCTTTTAAAAAATAGTTATTTCTCAAAATATTTGGGTAAAAGTATTTTTTTTTACTTTTTTTACTGTTATCCACAAAAATTTGGTGCAAAATTAACAAACGCGACTAAAAGAAAAAGTGCTTAGTGGAAGGGGGCTTCAGTCTTGGTATCCATTCTCTTTCTTTCTTTGTGTGTGTGTTTCCCCTTCTTTTTGTGGATTTTACCATTGAACTCCGAGTAAATGAGGGCTACTAAACAGTAAACTCCAACAAGTAGAGTCGACAGAGTACGTGATCTCTATTTGGTTTTTTTAAGTTCTCGAGCACTTTAATCTGGTGTAAAAAATATATAAATTAATAAACAAAAATATACTTTTTTGAGATTTGAAAACGCACAAATTTCAGTAGTAAACATTTAAATTGGAGCAGGGAATATATTTGTCTGTGTGTGGATCTTCTGGCATAACCTCTTTATTAAAGTAAAGGGCAGGTTGGGACCACTCCCAACTGTGTATAAAATGTTGTACAGGATTTTCTTTCCCACAAATAGAAGGCTGCAAATAGACGTTCAATTACTTTCTTGTGTTTGCATTGGACAACACTATAGCATAATGGCCAGTTCAGATTTTCTATTCCAAGTTCTATCATGTGTGGCTTGTTAATATTTTGCTCGAGATTTATTTGTTACACAAAAAGAACAAGCAGTTATATGCATCAGGCATTGATTAAAGCTCATATATCGACTTCTGTTTTACATCAACTAAGGCACGTTTGAGATTGACTAATCAAATAAACAAATCAAAGCTTGGATCTAACTTTAAACTCTTAAGTTTCAAGCCAACCTTGAACAATTCACTTATCGACTCGTTCCGTTTGTTTATCAGCCCTCTACTTAATGCAAAACTTCCATTGTTCCTTCAAGATATGCTGTGTTGGAACTCCCAGACGTCCCTGTAATATAAAGTTGCCTCTTTTGCATGATTACTACAAGAGAGGCTGGTCCACAACACGGTGGATTCTCTGTACCAAATTCTCTGTACCTCTTTATCGAAATATATTTTGGGTCGCTAGATTGGGTGAAATTTTTTTTTTTCAAAAATTTTATGTGATCCAATAGCTAGCAATGCATTTCGGCATAGAGATACAGAGAATTTCGGTACAGGCACTGGCTAACAAATGTAATGATTTCTTTACTTAGAGTGACATTCAGGTGCATTTGATTTCATGTTAGTAGTACTCGGCACATCCTTTGCGCTTATATGTTTTGACACCAGGCCAGTTTTCCACAACTTTGTTTTTTAGAATTTGTTCCAAATCAGTCAAAAGTGTTTGTTTCTTTCTTCAGCAACTGTCCCGCAAAGTTGCTGGAGTTGCCCACACCCATATATCTTACTCATAAGATAGTTCTGCAGTGTGATAAGTTGTTGGACTTTCCGGACCATTAACGGAGAGGTTGCCGACCGATACATAGATATCATTGCCATATTGACATTCAAATCCTATGTTCACTGATTCTTCGAGGAGCAGGATATTTGCTTATCTTATCTCAGTAGCATTTTACGTATATACTCTTATTATCGTATACTCTTTCTTGTTTTGTAGACTTTAAAATACTTTCCAGAAGTTCAACGAAATATGTAAGGTTCTTGAGCTGAGCTAATTGTTTTTCATAATACCTGACCACAAATTTTTAAGTTTGGAAGTATGTATGTACAAGAAAACAACGTAACATTTTTGTTATGCTTTTTTCTAGGCTGAAAGAGGAGGAAAGTACTACACCAGATATTTCCAATAATTGATTGAACTTCAGGAGTGCAGATAACATCTAAACGAATCCACTGATCACATAATATTATCTATCATCTTGAGTTAGCTCAGCTTAAATCAATAAACTGACAATATCTAAATTGTAGGCCTTCAAGATTTGTGGTTAGTGAGCTGCAGCTTTTGGAGGCAACAGAAATGACCATTTTCTGTGGGAATTTAGTCTCTTTGTATGAATGTGGAAACAACTGCAAATCTGGACTTTCACCCATCATCAATCCATATTCCTGCATCAACCATGTTTTGGCCATTTCTGTTGACATTCTTGTGGTTTTCATCTACTTATTTACGTTCGTCTATAGACCATCCTCAAGCAAGACCCTTGCCTTACTGGACTCCCAACGGTACTTCACATTGCAAATTTCTTCAGTCATTCTCAGTGTTGCATTGGGTTTGATTTATTTTGGATTAGGTATTTGGATCGTTGTGGAGAAATTGATATCGCAAGATAGCATAGCACCTCAGCACGGGTGGCTAACATTGCTATTCCAGGGGTTCACATGGTTATTTCTGGCTATAACTGTGACCTTCCAAGGCAACGGTATCCACATATCATGACCATAAGGCTTTGTTCTGTACTTGTCTTCTTATTTTCAGGATTTCTCTTCATTCCATCAATGTGGCTATCTATTGTGGACAAAGTAGTGTCAGTTAAGCGTGTGCTAGATATGTTTTCTTTTTCTGCAGCAATTCTATTGCTCTTCTGTGCATTCGGGGACCAAAATTATGCAGAAACCAATATTAATGCACTCCACGAACCTCAACAAGGTGAATCAGCTGTTAGTGGGAATGAAAACATAACGCCTTTCACAAATGCCGGATTTTTTTAGCAGAATGTTGTTTTGGTGGTTGAAGCCATTACTTAAACAGGGTAAGGAGAAAGTTCTTGAGGACAAAGACATTCCAAAGTTGAGGCAAGTGGATCAAGCGGAGACGTGTTACTTCGGACCTCAGGAGAAGCTAACTAAACAGAAAGAAAAAGGAACACTGAATCCTTCAGTTTTGAAAACAGTATTTCTCTGGCAGTTGAAAGCTATTTTAGTTTCTGGATTTTTTGCGTTGATCAAGGTAATCACACTGGCTACCGACCCGTTGTTTCTGAGGGCTTTCATTTTGGTTGCTGAAGGAAAGGAAACGTTCAAATATGAGGTATATGCTCTCAGTGCAGGCCTTTTCCTTGGGAAATGCTCCGAATCACTGTCAGAGAGGCAATGGAGCTTTAGAACTAGACTAGCTGGGCTCCAAATAAGGTCCTTGCTAACTGCAGCAATTTACCAGAAGCAACTAAAACTCTCAAATGCTGCTAAGACAAACCATTCTCCTGGTCTAATAACCAATTATGTCATGGTGGATGCTTATAGAATAGGCGAATTCCTGTATTGAATTCTTCAGTCATGGACAATTGGCCTTCAGGTCTGCCTTGCATTTTCAATCGTATTCTACGCTATGGGGACTGCAGCTATTGTAGCAGTGGTAGTGATTGTTTTGACCGTGTTGGCAAATTATCCAGCGGCCAAATTACAGCATAAGTATTTGGCAAAGCTTATTGTGGCACAAGACAGGAGGCATAAGGCTGTGGCAGAGGCACTGACAAACATGTATTAGTCTTAAAACTGTATGCTTGGTAGAGAAGAATCAAACAATTTGTCAGCAATCTTGTCACAAAAAGGGTACTATATGGTTCTATTTTGGGTATCCCCAATCATGGTATCAGTTGCTACATTTTGGGCTTGCTACTTACTTGGGATTCCTATCAATGCCAGAAATGTGTTCACATTTCTTGCAGCTTTCCGCCTTCTTCAGGAGTCCATAAGAATGATCCCTGATGTTGGGGCAGTGTTTATTGAAGCAATTGTTTCATTCTTGCAAATCATAAAGTTTCTCAATGCACCTGAATTGCAGAATAGATATGCCAAGAAAATGCACGATGCGGAGGGACTCAACCAGGCAATATTTATTAGTACCACCAGAATTTCATGGGATTCTAGCTCTTTAAAGCCAACTCTAAATGATATAAACTTGGTGGTTCATTGTGGTGAGAAGATATGTGTATGTGGAGAGGTTGGCTCGGGTAAATCGACCCTTATAGCAGCAATTCTTGGGGAGGTTCCAGACATCAATGGCATAGTAAGTCTTCAATTACTTCTTTTACGGCTTGAAATTTAGCAAACTATGAATCGGCCGGCCTATACATATGATGAAATTTAGCAAACTAAGACTTCAAGCTGCTCGTGACCCGCTAGGACAAGTTGTTGCGACGGCTCAGATTTGTTTGGTCCAAAGGTTGATGTGTGCTCTCCAACTCTCTTAAGAAAGTGCCCACAATCTTTCAAATATTTCATAAAAATGCCATCTCTTTTTTTTACCCAATTTCTGTCATTGGCATAATGAAAAAATTATAATAATTCTAGCTCCTGTCATTTGCCACCTCTCCTCTCCTCTCTCTCTCTCTCTCTCTCTCTCTCCTGCTCCTACTCCCACTCCTATCATCTTTTGAATCCCCACCGAGGTCTACAAATCCTGTCGGAAGCTAGGCCAAGAAACATTCCTTTGGGATTTTTGATTTATTCCGGCGAAGCGGGTTGAACAAAGCTACATGAAAGCTGGGCCAAGAAAGCTCCGTGAAAGCAAAGGTAATGGGTCTAACAAAAAAATCATTTTTTGAAAGCCATGTGAAACATTCCTTTGGGATTTTTTTTTTGTAGAGATCCGTATTTGTGGAAATCGTTTAAAGGTTTTATAATGTTAGAATATGGAATAAATGAGTGATTTATTGAATTATTTGATTTAGGGTCAATGTGGGAAGGTTGTTTGTAGAGAGGTACACATGCAATTTGTGATTGTGTGAGAATATATGTGTGGGTGTGTGTGTAGGGGAGAAAAATTTCCCATTAATCCTCTCTCTCTCATCTCCCGACCACTTTCTCAGTTCCCTATCAGCTCTCTCTCACTCTCTTGCTCTCTCACCCAAAATTCCACCAAGAAAACCACCAAGATCCGCCTCCATTCCACCCCTCAATCGTAGTCTTGAGTTTCAATTTCGTGGGTTTCGCTCGGAGGAGCAGTATTCGGTTGATTTTGAAGTTTGGAGAGCTAGGGCTTGCTGATCAAATCGCGTGGGTTTCGATCCTCAATTTGAGGTAGGGACTTCTTCCTCTTGTTATGAGTTTATGTGATGATTAAGTGCCTAAATTGTGCTTTAGTTCGTTGGATTTCGACTTTGTGCTCATTCTCGATTTTCTGCAAAATCGCATGCTGTAATGCATTGGTACCGATACCTATTTTTTGAGGTACCGATACCTACTTTTTGAGATACTGGTACCTTGATCTTTGATTGCTCTCTGGATTGATTTGGTACCAATACCTATGTTTTGTGGTATCGGTACCTAATGCTCAAAAAACAGTTTTGAGGATGTTGAATTCCCATTGATTGTATTGGTTTCCGATCACTTCTAACACACTCTAAATATTGTTAAATCATCCCTAAACTTGATTAATTGGATTCCAATGATTCGTTAATCATTCCAATCCCTCGATACTTGTTAAGCATAATCTTAGCTCCGTTGTAAATGGAAAATGTACCGTAAGGATGTTTAGGTGTACTATAGGTTATACGAGGCGTTGTGGTGAGTATGATGGGTAGTTGTGAGTCTGGTTAGTGATCCGAAATGTACCATTGTAACTCGTATCTTTGTGATTCATCTCATTGATCTTCCTAAACTTCTTGGGCTCTCGTTTTGTGACATTCTAGCATAGAGGCTAGTGGTTAGTATGTCGTAAAGTTACTTATGAGTTCTGTATGCTATGTAGGATGTGGTGATATACATAGGGGAAATGTGTATACTTATCTACTAGTTGATGTTATGATATGGTTGATTGTTTCGGAGTGCTTTGAAACGTTAATGATCAATTGGTAAGTGGATATAATGAGATCATGTGGCATGTTGTATGGATGATATAGATTGGTTATAAGTTGAGAATGAGGTCATTCAGGAATATGAAATGGGAAACAAGCAATAGAATGATACCACGAATATAAAGAAAGCCACGGATCCACCAGATGGTGCGATGCCAGAATGAACATGGGACGCACGGGGTCCCAAATGCCCGGACAAGAATGAAAGATTTCTAGTGGACGCACGGGGTCCCAAACGCCCGGACAAGAATGAAAGGTTTCTAGTGGACACAAGGGGTCCCAAGCGCCCGGACAAGAAAGAAAGATTTTTAGTGGACACATGGGGTCCCAAATGCCCAGAATTGTATTGAAGCGAAAAATGGCTAATACTTAAGAAATACAAGACGAATTGATTATATTCAAAAAGGGAAATTAGTGAATGTTCGTACTATTCTGCCAAGAGGTATACTCGTTGTCATTAACATCTTGGGATTCGTTGTACATATATATTGTTGTTCACATAATACTGTTGGTGCGTGATCATTACATATACATATAGATAGAGGCAGAAAGGGGTATTTGCGTAGCAATGGACAAGTGACGGGTGTGGACACATTGTGGTCTAATTAGAATAATTCGAGTCAGTTTATGCTTCTAGTTTGGCGTATGAGTTGTTAGGAATACCCATATGAAATCATGATCCATTGGTTGTAGTATGCTCATTTGTGATGGAAGTCTCATGTTTCTTTGTGGTATCTCATCGTATTCACTCACTCTAAGTGCATGACTCATTATATTTTCTTATAACTTGCGTATAGATTCTCTACTGGGCTAGTGTAGCTCAACCTATCATTTTCAGGTACATCACAGGGGCACAGTCATGGAGTGCATGCAGACATCACAGACTACAGTTATTTTCGGAAGTACTTGTCTATCTTCGTAAAACAAATTGCATTGTATTGTTTTCTCTATTTTTGGAATACTCTATCGGTTGGACAGACTTGTGGATTCGGAAACTATAATGTATGTTGGGGTACTGTATGTACTATTGTGAGGATTTGTATTTAGAATGGTATTGTTATTTATGTTGAAAATCAAGGGCGCGACATTTTTTGGGAGTTTTTGATGTCTGTTTCTTTCCAGGGTGAAAGTAGTGTTTAAATTTCAATCTAGCTGCTGCTCTTGGTGGATTTTGTGCCTGTTCCAAGTGTTCAAGAAATTTGGGTGATTTTTGTTGGTGAGGGTGGGTTTGTTGTTAAATGTTATACATAATCGAGTTTTGTTATTTTGACTCCTCTCGACGTTCCGTTTTGAATGATAATTTAGTAGTGTAGTCCGCACTCAGGTCCATATGTTTTTAGACCCTTCTTTTTCTTTTTCTCCTCCTTTTCTATTATCATCGGGTTGCCCGTGCCTACATGGGTAGAAATTAATACAAGTCTTGGCAGAAATTAAACTTTAGAATAGTAACTCCATGGGTACATAATTTTCAGCAAATTGAGCCAATTCCAACCGGGGTGGGTAGTGCCATAGGCACGGGCAAGCACTATGCCTTTGGTGATCGCTTACACTGATGTATTTTACCCAAAGCCTGAGTTCTCTGTAATTTTTTTCGATAGCCTGTTTTTTTCTCATGATCCGAACTAATTTTTTTTACTCTTTATATGGTTAGTTTATGGCATTTGATAACTATTAGTGCTTGAAGTTACATTAAGGTTTTTGATTTATGGGTTCTAATATGTTCTTTAATTTCTACAAATGAGTTTAGTGTATGAGGTGGGGGATCCATAGTACGTAGTGTTTTTTTAACTTTTTTACTTGGTATTTACTGGGGTTCCATAATCAAATTGATAATCCTATGTTGTTAGCTTAAAAGTTCAGTTGGGGGAGTGCCGTAAGAATAGGTAATTCTCTTTCGTGCCACTAAGAAGAGGATCACATACTACACACTAATGAATTGATTTAGTGTTTGAGCCATGCACTAGCTAGCAAATGCCATAGGCACGACAATTCCAACAGGGGTGCATAGTGCTGTAGGCACGGACAAGCACAAGTAATTTTATATAACAGTCTAGCCTTTCATTTTGTTGACTTCAACATTAGAATTACCCATGGCAAAATTCAAGATGATCAGAAATCACTAAACGCTAATTAAATCACATGTTTTTAATGAAGATGGATGATAAGAGTTTGACCATTGATTTCTCTTGAGAACAATACGATTCGTTTTTTTTTTTTTTAAACATGGTAGGATACTTTCACTCATTAATAAAAAACCATAGTAGTACATCGAAGATGATGATTTTCGTTTCACAGAGGATATATTCAATAACTAACTAGAAGGTCTAGTTTTCCAAGTACGAATACCAGAACCTCGCAAACATGAAATTGCCAAAGTGTGAGTAACTACTCTACGAATAAAAACAAAATCACAAATCCTAACTGATCAACTCCTCGGTGAATATCTTCGATGACAACTTCCACTTCCAATTTTTTGCAACCCAAAATATGAACCGATGGAAAAGCCGATCTGATTTGTCATCGAACCACCATCGCTGCCAAAGGACCATCACTGCTACCATTGTCGAAATTCAAAGCGGCACCTTGATGACGAAGGAGAAGCCGAGATAAATGAAAAAATGGAACAACACCAAAAAACTCTCAAATCGATCTGAGATTGAAAGAAAAAAGACCTCCCTGGACATGAGGGATTAAGGAAAGCGAGGAAAGAAACCATCACTTACGGGGAAGAAAACATCCATCAACTTTAAAACCCTCCGAAGATCCCAAAAAAAAAAAAACTTTGAAACCCTCCCATCCTGCCGCCGCATTAGGGAGGTGAAAATCCTAGGAGGAGGGAGGGGAAGGAAAAGAGAAAACGACTAAGGTTTTTTCCTTCAGTTTCGTACCTATTAGCATCTCCAACCCATGCTCTAATCCTTCAAATTTTCCTTCATCCCTCCATTTTGAGGAAATTAAAATCAATTCTAACCCATCCTCCAAAAAAGTGTTTTGACGTAAATCCTCCATTCTAACCACAACAACCCACCCCACCCCCCAAATGAAGACAGAAAAAGAAAGTGTTTTGGAGGATGGGTTGCAGCAAACACATCCTCCAAAATAGTAAAAACTAAAATATAGAGATATGAAGTAATGAAGGATGGATTAATGGGGATGCTCTTAGGCTAAAAAAGTTTAATATGTTTCGTTTAATACACCGATTTCGGTTAATCTATTTTTTTGCTTGAATAATACTCAATATCAACACATAAGACCGTGTTAAGTATCTGTTGACCTCTCTTCGCCGTGCAAAAAAAGTCACATTAACTTCACATGGGAATCGTATTTCTATTATAACAAGAAAATTACGTATTGTTCGAACTGAAAATTCACCACATATGTGTATTTATATGTATCACTAGCTACAACCATGTTATTACTCCTGTATGTATAAAAAAAAAAAAACTCTTCCATGGAGGAAATTCACTCTTTTACGGAAGAATTTGTTATAAATTTGGATTGTTAATTGCTGAGACAATGCAGCTGAGATGCTGATACAGGGAGGCGTGTTGGAATAGAAGAACGCGCAACAAGGACAATCACGAACAAGTATGAACTAGAGGTACTTCCTCTACGAACACATAATAATGAGAAAACTCTCAATTTTCATTAATCAAATCAAAAAACAACTCCTTAGCCCCAGGGCATACAACCTTATTTATACTAATAGAATTCCTAAACCTACCTTTCTTAAAATCTAAAAAGGAAAATAAACATAAGGAAATAAAATCAATCCTAATTTTCCTTGACCAAGAAACCTATTCAAAATATATAGGAAAACTAGATCAAATCAAACTAGGAAAATAAATACTTATAAATTATCTTGACTAAAATAAAACATTCCTACTAAAATGCTAAACTCAAAATAATAACTTAAGATTCCTATATTTCTAGAATAATCAAAATATTGGCTTACATCATCCTCCCCCGCTTGAAGAAACTCGTCCTCGAGTTTATATAGTTGAATTCGCCAAAGCTTGTCTGCATCAATCTTGTACTTCAAATTTATTTTTTCTAACCCAAACTGTAAACAACAATTTGAAAATTGTGAGGAAATAATTTCCATCATTAAAACAAATCTATCTTCCTCCTGGATCGAAACACAAGGACGCTTGCATGTAGTGTATTCAATAAACTCCCAAAACGGATCAATAAATTCAATTTCCAACAACACCAACTTTGTAACTTCTTCTTTTTGCAACATTTTCTGATTTTCTTTTTTTGGAATTTTCTCCATTGGTTTTTCGTCAAAAATTGGTGGCTTATTACAATCCACTACTGGATCTGGAATAATATTTGATGTGAATAGCCACTCGATGATAGCTTCATCCACTTTTGTCCTCCCCCTTGACTGATGGTTGCCAGCCAAAGGTTTGGTGATAAAAACATCATCCGACACCTCCTCCTCTTTCGGAAACCGAGGTTGAATCAGACGATGGCGAGGTGGGTTTCCACCAACGACAAACAAGGCAACAATCAGATCAGTCAGCGCTCCAAATGCCTCCTCCGTCTGCTGCTCAAGTTGTTGAAACCTATCCTCCGGCCATTCGAGCATCTCGAGCAACATCATCTCGCTCATAGACTTCATCAACATAAGCTGTATGACCTCCTTGACCTCCAGCATGTCCTCCGGCCATAGTTAGGATTGGAACGAGAGCTCTGATACCAACTGCTGTAGCGCAGCCTCCTTTTACGAAACTATTTGCAAGAAGAGATCACGAACTTGCTTCTGTTAAAGATTCTCTCTTTGAAATATGAACACAAATGGGTATGAACTAGAGATACTCCCTCTTCGAACGCACGATATGAGAAAACTCTCAATTTTTCTTTAATTCAATTACAACTCCTTTAGCCCGAAGGCTTACAACTTATTATATAGGAAAAAACCTAACCCTAATTGATTCGTCCGAAAAGGAAGCAGAATCAATTAATTAACAAAAATTACGAAAAACAAAAAATTCTACTTTGACTAGGAAATCAAATACTAGAAAGAAATATAAGGTTGCCAAAACAAGAGGCAACTAAAACGAAATTTCCTAACAAAATAATAAACTCAAAATAATGCGTAATTAATTTATATTATTCATATTTCTGTTCTACATCATTCTCCCCGTCTTGAAGAAACTCATCCTCAAATTTCCATTGCTTCAAATAATTTCGAGCGCCTAAGCTTGTTTGCATTGGTCTTGAATTTCAAATTGGTTTTCTTGAACTGACATTGTAAATAAGTGCCATGAAAGATTAGCATGAAATCTTGGTACAACAAGAATTGATGCTTTTGTTTGGCTGGCTGCTCAAGAAAAAATTGCTACCAGATCCGTATTAGTTAGGAGAAATATCATTCCTCCAAATCTTGGCAACTGCCCTATATGCTCTGCTTCTTCAGAGATACCTTCTCACTTGCTTCTCCTTTGTTACTTCGCTTGGAATATCTGGTGTGATATCTTTACATGGTGGAATACTTCTTGGATTTTGTGGGCACACGCTCCAAAAGTTTTCAATTTTTGTTGTTAAAATCGAGTGCGCCCTTTTGGAAAGCGCGGCGAAATGCTTTGATTTAGAGTTGCCACTTGGGTTTTAGCGGTGAAATACCCAAGGAACCGAACTTGAAACGTTTGCCACATGTTTGATTTGAAAAAGGCTTGTAGACTGGACCATCGTCACCTTCGATATCTGAGGTTCGGGAGCTAGGTTACGAGAGGGGAAGGGTTTTATGGCAGCCCTCTCGCCCAATTCGGAGATCGGTCTCTACTCAGGCATTTTATAAAACGTTTACATTTTTCTCTCATTAATCATTTTTTAGCCAATTAGGGTAGGGGGAACAGTTAAAAGGGGGATTAAGACCGTAGCAAGTTGCATTTATGTGACAAAATGATGAATGCTTTATTGAAAAAATGAATAATAGATTGAGAACAAGCATCTATGAACATTTAGGTAAACTGGAACACACTGGTCAAGAATAAGGCACGCAGATAAAAGTCTGTATGCACTGGTCACGCCACTACATGCATACAGAGGTGACCTACGTATGTCACACCAGAACTGGTGTGCGCCGGTTGACCTAAACTCACAACTCTTGTTTTCAACCCTCTAGGCTCTGGAAAGGATCAGTGCACACCCAGGACAAACCACACAGTTTATATAATTGGATATGTACAGGAATAGGTAGCAGAAATGGACCTAAGGAAACAAAATGGAAAGAGCACCCCATAAACAGTGTGGGGAGACAAATAGAGGCCAAGACTAAGCTACCATGCAATGGCCAGCCACTGGACCTTGACATAACTGCCATACGCTGATCATAAGACACCGTACGTCAGTTATGTCATTTGTTCAATGCTTGGCTTTGTATCATCCGGGCTCTAGAACATGACCAGGAAGATCCTAGAGGCTTTCTAAAGCAGGAACAACAAATAAATAACTACGCAATTCTAAAATACAGAAAGCTGTAAACTGGTTATTAGCATGCAGTGAGGTGATAAAATAAAAGGAAAGCAGAAAAACAGCTGATCAACGATCCCCACGCCAGTATTGCACATACTGCCATAACTGGCGTACGACTTAATATTACTGGCATGTGTGCCAGTGATAGCCACAAACGATCCTTGAAACTTTGCCAGCTTTAGAGCCAAGACTGATATTGATTACCAGCCTTGACCTTGCCAGCCCCCCTCAGAGGTCAAAACAGATTATAGAATGAACGGTGGTATACCTTTTTGGATTGAGTTTTAATGATGGATTTGAGCTTTGAACTTGTAGTATGGTGGATGGATGAGGGGTATATGGATGCTATGGTATATGGGAGAGGTGTTTGCTTACTCTTTCAACAAGTGAGAGAGGATAGCAACTAGTGAGAGAGGAGAACAAGAAGGAAGAGAGAGGGAGAGAGCTTGAGAGCTTCTTTATGTGGTTAACCCCTTGCATATAAATGAAAGAGGGGTATTTATAGCCCAAGGGAGGACTGAAGAGGGGTGGTAACCAGTTGGTTTGGTTAGAGAGGGAACCCCCCATGCATTAAATGCATGAGACTAGTTGATGGAAGGCGTAGGAGAGAGAGTGGAACAACCCTGCACGATCACAATTATCAGGAAACTGTTCATCGTACTGGGGTGGCCACAAAAGTCTCGAGCACGTGGTTGAATAGTGAATATTTGACCGGCTTTGACTGGCGTACACCGGAGTTGTACCGGCATGCGCCAGTGACAATTGAGTCAACGGTTGATGACTGACACATGACAGTTTATCAGCGCACGCCAGAACAGCACCTGCGTAAGCCAGTAGGGTTTTGCTGAGGCCATTTGGTTATGGCTCGAAGGGTTTGAAAGAGTTTCGAAAGGATTTGAATGAGATTTGGAACGCTCAAGCTCAAACACTCCAACAATCTCGGGATGTTCTTGACCTTATTCATTATTGGGGAATCAAAGACTATAAGTAAACTAATCTGGACAATCCAGAATAGGGTGTCTACAGATTTGTCCTTCATCTATCTCTGGTTTGATTGATTTTTAATTGGTTCTCCAATTCTTTTCATAACTTGGAGGAAATTTGTTGGAACACCACACTTTATACCGGTCTTTGGTCTATTTGGAAAGCAAGAAACGATCTTGTTTTCAACAGTTCAATTCCTACTGTTCAGGACGTGGTTGACCTTATCAAACTAAGAGTGGTTTTTGGGGTTAAAGGGAGATGCAACCTTACAATCTATTTTGTTGAAGACTTGAGAAACCATTTGGATGGCATTAGAAAGCATAAAATCTAAGTCCTTTTGTAATTCTCCTTCTTTTCTTTTCTTTTTTCCCAACTCTTGGTTGGTCTTTTCTTCTTCTCTTTTTGGATTGTTGGCTAGCATATGATTGGATTGGTTTTTCCTTTCGATGATACTTGCCCAATCCTTCTCGATTTACCTATTGTCGAGTTTCTAATATAATTTCTTTGCCTATCAAAAAAAAAAAAATTACCAGGGCATAAATCGATTCAAACTTTCCATAAAAAAGAGTCTTTTGGTTTGAATAATCTGGCATTGACCTCTTTTCCCAAACCAATTTTAACCACGAAATCAACAATTGTAAGTTCATTGAGCAAACCACTCAGTTGAACAAACTCTCGAACGTCAACAGAACCAATGGCAGGAACATCATTAGGAACACCAAGAATTAAAAAGTATCCGAGAACAATGTGTTGTAGTCATTTGTCTTCTTAAAGCCTTCAACAATGAAGGGGTCTTTATAAAAAATTGGTGGTTTATTCCAATCCACTATTGGATCCGGAATAATATTGGACGTGAATGGCCACCGAACCATACCCTCCTCCATAAAGGAGCACAAATTCACTATAATTCTGTAGTGACTTTGTTTACTACAGCATCTCGGGATCCCTATGTATGGTTGTATGTATGGATACATGGAATATGATTAAACAACGCGTGATTTTGTTCACTTTCTTTTTTCAGATGGGTTGAATTTCGGGCCATGAGTCTATGACAACTAAAACTCACATGGCCGGCTATGTTGTTACAATTACTAATATATAACAGCAAACACTATACACACACTCATATATTTTGGTGGGTCCCACATATATTGAAAGTGTTGTGTGTGCGGGTCTCAATATGAATGAGATAGATTTGTGTAAATATTTGTGGTCGTAGAATGATTGATATTATTATTCTATTCTTCTCATAATTGGTGGCATGACATTCGCCTGTCTAACTACAAAGGCCAATATCCAACTTTTCAGGAATTTTTTCTTTTATTCCACATATTTTAAAAAGTGTACGAAAAATGGAATTTCAGTCAATAAATTGTTCTTGTTTTGAGCAAATTTGCACATCCAAATAAGAAACAATAACACAAAAGAAAACAAAAAGTACTTTTTTTTTTTTTCTTTTCTCCTGATAACTCAAGTATTTGGGGCAGCATACTTGCAACTCGACTAATATTAAGAAACCAATTCATTATCCACTAAAAATAGTATTTTATTCCTTATGTGATGCC
>CM033792.1:29910870-29922870 GCA_019656835.1 Rhododendron ovatum | reverse complement strand
ATTTCAGAATGGCTTTCCTTAGAATTTAAAGGGTGCTTTTCAATTAGAGGAGGAGTGTATTTAAAGGCAAAAATATACTTGGAGTGCACTCAAAGGCAAAAAATGAGTTATGACTACTCTGCTGACATGCATGGGAAAAGGCCGCACGGTGGAGTGATTTTTGGAATGTCGCGCAGTGTTTGGCCCCATGGTGTTTAGCCGCATGGTGGAGTGATTTTTGGAATGCCGCGCTGTTTCTGAAATGCCATGTGATATTGTGTGACAGCACAGCACACCAAATTTCGCGGGGACACCCCGAACATTCCCGAACTCGGATTTGAGCGCGGTTCAAAGCGTTGGAAAGTTTGTTGAGTCCTCTTTCTAATCCAATTGGTTTCACTCAAAGGCGTTGTATACATTGAAATATGTGACCATTTTACCATCAACGTGTCATGGAAAAAGTTATTTTTGATCAAGCAAACATGTTTTTCTCTTTGCAATTGAACCGAGGGCCACCCTACATGTTTAGAAAATGGGTTTTCTTGAGATTTAGAGAAAGAGTAACAAAGGAGTAGCAATCCAAGCCTTGAAGGTATATTTGTCATTATTTCATTATCGGGGAACTTAAAGATTACTCAGAGACTCAGATTGGGGTGTCTACAATTGGTATTTTCGAAAATTAAAAGTATAAATTTAGACAAATAACACTTATAAGGTCATTTGTTTTGTGTTGCACACATAACATCTTTTAGTTAAAAAATACCACATATAGTTAAACTTTTTTTATATTTTCCTATAGTAAAAAAATAAATAAAACACAAATTTTGGTTTGGATATATCACCACATCTGTTTGTTTTATTGTGATTATATATAGTATGAAATTCGTATATATAACCTTATCTGTTATCTTTTGAGGTAATACAAAGTATAAATTTAGATAGATAACCATATCTGTTGATTTTATTATGATTACACAAAATACATAATTCTCATATATAACATTATCTGTTAGTCTTTTTGTATGATACAAAATTATAGCGTTGGACAAATATGCATATCTGTTGATTTTATTGCATTTATATAGAATACAAAATTTGCAAAAATAACCTTATCTGTTTGTCTTTTTGAATAATACATAGTATAGATTTTGAAAGGGAGGGCTTTATTGTCAAAAAGCTATTAATGTCGTGGCAGCATAAAAAAATTTCTTGGTATTATCGGCACCCTAAACTTTTTTATAATCTTTTAGTTAAACAATAATAAAAGTTAGAAACATTTCTCTATGTGGATATGAGAGTAGAGGATAACCACTCTAGCTCTCCATTGTTCAACTCAACAACAGTATTTCAGCTTTTGCATTTGCAATTACTCGACACAGCTACTCGCATGCATTTTCGTCCATTTTTGTTAGAATAGGCTTATCTACCTCCGTTTTCACCACACTCGCATGCATTTTCGTCCGTTTTTGTTTGATATTGCGTACAAGGTGTGTTTTTGTTGAGCAATAGGTGATTGGTGTGAAAAGGGGCATTTTCCAAGGTTTTTGATGAACCCCGGAAGGGTCCGGATGTGCTTGTTATACGTGAGAAGCCTCGAGAGGTCATTCCGGGTGCTAATCAAAGTGTCCAAGGCATTGGAGAAAGATTCGGGGTCAATCGAAAGCCGAAAGCATGCAGCCAAACCAGTAGAGCAGTCCAGAGAGCACTGGGATCGATCCCCCTCTGACCAGGGATCGATCCCCCAATCCAGAAACCAAATCCAGTGCCTCAGGGATCGATCTCCCTCTTGCCAGGTGTAGACACCCCAATCTGGGCTTCCAGATTAGTTTACTTACGATTTTTGATTCCCCGATGATAAAATGGATCAAGAATACCCTGAGAATGATAGCGTGTTTGAGCTTTGAGTGTTTGCAAAACCCTTGAACCTAACCTAGCCTAAGCCACTTCAAAAAACCAAAAACTCTACTAATGCGCGCCAAGGCGCAACCATCCCGCACCGGGGCGCACCATCGCGCGACAGAGCACCAGGGCGCACCATCGCGGGACAGATTGACTCCATCGCGCGGCGGTCCAACCTACCACCAACCTTTCTGAAGGAGGATAGTTGGCCACCAATACAACTTCAGCCAGCCTCGTGGACTGGTTGAACTCCTCTCCTGGCACCAACCAGATTCACCATTCCTCCCTATAAATACCCCATTTGTTCATCCATTTACAGGGTTCAAAAAATTTGAAGAAGGGTTACACACACCATCCTTCATTCTCACACCTCATCCAAGAACATAGCTTGTTCTTCCCCATTTTTTCACACTCAACAATCCTCTAACACCCCAATCAAATTTAAACATCAAAAGCTCAAATACTCTTTCAAACTCAAAACCGAAGGTATAGCTTACCTTTGTTCTGTTTTCTGTTCTGATCCCTGAGGGGGGTTGGCAGGGCCAAGGCTAGTAATTAATACCAGTCCTGGTCCTAAAGTTGACAAGTTTTCAATAACCGTTGTGGTATGAACCAGCGCACAACGGACCCACTCACGTGCGCAACTGTCCTAGTATGTGCTTGCTTGTCCGCATGGGGATTGGTTCTTACTGTTTTGTGCTTTATTATGTTATAGATCACTGTTAAGCATGTTAAAAATCAGTTTATTACTTTCCTTTGTTAGAAACTGCTAGTATGTAGTTAATTTGTATTTCTGATGTTTTGGGGTACCTCTGGGATCATTCTGGACCTATCCCAGAACCCAGAAATGTGTAAACTAAGCACTGGTCTGGTTGCGCCAAGGCAAACCATCGCGCGCCAGACTGGCTCCATCGCGCGACATAGCGCCAGGGCGCACCCTCGAGCGCCAGAATGGCTCCGTCGTGCGATAGTCTACCTCTGACCAGTGAGTGGCCTTGCACGGGTAGCTTAGTTTTAGGCCATTATTTTGTCCCCACACTGTTTATGGAGTGTTTTATTAATTTGTAGGGCTTTTATAGCCTTTAAACTGTATATTATGCTGCTTATAACTGTATGGCTTTGTCCTGGGTGTGCACTGGTCCTTCTAGAGCCCCAGAGGGTTTGAGAATAAGAGTTGTGGATTTGAGCTCACCAGCGTGTGCGTGTCTTGGAGTTGCGCGCGCAGGAGTGAACAGCATACAATGACTTGTTCGGTGCATGTTGGTTTCTTCCTACGCACGTCATTCCAAAACAGGGGCCTCCCAGTTTATTTAAACTCCCACAGCAGTCTGTTCTCATCCTATACTAACTACTCATCCATGCTATCGTTCACATCCTGCAAACATGTTACAGCTTTAATCCCCGTTAAACTGTTCCCCCGCCCTAATTGGCTAAAGAATTTATTAATCAAACAGAATCGCAAATGTCTAAGTAGGGATCGATCTCCGGATTGGGCGAGAGGGATGCCTTAAAACCCTTCCCCTCTCGTAACCTAGCTCCCGAACCCAGATATGGTTATGACGGACTGGTGCCTTCACCTTTTTCAAATCAAACAGCGCAGCAAGCGTTTCAAGTTCGGTTGCTTGGGTGTTGGACATTCAAACCCAAGTGGCGACTCTGAATTGAGCGCTCGTCTGCTAAAAGAGAAGCGCGCTCATCGATCCGCCCTTATTTTTTCGGGCACGCTGCCCACAGTGGCGACTCTGCTGGGAATAATAGAATCAATATTGGTCTATACTTAGATTTTAATACGCTTGAGAACGATCCCATAAAAGTCTGTCAAAATAGTGAGCTTCGCGCTGCTAAAGAAAGGATTGGTGATTGAACAGGACCTCGTGTCCGGCCATCTCGACTGGGGCTTTTCCAATTGTTCTCTCGTGTAGTTTCTTTTAAGTATGGATCAATAAAGAGAGCCAAATTTGAAAAGGCATTTGCGAATTTGCGATTCTGTTCCATTAATCAACTTTTTAGCATTCTCATATGCATCGATGTGGGATAAGCCTCGTTGGATCGTTTTGGCAATCCAGCACGGTTTATCGGAGCCCAGGGACCCCGAATGACCAACAACCTTTCGACGATGATAAGTCATTCTACCGTTTGACTGTTGCTCTGCGATTACGCGGGCAGCGGGAGGTATATCTTGGCTTTAGTCCGAGGAACCTGTTACAAGCCAAAAACCAGCCTTTGCATATACAAAGCACTAGCACTCTTCAAACTAAGACAGGTACCCGCAGGGTAAGATCTATTTGCATCTAACCCCATATACTATCTATGTGTTACTGCTTTCCCTATCACATGCACTGTACATACATACCGTTTTGCGTAGGAGCATGTTTTAGGGCGGCTTCTAGGTTGTCTTTCTTTCAAGTCTGTCTTATGCTTATTAGGACGTTGCCATGGCCCGATGAAGAGTCATGCATCTTGATGGTGCATGTTATCAATTTTCAAAATCCTTAGATCAATAAGACTTTGAGAAATCAAGACTTTCTAAGTCCTTGTCTACATACCCAATCGAGGTTTCAAACAGAAAATAAGGAACAACGGAGAGAATGCCGTGATGCTTATACCACCTTGGTTATCGTGCGTAGCACCTACACCGTTTAGGGTATGGCGCTGTGTCGCCTACGCCGCCCCGATTCCAGCATCACGTCATCTACACCGAGTTGTTCCAAGTTCAAAGTTGAAACTTCGAGAGCGGAATTGTCAAAGGTTTAGGCTATCTGGACATGTCTTAGTGTTTGTCGATTCAAACAAGGATACACCCTCGGAAAGAATGTCGAAGATTTTGGCAGTGTCCGAACGTCATGAGATAGACTCGTTTTTAGTTATAGAGTCTAGGAGGACATCGATGATGACATGTACATTGCATTTCTTTTTGCAATTAACTGCTGCTACAAGAACGTCATTGAGCTTTCAATTACTTTACTGTCTAGTTTAGAACCATTGCACCGAACAAGAGAGTACCGAAAGGAAGAGCCAAACCTACTTGGGAACGTCTTCAGAATTCGGTTCAAAGACTTGTCAGGCTAGATTCCCGGTCAGTTGCAGCAGAGGCTTCTCCAGGATCACTATTGGCTGCCTTACAGTCGGGTTCGCCATCGATTTTGCAAAAAGCCATGCCGCTGGCTTCCCCATCTTCAACTTCTTCATCAAGCTCCACCAAAAAACCTATTATGGCAGATCAACCACAACCACTCACTGTGGAAACTATGTTCATGAACCTCCAAAACAGTATCACTGGTATGCAACAAAGGGCTGCTCAGACAGATGCCAACATCACTCGCTTGAATGACCTTATCAACACTCGTCTTCCACCAGCGGCAGAAGAGGAAGGCGAGGATGATGAGGACGTTCATGAAGAACCTGTCTTCGTCGAGGATCCAAATCATGCAGGGCATCTCGTTGTTCAGCCTACTCCTACAGAGGCTAGTGCGCCTGCTCCAAACCCGAACCTTGCTGCTGTTAGGCCTGTTCAAAACCCTGACATTGCTGCTTTCATGGCCAAGATGGCTAGGCTAGAAGAAGTTGTCTCAAAATCTGAGAAGATCAGCGCAAGAGGAATTGACCTGGATCGTCTCTGCCTATACCCCAATGCTAGGCTTCCCGACAAATTCAAGATGCCTGACTTGGTTAAGTTCGACGGGAGTGGTGATCCCAAGACTCATCTCTTTGGCTATCATGCTGCTATGAAGCTGCTAGGAGTGGAAAGTGAGGCCATGTCTCAGCTTTTCCCTCAAACTCTCTCTGGGCCCGCCTTTCAATGGTTTCTGTCTTTTGACATCTCTAAAAGAAAAACTTGGGAAGACATAGGGGCTGCATTTGTCTTGCAGTACAGCTACAACTCTCAGCTCAAGATGACTACTCGTGAGTTAGAATCCACCAAAATGGAAGCAAATGAGTCCTTTGCGGATTTTGTTAAGAGGTGGAGAGCCAAAGCCGCATTAATGATTGATTGCCCAAGCGAGAGGGATCAACTCCGCATCATCTCGCACAATCTTCAGCTCGACTATGCCAAGCATCTTGTGCTAGTTCAAGCATTTGCCAACTTTGAAACTTTCTTCGAGTCTGGCCTAGCCATTGAGGATGCACTGCAGAATGGAATTCTGCCTATGGAAGAGTCCTCCTCGCAAAAAGCTAAGACGATGGCTTACTCTGGAAATAGTAGCGCGCTGTTCGGTAACAGCAACTACTCCAATACAGCTACAAATGGGAGCGATGCTCCGGTTTCTGACTCCAATCGCGCTGTCGATGTCAATCAAGTTCGAAACGCCCAAAGCTACCGGGCCCGAACCCAACCTCGAAATTTCTCTGTCTTTGAGGCACCTCTGTCCGCAGTGATGGAAAAACTTGTCAAGTTTGGGCATCTCAAGCCTTTGACCCCAACCTCTCTGCCAAAAGTCCTACCTGCCGGTTACAAGCCTCACCTCTTTTGTGCCTTCCACCAAATGCATGGCCATCCCACTGACGTGTGCTATCGTCTTCGACATGAGATTCAAGATCTCATTGACAATGGCATGATTCAAGTTCCACCAAAGCCCAATGTCATCTCTAACTCCTTGCCTCAACACAACTCTGACCCTCTAGTTGGTCAGATATCTATCACCTCCAATCAAATCAACCCAAGCTCCACCATATTCAACCCTAGTCACTATATCGTCCCAGAAAGCCAACCCAAACCAATCGTACCCATCCCGTTCGAATCGGAGATTAACATGATGGTTGTTGTTTGTGCAATTGGGGCTTTCTCTGCCAACACCTGGATTGACAGTGATGAGAGGCTTACAAAGGAGAAGACTGACCAGCTGAGGTCCATTATTCAAAAGAGCACCGAGTAGGTTTGGTCGAAGAAGCTGAAAAAGCCGAAGTGCTGTTTGCTTGGGCCTGACTCCCGCTGGAACCTACCTCTTTTTGTGGAAGCTATGGGTAGCTTTTAACAATTGTGTTTTCAAAACCGCATCTAGTTTGCATTGGTAATATGTCTGAGTCACACAATGTCTTTTTCGTTTGTCTAAGTCTAGCTCTAAGTCGGAGGTTGTGTCTCTTGGCCCTCCATGTCGAAGCTTTTATTCGAGTCTTTTGTTGTACTTGGCAACCCCAATGGGCTTCCTTATGATATGCATTATCTTGCTTTTAAGTACTTCGTTAGCTTTTATATAAACTGTGTCGACCTTGACGACGAACGGATAGATTTCGATGGGATCATCCCCAAGGAAATGTATTCCCTCGTCGAAAGGGAAGACGAAAGGCATGCTCAGCCTATTAATTGAAATAGTAGTTTTCAAATAAACTTGAAAGATGAAGTAGACCCCCAAAAGGTTCAAAGTTGGTTCAACACTGTCCCTAGAGGAGCATTGTGCCCGGTCAGACAGGCTCGAAGAGTTCATCGACATCTTGTCATGGTTTCTCAAAAGACATGCCTGGTGGTGATCCCGAGATAAAGGAACATCAAATCCCCTTTTACCGAATGCAAAGCTCAGAAGGTCCAGCGCCACATACCATGTTCAAATTAGCAGGAACAGCGTTCCGCCAAGCACAAGTTAGAACGTTCAAAATTGGCCTAGAGCAAGGCATGTGTCAACTGAAGCACTCTGGACTCTGCGCTATCAAAACCATTTTATCTGGGGCTGCAGCCAAAGGTCATCAACCTTGACGGCAACAATTCAATACCTTGGTCAACATGGATCGATTCAAAAGCCTTTTCCCTGAGAGAAGCTCGTTGGGCTAAAAACTCCAAGGGTGGGCGGCTCCAAGCAAAAGTTAGAACAGCCTGCTAGACCAAGAACCTATGAAGGAGGTCTAGGCAAAAGTAAAGGCAACATTTGAAAGCTCGCTAGACCGAAAACCCGAATGGGCGGTTCTAGGCAAATGTTAGAGCGTAAAAGGTGAGGTAAAATACTCGAGTGAACCTTAGCCTGAACTACATTTTGACCTGATTCCCTAGCTTGGGATACGTTGGCAGTCTCTCCTTGAGACTCGGTCACAATCTATCAATTGGATCCATGGTTGACCTTTGGTACACATCAAAGGTTGAAGAGGATCGAAGATCAAGCTGCATGGGAGGCGTCTGAAAGGGGAAAACCTTTTGTCTTTCAGTTTTATTGCAAACTACTAATTCAATTTCAAAGCTGAGCATAAAGCCTTAAAAGATTTTAAGCATAAAAAACAGAATGAAATGCTGGCGAGGCCTAACGGCTCACAATTTATTCTAAGTTCAGCAAAGTCTAGTGTGAGCAGTTGCAGTAGCTTTGCAGTTATGTGCACTAGTTTGAGGTTAACATGTACTTATTCGTAGTTATGTGCGTTGGTCTCAACCCTGTGCGCGCTTTTTCAATTCGTGCAACGATCAATAGCAGTCAGCTACTACCTTCGAGTCCTATTCAAGGGGCTTTTACCAAGTTTTGTCATGCTGTGCAAACCTAATGTGACTGCACGGGGGTGTCGGTCTGTTTTTGTGGCATTTTTCAAGATTTCAATTCATTGTCATGTCGATATGCTTTTCTCAGTTCTATTTGTTCATCTAGGTCACCGTACATATGTTTGACCTTACAAGTGTCAGTTTCACCTGTCTAAAGGGATATTGTGAGTTTTGGCACATTAATACCCAAAATTTTATTATTTTCCATATGTCTAACAATCCTCATCGTATCCTGGGGTCTTTCTCCCTTTTTGTTCGAGCTAGGCATGTTTGTACATGTATGTGTGTCTGTGTGTTAACTCAATTCACTTGTCAATGCAAATTAGATATTAGCGCATGGTTTATATGTCAATAAACTAGAAAAATGCAATTTTTACATTGCTACCCTTGCTTCTGTAATCCACAAGCTATGGAATCTTATGGACGGCAAGGGCACGTCAACCCAAGGCCAAGCAAAGCATATCTCTGGGGCTTATCCGTCCAAGCATCGAAGAAAGGGCATGTAGGCCCAATGCCACACCGCTATATGTAACTAGGCACGCCGGCCCACTCAAGCGTCTTTCTATATGGATGCGCATCTCAGAAGCAAAAGACAGTAAAGTGCGGGGCTTAGTGATAGCATTTAAGTATCGTTGTCCTCTTAGAAACCGCCCTTAGCTTGTGTCTGCATTTTCAATTTGTGCATTCATATTGTATACAACATTGCATATTGTGTATCAAATGTTTAAAGCAGGAAAATTCTATCAAGTGTCAAAGCATGCCTATACGATATCGAAGGCAGCAAGTAAACAGGATTTTGGAAATCATGCCTGTGGACTAGTTCCTGTTGGACTGGAGCCAGAATTGCTTCTTTGGGATAGTGCAAATATGGGGGAGTGCCACGTGCCACTTTCCTTATCTCGCTTGCCATGGTAACCATCAAGCACACAGCCTTGCCATCCTACTCTGCTGGCACTTGGAATGCACTTTGGGGAATCAGAATTCAATCCAATTTAACGGCACGATCATCCTGAAGCGTGATCCACCCGATCCAAATCAACGACAGCTGGTCCTGTCCATTTCTCAACCGCTCTATCATTCTACACACCGATCTGCCCGATCCAAATCAACGACAACCGGTCCGGTCCATTTCTCAACGGCTCAATTATTCTGCACATGATCTGCCTGTCTCAAATCAACGACAGCCGATCCTGTCCATTTCTCAATGGCTCGATCATTCTGCACACTGATGTGCCCATCTCAATCAACGATAGCCAATCCTGTCCAAATCTCAACGGCTTGATCATTCTGCACACTGATTTGCCCTTTCAAATCAACGACAGCCGGTCCTGTCCAAAACTCAACAGCTCGATCATTCTGCACATGATCTGCCCTTTCAAATCAACGACAGCCGGTCCTGTCCAAAACTCAACAGCTCGATCATTCTGCACACTGATCCACCCGATCCAAATCAACGACAGCCGGTCCATTTCTCAACGACTCGATCATTCTGCACACTGATCTGCCTGTCTCAAATCAACGACAGCCGGTCCTGTCCAAAACTCAACGACTTGATCATTCTGCACACCGATCTGCCCTTTCAATTCAACGACAATCGGTCTTATCCAATTTCCAACAGCTTGATCATTCTGCACAGTGATCTTCCCGCCTATCCAAATCAGCGATGGTCAGCCATATTGTCCATCTCAATCATTCAACGATGGTCAGCCATATCATCAGCGACGGTCAACCATATTGTCCATCTCAATCATTCAACGATGGTCAGCCATATCGTCCATCTCAATCATTCAACGATGGTCAGCCATATCATTAGCGTCGGTCAGCCATATCGTCCATCTCAATCATTCAACGATGGTTAGCCATATCATCAGCGACGGTCAGCCATATCGTCTGACTCAGTCATTCCTAATGGTCAGCCATATCATCAATGACGGTCACGTTGCCTGTCTCAGTCCATTCAGCAACGACAATCAGCCATCGTCTGTCTCTGCCCATTCAGCGACGACAATCAGCCATCGCCTGTCTCTATCCATTCAGCGATGACAGCCAGCCACGTCGCTTGTCTCTGTCGATTCAGCGACGACAATCAGCCATTGCCTGTCTTTGCCCATTCAGCGACGACAATCAGCCTCGTCGCTTGTCTCTGTCCATTCAGCGATGACAACCAGTCACGTCGCCTGTCTCTGTCCATTCAGCGATGACAATTAGCCATCGCCTGTCTCCATCCATTCAGCGACGACAATCACCCATCGCCTGTCTCAGTCCATTCAGCGATGACAATCAGCCATATCGACCTTTCAGGCCCCAACAACGATCAGAATATCGTTTGATGGTCCTCCCATTGGCAACTAGTTGTTCCCAGGAGAGTCCGCCTTGGCCTGCCCCAAACAACTACCTCTACTTCAGTCTAGCTTCACGCGCATCTTCCATCTCCGACAATGGACAGCCAGTCCATTCCACCGATCAGGTTCCTTAAGTTTACTTGTCTACTTTGCTAGTATGCTTTGCTCTGGATTGCCTTGAGGGGTGTCTAGATGCTTCAGCCCAACCTAACCGTTGAAATAGGTTGATTTACCCCGAGCGTAGGGCTAGGTCATTGTCAGCATAATATCCGGGAGTCCGGAATCGTTCCCACAGAGATGGTCTTTATAGCTTGCTAGGATTTTTAGATGTAAGGGTTTGCGGCGTTTAGACGGCCAACTTTTGGTTTTGCTTTAAATGGTGATAAACACTTATGAAATTGACTAGAGAGTGAGTTAAACTTAATTTAACAAGCGGCAAGGCATAGAAGTTCATAACGCCCGTAACTTAGGCTAACTAAGCATTCTCAACGAAAACACGGTTGAATCGCACGGCATAGGCTATCAACCGGAAGATTTTGCTATGAAACCATTAAAGACTAGAAGTTAAGTATTGAGAACAAGCGAGCTCTTTTATTCTCTTGGCAAACACGAGGCGAGACATAGCTCACGGAACCATATGTGCGAGCATATGGTCACCGGAGGTTAACATCGACAAGTTTTGTTACTTAAAAGTGAACCACACTTATTTTCCATACCGAACCTCAAGTATTTAGTTGAGAAAGATAAGATTAACATAAGTCACATGACATTAATCGCTCCACGGCCAAGCCTTATCGACTACTCATGCATCTTAAGAAGACTAGATATCATACAAGATTTGATGAACATTCTTAACCAATAGAACCAAAAATAAACTTGATTTTATAAAGGATCCGAAACATACGAACAACTTTAATACACGGGAAATTAACGTAACATAAATACCTTAATCGTTCTTGAGAAATTTCAACTTGGAAAGTTAAGAAGACATTAATGGAGAAAAACTAAAAGTAGTAATGTCCTAGCCTACAAAAGAGGGAGAGGGGAGATCCTATTTATACACAAAGGACTCTCTCTCTCCTCAAAAGTCAGCAAAAAAAACTCAAAAAGTAACCTATAAAAAGAAACTTTCCATAAGTGGAAAGTTCTGAAAAAGCAAGAAAAATATCTTCACGGACAAAAGGTTATCGATAACATAGGAATTGTTATCGATAACAATACTCTATTAGCCACCCAAGCCCACAATGTTATCGATAACCTTGGCAAATAGTTATCGATCTCCTCACTTCTGGACAAATTCTGGACCGAAATGGTGAAAAAGGTATT